>BSBM01002136.1:0-600000 GCA_027924585.1 Larix kaempferi | reverse complement strand
AATGGACAAGATAAAAAAGAAATGGAAGGTGTGAGAAGTTGAATGGTGGGGGAGGATTTACCTGTCCCTGTGGCCAACCATCCATCTATTTACCCTTTTTCCACAAAGGTGGGAGGGATGGACATAAAGAGTTTATAACCTGCTAATTAATAAAGAGTTGGGATGCTTCCTTAAAATGTTGGTTTTCTTGATTGGGTTTCTAAGATAAAAACTATTTGTCCAAATGTGATGGATTCTCTTTATTTGATGAAAATGTTGTTTAAATATGTTAGTTTTTTCTTCTTTTTATATTTAAATGATTTAATGGTTATTGATAAAAAAAATTCCATTCAATAAATATTGTGGATAACTATATATCTATGTATATAAAAATGTATGAACTATGTTCGATATTGGGTTTTGAGAATGTTTAAGCATATTGTAATGAGACCTTCCACTACATATTTATTATCTCATGTCCATTCCTTTGTTGTTTAATTTCCCATTTGTTAGTAAAATCCTTCCATTGTTGTATTGTTCGTTGTATAAGCATCTTGTTGGTGTAATGAAATCTATTCCTATTGTTAGAATATTAAAAACCCATATAGACTTAGGATAAAAGTTATTATTCATTTGTTATACTTTCCTAGGTGTTTGACTAGGTTGTTCGCCCCATGTTTCCTTTTTAGGCTCACAACTTGTCACTATTATCCACATGAGAGACCTGAGATAGGTTCTGCTACTTTTAAGACTGTCCAAAATTGTAAGAGCGCACTTCTTGCCTTTACACGTATTTGTCTTTTTTTTGCTTTTCAGTGGATAAGAATAAAGCTTGTGCTTTTATGGACTTGGCAATATGTCTACTTTTTGGCCAACACATCCTCCATATTTTTATCTCCAAAATCCATCATCTTACTTCTTTTTCATCACTCATTAGCTACGATATCTGATTTAGCTAATTCGTGAGGTCCTTGACTAAATTGGAAAGTGATCTTGCCACTATTGGGGTTTTTTTCCTTTTAGTAAGCCTGCTTTTGTGAGCTTTTCAAACTTGCCTCCAAGGCACTTGAATTATTTATCAAAGATGTATTATATATTGTATTTTTATTGTTGAATAACATAGAGATGATATTTACATCAATTGAGTTCTGTCTCTCATGGTTCTGCTTCAATATTTCTTCTTATTTTTGCATATCTCTAAATAAATTCTTGTGAGCAATTCTTTGTTTCTAGATGTTGGCTTATTAGAATTCCTACATGGTATCAAATCTCGTATCTTGATAAAATTAGTATTCCAGTATAAGCTTTTAGAGAGTTTGTTTTGGAGGTACTGAAGATTAAAAGACAGAAATCTATTATTGAAGAACACAGGGGGTTCACTAAGTGAACTTGTTACATAGCACGATCGTTCGTAGGATATTAAAGAATATCCCTAATTTCACTAAATATTGGAAAATGCCTCCTAAAATTGTATTGTTGAACCCCCTCCCAATATACCTTACCAATAAAGAAAACCCCTATTTTCACCAGATATTGTAGGTATCCATTTTTATCAATCCATTGTTAATACCCCCTTTATATCATATTATCAAGTTGTAACAAGCAGGAACCCTAAAAAACCTTAGTATAATCCAATAGTATAGAATATATTATGAGTTAATTTTAGATATCTTGATGGACTTGAAAAGTTAACTATTTCAATATATGTATGCATTAAAAAATAAACTTTTATATTTATATTTTTTGCTTTCATTTATTATAAATATTATAATATTAATGGACAAAATACTACATAATCAATTTTAACTTATCTAATTCCATGATTATAATGCACAATGTTGAATTTAATTTAAGAAAAAAAATGATACCATTTATTTTTAAAAGAAATATATGAGAATATATATTTTAAAAAGATTTTTATATTCATATATATTTATGATAATGTTATTAAAATAAAAATATTATTTATTTTACTTAGTTATGAGTATAGATCCATCTTAAACCCAGATTTACCAAGCATCCATAAGGATCCAATTTTTTTTCCTTAAAATTTTTACATGTTCAAAATAATTTACACCTTTTCCTTATAAATTTAGGTTTGACATGGATTTTTTAATTACCTTTTATTTGGTCATAATTTTTTATTTTATGAGTTGACGTGAATTTTTAAATTACTTTTTAGTTTTTGTAATGTAACATAACATTACATTATGTTACATTATGTGACAAAACTGACAAAATCTCCCCCATCCTCGCTACCATTGCTATTAGAACTTTATTTTTTATGTTTATAATTTTATAGCATGCTAAGTAACGTATGCTAACTTTCATTATCATCGTCATTTAAAAGGATTCTATGTTAATGTTACACATGGTATAATTAGAATTCTAATTAACATTAATGGTATAGTTACTTAAAGTTGAAATGATAATTAGTATATATCAATTATATTTTTATTTAGTTTTTTTTAATTCAAAATTTAGATGAATTTATAACATTTTTACCTTTTTTTTCCAACAGAAAAAAGCATACCAATGTTATTCATTCGAATCAAAAGGTACATGAATTTTAACATATGATGAAAAGACTGCAACAGGACAGAGATGCCCAAGGGTCTAAGAAAACATGATTTACAAAAAGATATGTACTCATCATCACTTAGGAAGTCAGTCAAACCTAAAAAGAAGAAAGCTCAAAATTACCCATATGATAAGCCACCATATATGTATACTACTCAAAAAAATTTAAAGAGCCATGATCCAAAACCTGAGAATTTAGAGACTCTTCTGAGATTAGATAACCAAAATCCCTGCTTAAAGCATGCTTCGATAGTTTATCAACCAAAAGATTGTGTTGCTTGCAAATGTGCTCAAAGGAGACATTCCTGAATAGTTTGATAGCTACTTTGATCCTTAAACACCAGTGTGAAAGAGATAAGACTTTAAGATCATAAACACCCTACTCCCATTTGATGGTGACTCTGGAGTCCCCAAAGATCTTCAAATCATCAATTCCAAACATTCTTGCCACTTTTAGAATGCACCATAATGCAAGGAGTTCAGATTTCATATTTGACCCATTCCCACAATTTAGCTTTAGAGAAAAATGATGAGAAGCATTTAAAAAGATAGCACCTAGTAGCACAAATTCCATCTTAAGCAACCCCATCAAAAAATAATACAGGACAGTTAAAAAATGGATCAAAAGCACCAATACGTTTGATCACAGCTGGTTTCTTCCCCTTGAAAATTGATTTGTATATAGAGAGAATTTGATCAACCACATTCTGGGCAATGGGAACTAAATCTTCAAAAACAAATTTATTTCTTGTATATCATAGCACCCAAGAGATAAACAACAATAGCAAAGGATGAGTCTTACAAGTTCTGTAAACTAAAGAGATATCTAAGGCTGAACAAACCATGTACCAAAAATCCCGAGCAAACATGCAATCGACAAGAAGATGAGATGTAGACTCTGCATCGGCTTTACACAGCAAGCATCTGTTGGGACCACTCTAACCCATTCTGATCAACACATCCCAAGTTTTTAGCTTCCCTTTAAGGGCAAACCATCCAAAGCTATAATTTTAGGTAACATCATATCATAGAGGATTTAGTTAAAATATACAAAATAAAATAAAATTTATACTATAAAAATAATCTATATATTAATATATTAAGAATTTAATTATCTATATTTTTTTATTACATTTTAATTTGGTAATATCTTAAATGTTATTTATTTTCATAATCTTTTAATTCACAAAAATAAAGAAAATTTATGAAAATATTTCTTCAACATTTTAAGGTTAAAAATAAAAATAAATTAATATATTTTTTTATTGTAAAATGCTTATTATATTTACTAAAACTATTTACAACATAGAAGAAACAAAATAAATGTTGCATACAAAGATATTTACATCATTATCCTTAAAAAAATAAAATATAGGATGGTGTACAAAAATAAACAAAAACAACAATAAAATTTTTAATCAACAAAATTCTTTTGACTATCAAATAGAGGTACATATCTTCTTTCAATAATTCAAAGAATGCAAGCAAAAAAATAAAGTTAGTTTATAACATTGAAATCTTCTGGCTCTCTAATACAAACTTCCATACACAATGAATGCATGCTTCATTGAAAACTAGTCTTAATAAGTCCCGTGAAAATAACAATCCAAAGGTGTTTCCATTTCATAGAAAAATATCACTTCTAACTCAATTTTTTGTAGAACTACCTACTTCTTCTAGTTATCATCCCTCTAACACTTCTTAAAGGTTATTATACTAAATCTAATACTCAATATTCTATTACCCAAGGAAAAGGTAGCTTTGTGTGGGGAAGAGACACAACATTTTTGTATGACAAAGACTCACTTCTCTACAAGGCTTGTCCAAAGGATTAGTAGATAAAGCTCCCTTCCTCTTCTTGGAGTTAACATGAGAACCTTCATGAATATTCATACCTTGAGTTTGATTATGTTGGAACTGAGATTGTTTGTGAGGCAAGTACCAAAATACTCATGGAAAACTTAGAAGTCACCCCTACCATTAGAAATTCATTCCACCTTGGTAACCTGGCCAAGAACCAATGATATATTATATTTCAAATTCTTCATAACGTTCATAATATTACTTAATTTTATAATTTTTAAATCTCATAAGATTTTTTTTGAATGCAACTCTTCCATTATAAGAGCAAAATAAATGAATGTACAAGTAACATAATTAATTCTTAAAAGTGGGTAAAATGAATATAATATTAATTAATTCCATTTATGATTGTCTTCCAATGTATCTTAATAACAAATTTTAAATAGAAAAGAATCATTTCTTTTTAAAGTCGTTTAGTATTTTAATGTATACACATAACTCTACACTCTAGTAACTATCATATATCTCATATATAATTTAAAATGAAGACATATTATCATAATTATCCTATTTTATTATATTTTATCATGTATGAAGAAAGAAATTGGAGATATGGAATATAACCCTCGTTTCATTTGCAAAACAATATTTTTTATTACTCATTAGGTGGAGCATGGATTTAAACCTTGGAATTTACAAAGACATGACTACAGGCTCGACGAAGGCTCGACGAAGGACTGAAGGGCTCCTACTTCTTGTTATTCTTTGCCTTTGTAAATCTTTGGGTCAAAATATGGGGGAATGCATTCCTATCCAAGTTCAAAGTAGTTGAATGGCCAAGAAATAATAGAAAAAAAATGCTCATAGCAAGATAGACACCTCCATTTAGTTAAAATGGAATTCCCATAGTTTAGAGCTGGGTATTTTTGGGGATGGAGCTTTCCCTCTAAAGAATGCACGGCATCACCAACACCAAGATTCGATATTCTCAAGGAAATATTCACAATCCCACGTACCCTGATGTTTGTACTCGCAAGTCCAACCACTCTAAGATTGTGAGGGCTCAACCCTAATCAACGCGCCTATGCAATCCTTCCGAGATATTCCAGGAAAATCCTTAATCTTCCAGCAATCTTAGGGTTCCATTCTAATTTGGTGATACATAGGGTTGAGGTCCATTTTTTAATTATTTGAAAACCATGAAGGAGATCGAGAACAACACATCTAGTCTTCAATGTAATCTTAATGAGTTCTCTGTAATATGATACAAAACCGTGGGCAAAAGTAGTGTTGAGAATCTACATTTTGCAAGCATGTGAAGCAACTGTTAATGTGAGGCTGACATTCAAACTTGCTTGAAGGGCTGAGTGTTGCGTTGCAATGTCAGTTTCAGGCCACTCCCTAGCAATGCAGTCTACCCTCAAAAGCACCTTCTAGGATTTACTAGTTCTGGATCTAGATATTAATCCTTGAGGTGCTCAAACACCTAAGTCTACAATCAACAAATTTGACTTAAAATTGTTTCACATATTTTCCCCTACACCATTATAAAAACCCATAAAATCTATTCAAGTTACTATCCATGGTCAAGCATTATATACTCACTGCGTGTAAAGCAATGATTAACTTGGTAATCTACTTGAGTAGTGTACTTACCTCAATGTAATTGGATGCAACTAATCAAATTTGGATCGATGGTTTAAATTGAGGGCCATGCAAATTCAAGGAGCGGATACCAAGCCAACACTCCATTGAATAGCCACGATTCAACTCATTCTACAAGAGTATATAAAGAATATTGTTAGTAGAGAAAATGGAAATATAACTTAAAAACTTGCTATTGAATGCATTGAAAATATATGAGGTATAATCTACTCTCTTCGTCATTAGTTTGATGTGGAAACCAAATCAAAACATTACCTGTAGCAGTTCGAGGAATCGACCTTAATATGCGTCATAGGTACCAAAAGGCCTATAACAGAGGTAATCTGGAACCAAGGGGAAAATTGCAGAGTTATGTTTCAAACGCCAACTCTTTTGAGCTAAGATGAAGCATTCTTATGAGTATGCAGCAAGTAATTGATATCGAATGGCAGGCAACCCCCAAGCTACCTCATTAAGATCCGTAAGCTCTACTACCTAGGTAGTACTATCACAATTGCATTGGTTTCATCCTCTCCATTGATTATATGGTAGAAAATACAAGTAGTTCATATGGTTGACAGCACCTTCCATAGAGTTAAATTCATTAGTAGTTTAGTTGAAGCGCCAAGCCTTAGCATTAATGGAGTGGTTAAACATCATTTCCAACCAAAATGGAATAACCATACTACAATGTATTACACTATGCCATGGTATATATGATGTTTAAAAACATTGTGCATATTCCAAAGTGTTTAAACATAAAATAATATTTATAACGATGATGGGTTTAGTTTGGATTTTGAATCCATAACTATGGTTTAATTTCAATAGATTAACGATATTCATCTCACCTAACTCTAACTCTATCTCATTGGAAAGAAATAATAATCTTATTTTAAAAAAATAACAATTCAACTTGATATTCATGGGACTTAACTCTATCTCATTGGAAAAAAACAGCATAGATCCAAATCCTAGGCCTATCAAGCGTCGAGAGGGATCAAATCGAGGAATCGACCTTAATATGCGTCATAGGTACCAAAAGGCCTATAACAGAGGTAATCTGGAACCAAGGGGAAAATTGCAGAGTTATGTTTCAAACGCCAACTCTTTTGAGCTAAGATGAAGCGTTCTTATGAGTATGCGGCAAGTAATGGATATCGAATGGCACGCAACCCCCAAGCTACCTCGTTAAGATCCGTAAGCTCTACTACCTAGGTAGTACTATCACAATTTCATTGGTTTCATCCTCTCCATTGATTATATGGTAGAAAATACAAGTAGTTCATATGGTTGACAGCACCTTCCATAGAGTTAAATTCATTAGTAGTTTAGTTGAAGCGCCAAGCCTTAGCATTAATGGAGTGGTTAAGCATCATTTCCAACCAAAATGGAATAACCATACTACAATGTATTACACTATGCCATGGTATATATGATGTTTAAAAACATTGTGCATATTCCAAAGTGTTTAAACATAAAATAATATTTATAACGATGATGGGTTTAGTTTGGATTTTGAATCCATAACTATGGTTTAATTTCAATAGATTAACGATATTCATCTCACCTAACTCTAACTCTATCTCATTGGAAAGAAATAATAATTTTATTTTAAAAAAATAACAATTCAACTTGATATTCATGGGACTTAACTCTATCTCATTGGGAAAAACCAGCATAGATCCAAATCCTAGTCCTATCAAGCGCCGAGAGGGATCAAATCTCCGGAGGTGCAAACCTCTCCTTGAATAGCTCCTTGAGTGTAATACTTGAGCCACCTAATCCTAAGCTCTAAAGTCTCTAGTTTAAGTCTCATATTTACTTTTTACTTTGTATTATTCTTTTTTGTTTATGTCCAACATAATATTTATTACTTTTTACTTTGTATTATTCTTTTTTGTTTACTTTGTATTATTTTGTTACTTGAAAAACACTTTAAAATCTCATATTTACATTTTACTTTCTATTAAAAGTAAAAAGTAAAGTCTCTAGTTTAAGTCTCATATTTACTTTTTACTTTGAATTATTCTTTTTTGTTTATGACCGACATAATATTTATCACCTAATCCTAAGCTCTAAAGTCTCTAGTTTAAGTCTCTTATTTACTTTTTACTTTGTATTATTCTTTTTTGTTTATGGGGGACATAATATTTATTACTTTTTATTTTGTATTATTTTGTATTATTTTGTTATTCGACAAACACTGGATAAACACTCACATGTTATAAGATCTCCCTCATACTCGGTTGTAGAGCACCTCTAGAGGCAATAAGCATTTAAAATTTATCTCCTTCTCTATACAAGCATTTTAAATTTATTTCACATCCAAAAAAAAATATCGATCTATTCAAACAAATTTTTTTTTTAACATTGTGTAAGATTTTAAAACTTTCACTTCCATTTAAATTTCAACCAAAAAGTCTAGATATATCCACTACCAATCCAATCTTATTATTGAAAACAATAACAATTAAAGTTCGATCAAATAAGTTAGACATTGATAAAAATATCCAACGGTAAATTATTATTTGTATGATTGTATCGTGTTTATATATATATTATTTTAAATATAATTTGCTTTGATTTATAATATGGAAATTATATTAAAAAACGTTTTAAAATCGATTAAGTAAATGGTCTTACCATCTCAAAATCATATTAATGAAAAAAATTACGAAGTCACTTGGAGCAAAATAATTAATATAGCTTAAGTCAAGGGAATCAATTTAAATTGGATGTAACTCTCAGAAAGTATAGATGTATATATATGCCATGGTATTAATGAAAAAAATTACGAAGTCACTTGGAGCAAAATAATTAATATAGCTTAAGTCAAGGGAATCAATTTAAATTGGATGTAACTCTCAGAAAGTATAGATGTATATATATGCCATGGTATTAATGAAAAAAATTACGAAGTCACTTGGAGCAAAATAATTAATATAGCTTAAGTCAAGGGAATCAATTTAAATTGGATGTAACTCTTAGAAAGTATAGATGTATATATATGCCATGGTATATATGATGTTTAAAAACATTGTGCATATTCCAAAGTGTTTAAACATAAAATAATATTTATAACGATGATGGGTTTATTTTGGATTTTGAATTCATAACTATGGTTTAATTTCAATAGACTAACTATATTCATCTCACCTAACTCTAACTCTATCTCATTGGAAAGAAATAATAATTTTATTTTTAAAAAATAACAATTCATGGGACTTAACTCTATCTCATTAATATTCATGGGACTTAACTCTATCTCATAGAAAAAAATAATAACTCTATTATAAAAATTAACAATGATTCAACAAATTCTATTTAGGATATTAAGATAATAGTTAGCTATTTTAGAGAATAAATCAAACACAAGTTTTATAATAAGTGTGTTTTCTATCAATCACATAAATAGTATTGATTTCATTAATATGCTTAGTTTGGATTATGAATGGTCTATACTATGGTCTACTTTTATAATGGAAAAAATATTTCATTAATATGCATAGTTTAGATTATAGATGGTCCATACTATGGTGTACTTTTATAATAAATAAATAATAACTATGGGATGTAATCCCTTACTTTTATAATGGATGAATAATAATGATGGGATATAATCCTCTAGTTTTCCAATGGATAAATAATAACCATAGAATATAATTCCTTTACGTTTCAAATAAATCATGTCTTTTATAAAGAAAAAACAGTGACTATTAATCTCTATGAAGGATATAATTATTCTAGTTTTTTTGGAAGCTTAATTTTTGAGAAATTTTGTAATAGTTGTGTTTCCCTAAATAATATATATATTTGAAAAAAATTGGGTTGTAAAATGCAAGAACATTACAAAGATTTCCAATTTTTAGGCTCTAATGAAGGCAATGATGAATCCAAAGCACACATGAATAACTCAACATGCAAAGGAAGGGAAACTAGTTCTAGTGTTTGTGCCAACACGTAAACATGCATAAACTACTACATTTTGAATTGAAGACCTCTTTGATCTTTCTCCAATAACACAATGTTGGATAGCTTATAATACTTGAGCACTCAAGAAACCATCAATGATATGAATCGAGTCCATGATTTGGAGGTATAAATCCAACCCAAAATTTTGAGGTTATTCCTTAGCAGTAGTTAGGATTGATATGAATCCATCCCATGATTTGGAGGTATGAATCTGTCTTGTGATTTGGAGGTTATTCCTTAGCAAAAACTAGGACTAACATGAATCTAAGTCGTGATTTTGATGTATGAATTGAGCCCATGACTTGGAGGTATGAATCCATCCCACTATTTGGAGGTTATTCCTCATCCCACCCAAATAAAATAACCCCTAATATTTATATTACTATGTCAAAATAAAAAAAACCCTTGACCCCTTAATATGGGGAAATATATTTTGAGGCTTTTAGGAGTATTCAAACCCCCAATATGAATGGAAGTGATATGATATTGCCTCACTAGTGAACTCCCCGTGTTGAAGAAGAACTCAAATATTTCCATCTCTCATCATTGTTATCCTCTCAGAGTTCAAATACTGAGGATTCTGTGCAAGATAATGCTCTAATGTTTATTGGGAGTTCTATCATGCAGTGTGACATTGTTAGTTGCGCTCTCACTTCCACTGTCGAGGCTTCTAATTCAAATTCTAAACATCATCAGCCAGTTGTTGCAACTCATTCACACTCAAAACCTCTCTTTGAGTTGTTTTTTGGTGTGTCATTGGATGTTATAGAGGAAGAATTATTGTATGGAGTTGTTTCATTCACTCTTGTCATCATGCTTCTTGTCCACTAAATGATTATGATGCAACCTACTTTCAGAGTTGCACGGAAGATGGAGGACATCATCAAGACTCATTTGGAGGTCTAATCTCATGAAGTTCAAGTCTAGAGAGCACATTCCACTTTTTCCCAGGAAGAATATTCCTCCAAACATTTCACCAAGTTCTCACCTTCTTGGAGTTTGGAGAGACTTATTATGGTGTATTCCATGTTGACTTTGAGGGGAGGTTTTCTTCCCAAGTGGTTTTCCTTCTTTCCTCACCTACATGGACTAATAAATTTTTTGTAAAGGATGACCATAGGCCACGGTTTTCTAGGCCTCATCATATTTCACTCACACTAAATGAGGCTTAAGGGGGGTATTAGAATATTAAAAACCCATCTATACTTAGGATATAAGTTATTATTCATTTTTTATACTTTCCTAGGTGTTTGACTAGGTTGTTGGTCCCATATTTCCTTTTTAGGCTTACAACTTGTCACCATTATCCACATGAGTGACCTCAGATAGATTCTGGATAGATTATGCTCCTTTTATGACTGTCTAGAATGGTAAGAGCACACTTCCTTCTTTTACACAGATTTGTCCTTCTTTTTCTTCTTTTCAGTGGATAAGGATAAAGCAAGGTGATTTTATGGACTTGAAACGCTGTCTACCTTTTTCCCAACACATCCTCCATATTTTTATCTCCAAAATCCATCATCTTAAATTTTTTTTTCACTCATTAGATTCCATAATTGACTCATGGGGGGTTCACTCATCGAACTTGTTACATAAACGATCATTCGCATGATATTAAAGAATATCCCTAATTTCAATAAATATTGGAAAATTCCTCCTAAAATTTTATTGTTGAACCCCCCTCCCAATATGCCTTTTCAATTAAGAAAAACCTTAGTTTCACTATATATTGTATGTATCCATTTTTATCAACCCATTTTTAATACCCCCTTTATATCATATTATCAAGTTGTAACAAGCATGATCCCTAAAACATCTTAGTATAAGCAAACATGATGATATATAAAATAATAGTATAATGCTAATAATGATCCCACCAAGATTGTAGGGGTGACTAATCAATTTCTAGCGTTGGATAGTGGAAGACCCAACCGAATAGTACTGGGGAGGAAAAATGCATAAAAGGAAACATAGTCAAGAGATCAACATAACAGAGAATGTAAAAGGCTAATAGTCCAATAGTTAGTGCAATGCTTAGAAAATATGAGAATTGCAGATGTTTCACACCATAGCTTGCCAATATTCCAATTTTATATCATGTAAATATAAGTATATCCATAGAGAGCTCATGTTTTCGATAAGCTTAATAAATTAAACTCCATAAAAATAAAAAATTGAAACCCTTTTGTGGATGGAATCCCCTACCTTCCTATAAAAAAAACATCATTGATGTTTGAACCCAAATGAACATAGAAAAATTCGTCTTACTTTCCAATAACACCATATGATCATGTGCATAGCTTGGACTTGGGTCATTCACAATATGCAATCTATGAATTTCCTCCATTTCCTCTACATTTATTCTTGCAATCAAGGGAATTAGAAACATTTAGTTACCTTTTCTTGGGTTATATCTAGTTTTTTTCTTTTAATCTTTAGAGGAGAGGGAAAAATATCCATTGTTAGGTTTCATGTATGAAATAGTTATAAATATACACAAATGGTGAAACTTATATGATACCATTTCATGGTAACGATATTACATAGAGTATGTAAATAAGGATTTAGATTTTCACCTATGTTTATATCAGTTCCAATACAATATTAAGATGGATGCCTTGCATATAAGAATTGAAATTACAATTATGAATATTCCAAATATAACTCAATCTAACAACTATTCCTAACTGGAAATGTGAAAATGTTAAAGAATAATACAAAAAGTTCAAAGAAACAATTAGGCAAGAAAGATTGATCTAATTTTTATTGGTTCCAGTGAGCCAAGAAAGATCGATATCACTTTTATTGGTTTTCATGGAGCAAGGTTTGATTGAATCTCAATACCCACCTAAACACTGACCTAAAAAATGAAGAGTTAGATATTTTACTCAAATGCCTACAAAAAATACAATACAATTGTTCAAATCCACAACTCCCAATTAGCTACATCTCTTAACTTAAAGATGAAAAACAACATAACATCAATTCAAAACAAGCCTAAATAATCTATCAAATGAGTATCATTGGTACCCTATTATTAGATTCATGCAAAACTTAGGATCATAAGCAATATCAAATAAAAATGGAGGGTCCTTACGTTTTAGGTGGGTATGAATTAAGTCCATGATTTGGAGGTATGAATCCATCCCATGATTTGGAGGTTATTCCTCAACCCACCCAAATAAAATAACCCCCAATATGTATATTACTATGTCAAATTAAAAACCCCCCTTGACCCCTTAATACAGGGAAATATATTTTTGAGGTTTCTAAGAGTATTCAAACCCCCAATATGAATGGACGTGATATGATATTTCTTCGCTAGTGAACGCCCTGTGAACTGATTTAGCTAATTCGTGAGGTCCTTGACTAATTTGGAAAGTGATGTTGCTACTATTGGGGGATTTTTTCCTTTTAGTAAGCTTGCTTTTGTGAGCTTTTCAAACTTTCCTCCAAGGAACTCGAATTATCTCTCAAAGATGTATTATATAATGTATTCTAATTGTTGAATAACATACAGATTATGTTTACATCAATTGAGTTTTGTCTCTCATGGTTCTACTTCAATATTTCTTCTTATATTTGCATATCTCTAAATAAATTCTTGTGAAGACTTCTTTGTTTCTAGATCCTCGCTTACTAGAATTCCTACACCTATTGCATTGCATTACATCTTGTCTTCAGTACATCTTGTCTTTTCGTATAGGAAATCTAGGCTACTAGAACAACTCTTGGAGTTGTTCTCATATTCATTCAAATGACACGATTTAGAGTAATGTTCGAATCAAGTGCCAGTTGATTATGGTGTCCTTGTGGTGAATACAACACAATGCATTTGAAAATTCTTTTGGGTGGAATATTTTGTTTAAAGTTTCAATCTCTAAACTCTTGGAAGAACTTATGAAAATTGTTTGTTAGTATTATTAGGGCATTTGAGTTGGGGAGCAAATTAAGCTATAAGCCTACAGTTTTAAGATGACATGGTATCAGAGCTAGTGTTCAAATACATCTTGTGAGATATGTATGGTTAACACCCACAATGATTATAAAAGAAGTATAGGATAACTAGTGTTAAGTTTGGAAAGAAGCAAAGCATAAAAAAAATAACAGGAGGTCATCATGAAGGGAATGAAGAAGAGGTCCCTTAGATTAGATTGGACTGGCTAGAACAAAGCTTAAGCACCCTCACATCTATTGAAAACAAAGGTAAAGAGTAGCACAGGGAACCAAAGAAGAACAATCAAAGTCAGAGGGAAAAGGGTAGACAAATGCAGGAGAATGTAGCTACAAAAAACCCCATGT
Source organism: Larix kaempferi (assembly GCA_027924585.1). Taxonomy (NCBI): domain Eukaryota; kingdom Viridiplantae; phylum Streptophyta; class Pinopsida; order Pinales; family Pinaceae; genus Larix; species Larix kaempferi. The sequence goes on along the minus strand of BSBM01002136.1, from coordinate 585,717 downwards.
ATGTTTTTTTGTGGAGGTCAAAGTGAATATCGAACCTTAGGTAGGTGAAGTGGATTAAATCAACTTGAATTAATGGCTATAGTAGTTAGAAATGTTCTTTAGTGTACATGAGGTCACTAGACAAAAAATGATTGAATTCTCTCTTTAAAGCTTAAAGGGCATGCTTTGGCATGGTGGGAGAGTGATGCAGCAAGTAGGGCATTTTAGAGTGACACCAATGACTGATTGATACGTGTTCAAAGATATGTTCAAGGCACAATTATATCCAATTGGGTATGAGGAGCAACAACAAATTGTATGACATTACTTTAGGCAAAGGCAAGTTGAAAAATGAGTGCAAGAGTTCACTACCAAGTTCATGAAGAGATTTGTTCAACTCGAAATATATCTAAAGAGTCGAGAAATGTTTATTAAATACATAGGTGCATTACTACCACAACTCAACATCACTTAATGTTGTTAATATTAATATACTTTAATATGATTAAGTTAGTTAATTAAACCATATCAATTTTAATATTAACCATTAACATTTTAATAAATTATCAATATTAGTTAATCATGAACTTTAATATTAATATTTATTTATTAAGTGAATATAAATATTAATTTTAACTTAATATTAATATTACTTTTAAAAAAATTAATAATATTTAAATTTTTTATTTTTTTATAAATTTTAATAATATTATTATTCATATTTAGGGTGATAGGTGTTAGAAATATGGTTCATCATATTAATTAATGCATTAATCAATATTATTAATTAATACTATTAATATTAAAAATAATAGTAACATTAATATTAGTATTAGTATTAATGTTTGTATTATTGTCTTTTTTTCGTTGGCAAAGTGGTGGAACCTCCTTGACTAGCAAGTTTGCCTTTGTCTAAGTTACCACGAACCAGGGGCATCTAAGCTGTCAAAATCACCCGGGGATCGCACTCGGCCTAGACCGCACCAACCCTTAACATGGTTGGATTTTTTGGTATCCGCGGGATTAGAATCGAAAACCTTTCCGCTTAGGGGGCGTCTTAACCATACCCCGCCACCAACTGTTCTACATCTCATGGATAATGTTAGTATTATTGTTAATATTAATAATAATTACTGTTAAAATAATTAATAATATTATTATTGTATTATTATTAATATTACACGATATAGGTATTAGAAATATTGTTCACCATATTAATTAATGCATTAATTAATATTATTAATTAACATTAAGATTAGCATTAAGTTAACATTAATATTAACAATAATACTAACATTAATAATATCAAATTCTCTTACCGTGCAAAATTGGGTTCAAAACTTCATCTTATGAGCTTTCAAATCTCCCCCCTTCATGATTTGGGGGGCATGGTTAGCTCATAACAATATGATTTTTCAAGATCTTTTTATTCCTCCACATATCTTTGCTGCAAAAAGATTGGTTATTTTTCAGCACTTTCCCTAATCTAATGACAAAAAGAATGCAAGGAATCCCACCATTGAACCTACCGGTAAGTTCAAACCATGGTGTTATTTCAATGGTGCAACAAAGGGCCGAATTCTTATTGGGGGGGTTGGAGGCATCCTTTACTCACCTGATACTCATTGGTTCCAAATTTTAAGCTCGTATTAGTAGAGCAATGAACCACAAGGAAGATTTAAAGGCTTTAAAATTTGTTTTCTTGCTTGCTCTATCAAAGGGTATACAATAGGTCTAGATTTTTGGGGATTCACAATTGATATTGATTGGATGATCCCAAGGAAGGCTCCTAAAAACATTTTCCTCAAGCCTCTTTATGAGGATATCCTTCAACTTGTTGGTTCCTTTCAAGGTACCTCTTTCAAACATCTACAGGGAGTGCAATGTATTGCCATATTCTCTTTCCAAAAGAGGATTACTACTCAATGAAGGAACTTGGAAAGCACATGAGAAATCTAATGTATTGGCAGATTCTCTTTCCAAAAGAGGATTACTACTCGATGAAGGAACTTGGAAAGTATGGGAAAAATCCAATGACAACCTCTTGGAAATTGACAGGGCTCCATACCGTGGATAATATGGTTTTTGAGTTTTAATTCCTCTAGGGTTATAATCTATGTGATATATGTTTGGATTTTACTTCTCTATATAAGTGCTTGGATGCTATGAACTTTTTTGATTGTTTTTTGTAAAGTTTTAGAAGGCCACATGTATGTAGTCTTTAAGTTGTTTCGATCTGGGAACATATGATGAACATTTACTTTGTGTAGAAGCTTATCATGAATTCTATCTTAAGATGTATGGTCTTGTGTCCAAGTGAACAATGTGGTTCAGTTTATGAAATCAAATGGATTGTGAATTTTTTTCGGTGAAAAAAAATAATAATACTAACATTAGTATTAAGTATTAATACTAATATAAATATTAGTATTATTGTTAATATTAATGTTAACTTAATTCCCATGGGGGCAGAGCAATTGGTAATGAGTAATTGAGTGGAGAAGTTGTAAATGGAAGGTCACAAGTTCAAATCCCCATGGGTACTTACAATATTTTTTTAACTTAATATTACTATTAAGTTAACATTAATATTAACATCAACATAATCCATTAATTCATTACATAGGAGCTCAAAAAAGCATCAGGTCATTTACAAACAAGAGCATCATTTCACTTACAAGAATTGGGGCGAGTAACAATCATTCCTCCAAACCCCCAACCACCCAAGCTACATCTAATAGACCTAATACTAAGTTAATATTAGTATTAATATTACATCCAATTAACTTTTTTTTGTAACTAGGGGAATCGACAACTGGGGAGGGGCTGGTACTCGCGTGACACGGGGTCCAAGGATGTAATATCCCAACTTTTTGACTAACTATGTTATGAGGTTATATCGGGTCATGGCCCCAGTATGTGTGATTTATTATGTTTGATATAGCATTAGTTTGTTTTGATTTATTCCTTCGTGAGTTGATATATTGGGCATGGACCCTAATCTGTTCCATTATGGATATTGTAATATCCCTCTAAGATTTATAAATGTATAATGTAAATTATTTATGAGGCCCTGGTGAGGAGCTCAAGGCCAAGCCTCCACCAGTGGACCTTAAAACTATTATTATTTCCATAAGTGTCATTTAGACAATGACAACTAGGAGCAGTATGTATAATAAACAATGGAACACCCAAGGGTTACAAACACCGGAGAAAGGGTGAAATAGCCTAACTAATACCTTAGGTAGTATTATCGTTATCTTAAGTTAGATATCGGCTATTCACCACGTACCAAAACATTAACTCGGACAAGCCTACCTTCGGCATGAAAATAAACCATTGTCTTAAAGGACCAACTAGGATCACAAAAATATCAGAATTCGATAAAGAGTATAGGAAATGTACTCTTAAAAAACATTTCTAAAGTATAAGAAGATATGATCTTCCTTTTATACAACCTGATACCCACCTGGGTAAGGTAGAAGATATATTTATTCCTTACATAACTATATATTACTTTGAATAAATTAATTATGGATAGTTATATATTTTAGATATGATTTGGATACTTTTAAAGAATCCTATGAGCAACGGCTAAACTACAAAGATATAATTGTATGTAAATATCTATTTAAAATACCTTTAACGAAGAGAGTAGCTAGGTTTTTCGTACTCCACTTTTTCCTTAATTTAAGGGGCGATGTCTCCATCATGAGAAGTGCTCAGTAAAAGAGACACTCCACCAAACTACCACACATTAAATATTTTATTGTTGGTTGTTGAGGGTGGACTCTTCGTGGATAGCAGCATGTGCATGTATAGTGATAGCTGGGAAAACAAAGCTCCTCGGTAGCTCTGCACTCCGAGTTAAGTTGATTGGGGAGAGTTATGGAAGGGATCTGATCTCTGACGGTGGGGGGAATTCATTTGTTCTTTAGGTCTTTTGCTATGTAGCAATCTGATGGCGAAAGAGTAGAGGGGGGAAGGCTGAGAATGCCGAACCCTGAATACTCTTGGTTGTTTTCGATATATTTATATAGAACATGCTCTGTGGTAATGGGGAAGGCATTTTAGAAGGTTTTGTTTTTAGTTTGCTGGAGGGGATAGGATGGCTCCCTTAGTCGATCCCCATCTTACTTATGCCATCTTAATTCTGAAAGGCGTTGGGGGCAGGACTGCCGTAGGATGGATCCCCAGTCCATGTTTTGTTTATATAATTATTTTTATGCCATCTTAAGTTTTCGAAGCATTGGGACGAGATAGCCTTGAGCCATATCTCCAATCCTGTGTGCTTGTTGGTATTATATGGTGGTAAGGTTGGGAATTATACTGCGGTGTAGTAAATGTTGTGTGTGAAACTCTCCGTATAGATGCACCCCGATTTTTTGGTATGTAGGAAATGTCGTTTAATGAACCATGATTCCTATGTGTGTTTTGTTGTATGCAAAGATTTCCCGAGTTCATGTGTGTGTGATGTATCGCATTTATCAAATGCCACGACCGATCTGTGTATAGGTGGATGCGACCTCTGTATATTGTTTTTTTTCTGTATCATAAATCTTGGTTGGAATGTGCCGAGTAATGATTGTGAAAGCTGTGATCCGAAAATTTGGATTCTAATGGTTGCGATTTTCATTTTAAAGCTTTGTATGCATATTCGACAATATTGATAGTTGTGGAGACTTGAGATCTGCATAGCTAATTTTTGGTTTGGGAAAGTTTCAAAGCTAGAACCCTGAATAGTTTTTTCTGTGTGGCTTGTTTTTGTCAACAACGTTTCTTATGGCAAAACCATCTCTAGTTTATTTTCTTAGTGATTCCTCTAGGATAATAGATCTATTCTTCCAGCATCTCTGCATTCCTTTGTGTGATATGAATTCTGCTCTTACGTAGTAAAGATTAGTAATTGCTGCATCTTTTGTTTGACAGTGATCTTTACATCTGTTTGATTGACAGCGATCTTCTATACCTTTACTTTTTATATCTTGGCTGACAGAGTCACACTGATGGCTGCAACCGAAATCCTTGCATAAATGCGTGACAGAGCTTCGTTGATGGTAGAGACTTGCACACACATTTTCCTGTTTGACAGAGTTTTTCTTTGATGGATGTGACTCATACTTCTGTTTAGATTCTGTGTTCGTATTCGTAAGAGTTGGGTGATCTAAAGAAATGAGAACCAGTCTATGATTTCATTTGACTTATGTGTAACTCTACGATAGAGGTAAGATTGTGAAGTCCCTGTTTTTCGTTGGCTTTCTTTGCTGTACTGTCTGATTAGCGATTGGTCCAGTTAAATCTCTGCCTTAGAATAGTGCCAACTCCTTGGCCTAGCCTGATCCCTGCCTATATCTGCGATCTAGGTAATGTTTGGGATCCAAATTGGGACCCTTGCCATATGTTTTCTACACTGCGGATTGGAACAGATCCAGCTTATGATTGTTTATTTCTTATACCCTCAAATGGAATGATCCCATAGCAATCGGCTACCGAATTTTATGGGTAGTTTAAATATGTGTATATAAATGTATAATTGAGATGTGAGATCTCTCTCATTGAGAGGATCGACCTTTGTTCATATATACACACCTCTGTAGGGATGATAGAGATGAATATCTATTTATTACCGTTGTTTATACGAAGGTTATCATAGCTCGTAGATAGGGTTTTACTATTCCATTTCTTGTCTGCGTAGTTGGGAAAGAAAACAGCCGGATCCCTGCGGGAAGGGATGGCTTGTGCCTGATCTCTGTGTATGATGGGATACCAACGAATGTGTTGGAAATTCTGTGTACAGAGTGCTCACAACCTATGCATTGAGTATCGACGTTCTTTGTATGTGTTTGGCTGACGCGATCTCCGGAGTTACAGTGGTAAATAAATTTGTGACTGGTAGTTGTTAGTAGTGTCTTTAATATGATGATAAAAGATTGATAGTCTCCTCTCCGTATATATTTCCTGGTAGACAATATTTTATCGGATCAGCAGGTTCCTTCTACCTTGTGCAAGTATAGTTAGAGTTTGTATCTATTTACTACACATATTGCATTATATATATTTACTGAGTTAAATTGCATTAGTCGATCCCTCTACGAATTGTTTAACAGAGTTTGACTTATATCAATCTCTGCACAATTTGATTATTAGAGTTTGTATCTATTTACTATACATATTGCATTATATATATTTACTAAGTTAAATTGTAGTAATTGATGATTTTCGTTGCGACAGAATAAACATAAGCATATAGATGCTTAGAATAGTACTTTTATAGGACTTATAACCTATATTCATTGTATATGGATTCTCGACATAATTCTGTTGTTAACTGGAAAATTGTTGGAAAAACAATCTCGATGAGAAAGGCTGCAAAGTAGCGGAAAGTGTTTTCGGCAACAATTGGGTTGTACGATGTAAATTCTACTTGATAATTAATACAAGAAGTGACTCTCCTTTGGTGGACGTAGCCCATTATGGAATGGGTGAACCACGTACATTTTGTCTTCCCATGTGTATAATTCTTGATTCTCATGTTCATGTCTTATTATTTATGTCTTGTCAACAACTCTTGAGTAATTGTTATTCACAGAATGTGTATGGATATAATGTTGTGAAAGCATTTTGTTATCATAGCATGGAGCTGCAAAGTTGATTTATATATGATGGACTCAAGGGAGACCCAAGGAGCCGCAATGGTAATACTTAATAAACACAAGCAAATTAACTTTTATAAAAATGTCAAGTGTATGCACAAGGATTAATTACTTGTTGGATGTTTCTTATAATGCTTTATTATGAAGATCCTTAAGGGAAGAAATTTTAATTTTCACCAAAATTACTAACTTGCAAATCTTGGAGATGTTACAGATATATGTGGGGCAGGAAAGCCCGAATGACTAAACTATGTTGCATTATGAGAATTGGTTACAAATTATGATATACTGAGATTATGCTTTTTGTTACATTATACTATGCAGAGCATGATTTACATGGTTGATTATTTAATGTGTTGAGCGTGTGTAATGCCCCTAGAATGACTGGGGACCTTAAGGGAACCTATCAAGTGAACTATTTGAACAACTTTGACATAGTGGTCTCTTGAGCCTTGTTATGTCTTAAATGATTGAGGGAAAACCTGAAGATATGAATGCCGACATTAATTGATAAATGAATTAAGGAATTAAATTATACGTGTGGAGTGGGATAATTGATTGATTACATCTTGCTTAATGATTAGCCCTGATTAATCAAGTCAAAGTGCAGTAGGACAGTTACAGTCCTAGCTCTGCGACTTGGGAGTACGCAACTGATATGCGTCATAACTTTCCATTTTTTTCTGAACTTCGGGACGAAGTTCTAAATAAGTAGGGGTGTATGTAGTGCCCCTAGACTACTGTAGACATTGATGGCACCTGCTGAGTCACCCAACTGTTTGAAACGTTAATAAAATAACCCTATGATTTTATTTTGAGTATATTTATGATTACGATTGATTGATATATGTGCATTTGGGTAGTTATTGTGAATGGACGATTTCATGTTATTTAATGGTTAACTTTGATATGAAAATTGTACATATGGATAATGCTTAACGCCTAGCTGTACGGTGATTATGTATTTGTCGATGAAATGTATATTTGATTAGAAGTTTGAATAAATCATAAATGTTTAACAATACTTGATTTAGAAATCAGATGATGATTATTGAGGACAGTGCTAATAATAAATTGTTATGAGAAGTGTGTGTAGAAACAAGTGAGACGGTTCACCAACGGACACACAAAGGAACATGAAGGGTCGTAGAGTACGGGTAAATCACACACAGGGGGAGCGACGACAATGTCGACTTCCGACAAGAATACCACGCATGAGCAGATAAGCACTGATTCGCTTGCTCAAGAGGAATGCGTGAGAGGGTACGAGGTGGGCCACGATGGAGCAGGTCACGTACGAGTTGAGGGGCGCGCAGTGAGAACGGACTCCCTCCTCAGCGCAATTAGTCCCTATATAGCATGTAGACGGAGGATGGATGGTAACGATTCCTAAAATCCCTACAAGAGTTCCCGCAAGTCAAAACGGAAAGATGGTGGCAGAAGGGCCCGATGATGCGATACCCTGTCGAGAACGAAAATAATGGACGCAAGGACCCAACGATGCGATACCATGCCAAGGAATGGAAACCATGGATGACTGGACCCGACGGAGTGGTGCCATGTCAGGGAATTAAAATTAAGGAACTAGGAGCCCAACGACGCGGCACCGTGATCCTAGTGAGTTTGATTGTTAAATTTAACTGCATAAAAACTTATGAGAATAACTCTAGAATGACTAAACTATGTTGCATTATGAGAATTGGTTACAAATTATGATATACTGATATTATGCCTTTTGTTACATTATACTATGCAGAGCATGATTTACATGGTTGATTATTTAGTGTGTTGAGAGTGGACTCAGAAACACACGAATGACCTATATACTGGACTTAAGCCCCGATGTATTTAGAGGATTGTACTTCGTACTGGGCCTAAGCCCTGATGTACGTTGAGTGTTGGGCATGAACCCTAGAGCACTCCAAGATTGAAAGAAATTATTATCAGATCTGAGGCCACTTAAAATATCCTAGATGTGCCTCACAACCACATTCTAGCTCTAGTGTTGAGCAGAAGCTCTGGAATTGCACTAGCGTAACGCCCATGTGAGAGTGTTGAGTTAGACGGATCTGAAGAGCACTCGAGGTTACTAATCTCAAGTGTTGAGTCGAGAGGACTCTGAATAGCACTTACGTGTCTTATCAAAACTATTTTGACTTGATTAAATAAATCTTATTATCATCACCTACTGCGGGAACTACCATGTAAAAACGAGGGAATCTCACATGCAAAAGGAGAGACTAGAGGTGCCCTACCAGCTACCAAAGCCGTCCACAGAAGTGGACCCCCTTTCATTAAAAAGAATTAAAAGAAGCATTATGTGAAACAAAATGCTTAAAGGATCCCAAAGCTAAGTATTTAGTAACTAGGAGTTTCAATATATATAATATTGATTAGTTTTATTATATATACTTATGCTTAAGTGGGCTGCCAATTACAATTTATTATTTATTAATATTTGGATCGGATTGTAATTGTTGTTATTATTATTATTATTATTATAACCAGATTAAAGATAAAAAACACTTTGGTAAAACAAAGTGAGACCTCCTAGTTTTCCAAAATAACTAGCAGTTAAATAAATAAATATTGTTTTTATAAATTAAATTATTTTAAAGAAACCAGTAATTTCCAACAGTCATAATTCAATATTTGTCCTACTTAAGGAGGACAGACCCCAAAGTTTGGGGGATCTTTTTCTTTTGGTATTATTATGCCAAGAAGAGCTCTCTGCTCAAGGAAGTGAACTCTGCCCATAGATTTGGAGATCTGAACCAACCACACACCTAGGGCCTCTACTTCTCAGTTTGCATATCAGAACCAGCTCGGGGGGATTCATACTGAACCAAGAACGGTTGCAGAATCATGGTTGGGAGGAACATGGTAGTCCCAAATTCATCCAATCCAAGATCATAATCAGGTGAGCTAAGAGTTAGTAGTTTCCCTAACTAGTTGGATGAGTGTGCAGGTCAGTATCAACAAGAACAATTTACCAGGATCAGTAGGTCATCATCAGTAAAACAAGCTATAGAGATCAACAAGTATGATTAATTATAAAACCCTCTTACGTTTTATATCCCTGTTATAAATGCAATGTTAAAATAACAATGTTCTTATTATCAATTTTTAAATCAAGTTTTCTAGAATCGAATGGCATTCCCAGCAGGACTAGCTAGCTAGTCTTTGCTAGTCATTTATATTGCTTAGATTGTAAGAACAGGCGGATCGTTGATTTGAAACTCAAAAAAAAAAATTATAGTATTTTATTTCACTTATGATAGTGTTTTATTTCACTTATCTAAACCCTTGTTTTAGATCATCAACAAAATCTCCTAGTTACATAAATCAGAACCATAACAGAAATTGTTGAACAACATATAAACCATTCGAAATTCCAACTATACAAACCACAACAAAAGAAAATGCAGACATCATTGTTTATTATAAGTATCCTCCATATATTCCAATTTTGTACCCAAGACTGATTTTATTGCACATTTCTTTGCCCGATCTATTTTTTGTTTTTCTTCTCAAACTTTACATACCATATTTTAAAACAAACATACCAGATATGACAGAGATCGTATATAGAGTGTTGTCCCATTTACATTTTCATACCCACTTCATCAATAACCCTACGCTAATCAAATAGACAGACCGAGACCCTTTCCATTTCTTTTCAACTTACAAACCTACGATAGCCATCTATAGGAAACCTTCAAGCTTCATTTCAAATCAACAAGAAGATGTGGGAATTAAGTTATTTTTCTAGGATCAGAGTCTCATAAAACATCAACACAGAGATCAATCATAAATAGAAGCAAGAAAAACACATTTCATATGACCACCACAAAGATGCCTATCGAAAGATAGGACCAGGGTCAATTCCCGTGGCCTTCACAAAAAGCCAAATCGCATAAGTGATTCCTATAAGATACAAGTCTCTACATAAAAACCAAAACGCTGAGTACAGCCTTGAAACCCTTTCCAGGCAAGCATCCATTCTACCCATGCAACCAGCAAGTAAACAAGATCTTTTTATTTACAATCTACCCACATTACAGCAACAGAGGCATAGAAAACTTCATTGATGTCTTATATCTTACCACCGGCAATACATTGTTCACACATGTAAACACTATAGCATTATCCAACAAAAATAGAAAGTGCCAATGAAATCAACACACGAACCACAGCTATATTTACAAGCAAAAGGCGCCAACAACCCTGTATAATGTCTACATTATCTGTATAGTAGTTTACAAAAATACCCAGGAAAACCATAACATTAGAGCTCTTAAAGTTTCAGCTTGAATACTTAAATACACCCAGGAAGAAAATAGAAATGTACCATTCGAAATCATTATAACTATACAGGAGTAATATCCAACGACAGAGCATTTGTTTTGTTTACAAGACTTCGCAGAACCAAATAACCAGTGAAACCCAGCTACTACATAGTCCTTCTATATTACAGTCCCCGTACTCATTCAGCTAATTAAGTTACATTGAAACCCCATTCTGTTTAGTCCATCCAAGTAGGCGACTATTTTAGAACTCGAGTGGAAACGCGAATGTGGGTTACACTTTGGTGAGAATCGGGCACCGAAGAACCATAGCGGAGGTTATTCGGCCGAATAAGTTTAATTATTCGGCCGAATAATTTAATTATTCAGCCGAATAATTAAACTTATTCGGCTGAATAACTTGTTATTTATTCAGCCGAATAACAATTAACGGGCCACCGTTAATTGTTTAGCCAGACGAAGAAAATGCACAGCGTTATGAAATTATTCAGTCGAATAATTAGTCAGCCGAATAATTGTTCAACCGAATAAGTATTCGGCCAAATAATTATTCCGCATAAAAGCTCAGCCGCAGCCATTGTCTGTCACTTTCCGCCGATTTCGTGGACCCCTTTGGCACTATTGTTGGTCCCGCCTCCGCGTCACCAGTCTGGATTATTACATGTCCACCCGCTCTTCCGTCTAGTTTGCTGTCGTCGAACTCCGCCACCCGATTCCCCACTGCTGCGTGTCACTTCTCCGCCACCCTGCACGTCAGGATTTGCTTGGTGGTTCGTCATTGCTAGAGTGTTAGGCCTCTAGCTTCTGCCTCTGCCATTCGCTAGTCCGCCACCTTCTGTTTCCCCCATCCGCTTGTATGCGAGGTTCTGCCTCTACCACTAGGTCGTATTTCTGTTTGGACGTCTGGACGCTCTTTGGTGGAGTCTGCATCTGGACATCTATAGGTTTAGCGTACATCTGCACTTCTATTGGTGGAGCTTTGGCGTTGGAGTGTTCTCTTGTGGACGTTTGCACAACAGTGAGGTGCTGTAGCTGGGGACCTATCGATGCGACGCTGTGCAGAGGTAATTCTTTTGGCATATTTAATTTGTAATTGTTTTTTTTTTTCTTTAAATTTCTTATTTAATTTGTAATTGTTATTGCAGGTTTTCTTTTCTTGGCTACTTGGCTCGTTTCGTTTCAGCTGTTTAAAATTCTTCTTGGGGCTCTCTTCGGCCAGATCTAAATTAGCCTGCTTTCGTTTTGGCTGCGTCTAAAGAGGTAAGTCGAATTTTTTTTTTTTAATTCAAGAGTTAATTATTGGTTTGAAAAGTTTTGAGTTTGTCCCTGTAAAGGAACTCTGCCCAATTGGGTAGAGTTCATGAACTCTGTCCAAAATTGGGAAGAGTTCATGAACTCTGTCCAAAATTGGGCAGAGTTCATGAACTCTGTCCAATTGGACAGAGTTTATGAACTCTGTCCAATTGGGCAGAGTCCATGAACTCTATCCAAAATTGGGCAGAGTTCATGAACTTTGTCCAATTGGGCAGAGTCCATGAACTCTGTCCAAATGGGCAGAGGTCATGAACTCTGTCCAATTGGGCAGAGTTCATGAACTCTGTCCAGTTGGGCGGAGTTCATGAACTCTGTCCATTTGGGCAGAGTCCATGAACTCTGGTCAAATAGTATGCTGAAAATTATTTAAATTTAAATATAAAAAGAGGAATATATTGAGTGTTTAGCTAGTTACTTTTGTTAAATTATTGATTTTTCTTATGTGTTTAGAAATGAAAATAAAAGTAGGACTATAATTGTATTTGCAAATGATATATCTCATTTATATATAGGCTTGTTTTATTTGCTGAACTCTATCAACATGGACATGGACTGAGTTCATGAACTCTGTCTACATTGACAGAGTGTAGAGATCAATATATTAGTTCTATTACAAACTTTGTTGATGGATAGATATAGATACAACAAAACATTAGACGATTAAACTCTACTTTTGATACAACAAAACTTTATAATTGACTTTAGGTAGAACAAAACTATAGACATGAATAGACTTTAATTTATATGTACTATGAAATAACAAAAACACTTAAAAGATTGGTACAGTAATTTTGTATACATCCGAACAATAATAGTCATAGTCATTTTAAAAACTATTAGATGATATTATGCCACAATGGTATTGAGTTTTATCCTTGTAAAGGTGGCCATTCTTGGTATTATGTTTTTCTTTGGTTGCAACATGGCAAACTTGGAGAACATAATACCAAGAATCGTTACCGTTATCAGGTTGAAACTGAAGACCATTGTGGAACATGGCAAATTTGGGAAACATGTCATTTAACTCGAAACATAATACCATGAATGGTCAATTTTTTTTATTCTATGGAATAATGAAAATATTTATAGATATAATTTATGTTTAAAGTATTAAAATATTTTGATTAAATTATTAATTTAAGAAACTGAAGACCATTATGGAACATGGCAAATTTGGAAAACATGTCAAACTTGAAACATAATACCATGAATTGTCAATTTTATTTTATTTTATGGAATAATGAAAATATTTGTAGATATAATTTATGTTTGAAGTATTAAAATATCAATTAAGTTATTAATTTAAGATTTATATTAAAAGTTAAAACAGGTTCATGAACCCATTCTTTGACATAAAGAAATGAACCCTTCACTTAGTATTTAACTATATTGGTTCCATTCATTTTAAATATCAAAAACACTTAGAACATTGGTACATTAATTATTCACACATCTAACAATATTAGCTATACTCTTTATAAGAACTATTAGATGATATTAGGTAAATCTAGGTCCTTATTAAATAACTTAGTCTCTTTAGCAGCTAGGTTTTAGAATTTGTATAATTAACATATAGAATTTGAATATGTAATCAGTTGATATTTGTGCAAGTGTAGACATTATATATCAAATGGAAAGAGAGGATTCTTTGAGGCGAAAGCGTAAGAGGTCTTCACAAACTTCTAGGGTTGGTGTTACAAGTGATAATCGAAGGTTGTCAACCTCCCATTGGGATTCTAGTTTATTGTATAGTTCACATCAACGAGGCGAAAGGGGTACAAATGATTCCCCTATATCTTCTGTGGGATAACGTCGATCTCGACCCTCTATTGGTATATGAATATCGATCTTTTAACATGTACATGCAAATTGTTTTTTTGTGTACGCAAAAATTGTACTTGTGTTTAAACAAAACTTTGTTTTTATTTGAAGCAGAGCATGGTTCAAAAGATGCTTGTAATTCTATAGGGAGGGAGACAGAGAAAATAAGGGAGATGGATGAGGGTGCAGAGCAAGGTTCTCAAGAGGCTCATCATTCTACACAAGGTGATGATGGTCGAGCTAGGATGCAATATGTTGAATTAACTGAGGGTTGTACACCCATTACAACATATCCATCTGATCTACCTCGGGAGCTTCCATGGGAATGTGGTGATCATCAGATGACTCTTGAAAGATGTAGATCCCACTACGGCAAGTTGGAAAATGATTTGTCTACTATGGATCTCCCTCCAGAGGGTAAACAAAGTTTGGAGATTGTTTTGGGATCATTGCAAAAATTCATTCAGGCATATGAGAATCTCGGACGAACTACAAACAGTTTTGTTGATTTGATGCGAAGACGAAGGGAACAAGTGATGGGTCCAGACAAGTGGGATATTGTGAAGGAGAAAGTGACGAAAGAACAGGCCAAATCAATGTTTAACTTCAAAGAAGGTCTAAAGCGAAAAATGTTGAAAGTGCAATATTTCAAGCATCCTGATCTTGCATATCTACTCTATGATTGGTTTCTCGCAACCTATGGTCGGTTTCCATGGAACGATGAGGTTTCTCAATATTTTGCTAGATTTTTTTATGCTGAGTTTTTCTTAAATATGAAGCCAGACTATACCGATGTTCATTCGAAATTTTATGGAATTGGAAAGGGTCAAATATATAATCAAAAAGGTGCTCTTAGAGACCCTACAACTCTTCGACCTCCACCCCAGATATCTTTCCCACCTAGGTTGGTGGCATTAATATCAGAGATAGAGCCCACATCTCAACTTGGGACAACTGCAAGGAATTTCGTTGGCGATGGTTTATCGTCAGCATTAGTTGGAGTAGATGTGGGATTGGTTCCAGAAAGGGCTTGTTCTGCTATTCGTCAAAAGTTTGTTTACAAAACTAATGATGAGATAGATGGAATGAGCATTGAAGATCTCAGGGCATATGCCAAGGTTTGTCGCGACTTAGTGGAAAATGTTATATCCAATGACACATCGAGTTTGGGAGAGGTTTGTTGATTATGATATGACTTGATCTTAATTAAATATTTTATTCATTTTGAATTGAATTTTTTGTTACATTATATGAATGATAAATTATGTTTTTTAATATAAAGTAATAGGTATATTATGTAAATGTTTAAATTGGTTGCAGTTTTCAAGAATGGTGAATGAACATTCTTTCCATGTTTCAACTAGCAAAAATCTAGAGAATATTCGAGAGGAACATATTTATTATTTACATATTTGTAATTATGTTTGAACTTTATATATATATATATATATATAATTTTTGAATTTTAATTTAACTATGCATCTTATTGTTAATTTGACTTATCCATGCAGGTTTCTTTAGATATGAACTTTATAAATGATTTACCATCTATTGTGAGTTAATGTTTTTTTAATCTTTTTGTTTTAGTTTTAAGTTAATTGGCAAAATAATTTTTTTGGTTTGCATTATGTTTTATTTATTAATACAATTTAAATTTTAGGGGAGAGATATAGGTTCTCTGCTTCATGCAGCAAATATTGGCAAGGAGGTAATTTTGTTCACTGCTTTAATATTGTTCTCTGCTTTAATATTTTAATTTTTATGGATTTAGTTAAAATTTGTTCAAGTAATTTATGAGATTCATAAATTGATTTTATACATGTTGCAGCTTGGGTCTCTTAAGTCTTTTGGAGGAAAAGGGAAAACTCCTTTGGAGGATGGTGGTCGACAAGTATTTGGAGAATTTGATGTAATTTTGTCAATAATTGAATTATTTTTTGACATATAAGTTTAATATTTTAATTTTCTGAATATAGTTTAAATAATTTAAATGATATTCATAATCTGCTTTTATACATGTTGCAGGGTGGGTTGAGTCCAGGGGGAGGCCCTAGTGGAGGATAGCATGGTGGACATTTTCTTTTTATAGCATGGTAGACTTTTTTTTTTTTGTTAATATGCATAGATTGCAAAGATTTGTTTTGGACATGTCGAGGAGATTTATTTTTGGACTAGATACATATATGTACATTGAACTTGCATGTTCATGAGCATTTTTTTGAGGGTTATATACATGTCCTTTGAACTTACATGTTTTGTGAAACTTGGTTTAAATGATCTACTTATTTTTGTTTATTTAGCATATTTGGTGTGATTTAAAGGTTTAGAATATGTCCTTGCATGTTTAAATGAATAAATGAATATGTAAGAATGAATGTTAAGATCAAGAATGTTAAGAACATGATATTCTTGAATATTATGAAGTTTAGGAATGTTAAAGGAAGTTTAAAAATGGATGAACATAGGTTCAAAGTTCATGAATGAGGAAGTTTTGATTGAAACATGAATGAATGTTAAGATTGAATATATTAAAAACATGAATGTTATCTTTGAATGTTAGGAAGTTTAGGAATGTTAGAAGTTTTAATTAGAAATATGGATGAACTAGAAAGTTTAAAAATGAATGTTAAGAACATGAATGTTATCTTTGAATGTTAGGAAGTTTAGGAATGTTAGAAGTTTTAATAGAAATATGGATGAACTAGGAAGTTTAGGAATGTTATGAAGCTTAGGAATGTTCTAGGAAGATTATGAATGTTATCTAAGTTTTGATGGAAATATGGATGAACTAGGAAGTTTAAAAATGAATGTTAAGAACATGAATGTTATCTTTGAATGTTAGGAAGTTTAGGAATGTTAGAAGTTTTGATAGAAATACATGGATGAACTAGGAAGCTTAAAAGTGAATACATGTTGAGTTCAAATTTTAGGAATGTTAGGAAGTTTAGGAAGGTTTGAAGCTTTGATGGAAATATGGATAAACTAGGAAGTTTAAAAATGAATGTTAAGAACATGAATGTTATCTTTGAATGTTAGGAAGTTTAGGAATGTTAGAAATTTTGATAGAAATATGGATGAACTAGGAAGCTTAAGAATGTTATGAAGCTTAGGAATGTTAGGAAGATAAGGAATGTTATCTAAGTTTTGATGGAAATATGGATGAACTGAGAAGTTTAAAATGAATGTTATCTTTGAATGTTAGCAAGTTTAGGAATGTTAGAAGTTTTGATAGAAATATGGATGAACTAAGAAGCTTAAAAGAGAACACATGTTAAGTTCAAATTTTAGGAATGTTAGGAAGTTTAGGAATGTTAGAAGTTTTGATGGAAATATGGATGAACTAAGAAGTCTAAAAATGAATATTAAGAACATGAAAGTTATCTTTGAATGTTAGGAAGTTTATGAATGTTAGAAGTTTTGATAGAAATATGGATGAACTAGGAAGCTTAAAAATGAACATGTTAAGTTCAAATTTTAGGAATTTGTTAGGAAGTCTTGATTGAAATCTGAATGTTAGGTTTAAATTTTGATAAGAATGTTAAGAATGAATGTGATGGTAAGAATGGATGTTAAGGAATTTATGATAAGTTGCAATAAATGAATGAATGTTAAGAAGTTTTGATAAAAATATGAATGTTAGGAAGTTTAAAAATGAATGTTACCTGAGATCAAAGTTCCAGAATTTGTTAGGAAGTTTTGATTGAAATATGAATGTTAGGAAGTTGAAAAATGAATATTATCTGTTCAAATTTTGATATGAATTTTTAATTAATAATTCTTATTTTCAATGTCCAGGTACATTTGATGTAGCTGAAATCATAGCAAATGGAGATAACGATTTTTTGTTTTTTAATCATAAGCGAAGATTACAGGATTGTGAAACTTGTGCTAAATTAGAACAATGATTTTAAACAACAATTTGATGAATTTTCATCGATTTGTTATAAATAATCATTCATCTAATTTAGCATAAGATTCACAATCCTGGAATCTTTTCTTGTGATTAAAAATCAAATGATCGTTGTCTCCATTTGCCATGATTTCAGTTATGTGAACTTACACAAGCGATATTTTAAATTAAAGATTCAGGGCGGAGAGTGGCGACAGCTACAGATCCGTTATCTCATCCCTTAAGTGGTCTAATAGACATATGGAGACCTGAATAAAGTATTTCAGATAGAATTAAGACAAAAATTTTACACATTGAGGTTTTCATTACCAAATAATTTTTGAATTCAAATTTCAGCATACTAGAATACGATCATTTAAACTCTTATACTCCAATTCCTTTCAAGATCATAGACATAGAAAGAAAAAAATATATTGTACACAACATTTGACAATGACATCGACAAAACCATTGATCTATTAATTTTAAATATATAGTTTTAAAAACATCGGAATGGAATGCCGTCTTCAATTATCCGTTCATGGTCATATTTGAACAGTTTCCATTTTTTATTTTTTAATTGTTTTTTCAATGGAACTTGAACCAATTTTATTCGAGATGCACATACTAAATGGCTATATTGACAACATATAACATCAGGTTCATAATCCTGAAAGTAGACATAATTTTGAGTCATATGGGTCTGCTGAAAAAAATAGCCCTTTAAAATGATGGATCCTCTCTCGTATGTATATCCGTTGTCATTGTAGTCTTCCAATAACTTCATTTTTCCTTCAGTGCATCGCATCAAATAATACTTCACATTTTTGTTGTTGTCTACAAGTGCAATCACAGCAAAAACATCTCCTGTGCAAATTACAATTGATGTTAGGATTTTTAATTCAATTAAATTGACTAATATACATGTGTATAAGGTGAAGGACAAGAATGAATAATCGACAAAACAATGGTATTTGATCATTACCTTCTCTAATGAGATCTGAAATTCTGTCGCCATCAAATGATATTGCTATATTTTTTGATTCTAATTCTTCTATGCTTACTAGTGGCATTTTTCCTCTAGGATTAATCTCTGTGTGTTTCCAATGTTTTACGTAGTTGTTCGTTATGTTTTCACAAACTTCTGTAAATTCAATATTTTCAGTGCAAATATGACAAAAGCATGATTGTTTTCTACTGTCAAATGCATAAATGTTTTGGAAGGATTTTGTTTGAATAGAGTGAAAATCTCTAGTCCCTTGTATGGTGCTAGCGTCATATGGTATTGATCTATTTATATCTTGGACCCCAACATGCCAAAAAAACCTAGTACGCAAATGACAAATTTTGATGTTAGGTACATACTTTTTTTTAAATTGACAATAAAATATAAATTAAAACATTTGTGTGTACATACCTGCGCACATTTTTTGATTGTTGATTATAATCATGGTTTAGATGTGATTTACACCATTGGACAACATCTGCAGCTAAATGGAATCGTGCAGAACTATGGTTCATTTGCCATCTTCGAAGTGCTCTTTTTATGCATGCTCTTGCACCATCATGTTCACCTTTTCCATGACCGGTTTCAAAGAAATTCCAGTGATGCTTAATGTTCAATGCTTTATGAAGTCGACATAACCAATAAAATGATCATGAAGATTTAAATTGTTCGACACATCCATCTGACCATATCCATTGCTCATTGAATTTAATGTCACATCCCTTTAGTGAATTGTAGAAAATACTTTCAATACAATGCTGAACAAAATGTGTATCATGTGTACGATCGTCGCTGATATAAAAGTGATATTCTTTAATCACATCTCGATTGTCACATGTACTTTCAATGCCATCAACATCCTGTTGAGAATGTCTATATAAAACATGGACAAATATTGAAACTTGGTCAGAATGATAGTATTCACTCTATATCTCTTTTTGTGCAGCAAATGTATAATTTTCTACAAAATCAACCACTGACAAAATTGTTCCCAGTGGAAAAATTTCACGAAACTGTTTGAATTAAAGGTCTTGCCATCGTGCTCTATGTGAATGCTTGGTGTATTTATAAATTTCACTTTCGAATTTCTTGAGAAAATCTGTCACACCTATTTTATCTTCTCGCAAATCAATCCTTTTGGAATGTACATCACTAGTACTTGTAATGTATTCATATCTTCCTCAATCAATGGTGACATTTGACAGTGAGTGATCAATATCGATAGGATATTTATTGTGGAATAAAACCAAATTTCCACAACGATTACAATGTTTTCCATTGACACATTTCTTATTATAAAATACTTCATCGTGATTTCTCTCACATAGAGTTTGAGATATGAATTCACGTATTGTGGGCGGAGGTGGTGAATTTGTCCAAAACATTTTACCAAATTCAAGAAATGTGTCGTAATATAATTGGAATTGCACATGATAACGGCAACAACATGTGTCACGGATAGTAATAGGTATAACATACCATGGTTTTAATTGCAAAATTATAGTGATTGACACATTAATTCCACGATGATATTCCTTGAATTTATTGAACAATTGTACATGTGTCATATCCATTATATGTTTTGGACTGCTTACATATACTCCTCGTGATACTCTTTGTCGTATTACTTCTCTTGAATTTGGTGAAACTCGAGCATGTGTCAACCAATATTCCCGTACAATATCTTTAACACCTGCTCCCATTCTATCTTTGTAAGGCTGTCTACAAATAATTGCCCAACAAGCAAGTTCATCATTTTTATCTATTTGCATTCTAAGTTTGCTATGTTTGGATAATGTCTTTCTTGAGGTTCCAACTGCATTTGCTAGCCGTGTTGTCAAACGTTTTTGTTTAGTACTAGTCGAAATAATTGTTGTATGAATTGCTCTTCATGCAACATTAATGTCTTTCTTCCTAGATTTTCCAAACTTTTTTATTGCATCATCTATATTTTCTATCACATTATGTTTTAATTTCGACTCTTTGGTCGCCTTGTGAATACCCAATAATGATGTAGCATCTTCTAACTTCTTGGTCACTAATAAACATCTCAAAATTTGTGTTTGTCCTGTTGCTGAATAATTCTTCAGAACATCATCATAAATGTTTTGAGCCCGATATCGTGTAGCATGTATGGGTATTTTTTTTCCATATTTGTTGCAATCAACGTTTTCTAACGTTTCATCATCAATGGTGAAAGTACCTATACATCAAGTTAAATTTAATTTAAAACATGTATCCAAAAATACAATTCATTATAAAAAATGAATTTGGAAAATACATGATATATACATACCTGGTCCAATTTATGGTTCTTGAACTTGATCTTCAATATTGACTTCATCGACATTAATATGTAAATAACTATTTACATCTTCAACAATAGTTTCTTCAACTTCAATTTGTTCTTCTTGTACTCTATTTTCAATTTCCATTTCATCAACATTATCATGTAAAACTGTATTTGTATCTTCAATAATCGTTGCTTGCGTTTCTGCAAGGCTTGCTTTGTTGGCATGATATTTAAGTTTTTTTTTTCTCTATTATCATCATCATCAACACGTTTACGATCATATTTTCTTTGATGGTTTCTCTTATTGCCCATGATTGTTTAATCTATAAATGATAAATTAAAGAATCATCATTTTATTGTAAAAAAACAAAATGAAGATTTAAAAACAGTTACGAAATTTATAAACACATGAACTGAAATTTACTTCACCTTATCAAAATCTTGTAAGAATCTTTTGAAGAAAAAGTCTTTGGAAACAAGTTTCCTTTGAAAATAACCTTCTATGAATGAAATAAGAACTCTTTAACAATAAATCACCTTTGAAAAAACCCATTGGAAAATAATAAGAACACTTTCTAAATAAATTTTCTTTGTAAACCCACTCGAAAAAAAAAAAAAAAAAAAATCTTTGAAAAAATACATGGAAAAAAGATTTCTTTGTAAAAACCCTTGCATTGAAATAAATTTTTTGCAAAAATAACTTGGGAGACTTTGAAAAAACCCCTTTTCAAATAAATAAGAAGGAAAAATATATCTCCTTTGTAAAAATAACTTGAAATAAAATCTTATTTGCAAAAATGCCTTGGAATAAAAACTCTGTAAATACACACTTTGAAAAGAAACATTTTTTGAAAAAAACCATTGGAAAAGAATAAGAACACTTTCTAAATAAATCTTCTTTGTAAATCCACTGAAAATAAATAAATAAATAAAACCTAACTTCTTTGAAAAAAATACGTGAGAAAATTTTTTTTTGTAAAAACCCTTGCAACGAAATAACTTTTTTGCAAAAATAACTTGGGAGATTTTGAAAAAACCCATTTTCAAATAAATAAGAAGAAAAAATACATCTCCTTTATAAAAATAACTTGAAATAAAATCTTATTTACGAAAATGCCTTGGAATAAAAACTCTGTAAATGCACACTTTGGAATGAAACATTTTCTGAAAAAACCACTTGTAAAATACTTTGTAAAAGAAACGTTTTTTGCAAAAATACTTACAAAAAAAAACTTTGAAAAACTCATTTGAAAAAATCATTTTCAAATAAATAAGAAGGAAAAAGACAACTCCTTTGAAAAAAAAACTTGGAAAAAAAACTCTTTAAAATCGTCATTTTGGAAAAAAAACCTATTGCAAAGAAATAAGAAGTGCAAAAGCTTGGAATAAAAACTTATTTTGCAAAAATGCCTTAGAAAAACAATCTTTCAATGTATTCCTTAGAAAGAAGTAACAAAAAAAATACTTCATAAAAAAAACTCTCTTTACAAAAAAAGCTTCTTAGAAAATCCTTGGAAAAAAAACTCATTGCAAATAAATAAGAAGTGCAAAAAGCTTAAAAAAAAATACTTCATAAAAAAAACTCTCTTTGCAAAAAAAGCTTCTTAAAAAATCATTGGAAAAAAAACCCATTGCAAAGAAATAAGAAGTGCAAAAAGCTTGGAATAAAAACTCATTTTGCAAAAATGTCTTAGAAAAAACATTCTTTCAATATATTCCTTAGAAAGAAGTAAGAAAAAAAATACCTTATAAAAAAAACTCCCTTTGCCAAAAAAAATCCTTGGAAAATCCCTTCAAAAATATTCTGACCAGAAAGTATGCGAAATTAAAATGTGCGAAATTAATTGAAGTATTTAGTTTTATTTATATAAGTTTAGAAAAGAACTTTTTTTTTCTTTTTTTTTTGTTTTTTGTTCCGGCCGATGAGTTTTTTTTTACGTTTTGTTATTCGGTCGAATAACCTTTGATTAAATTGACGTCGTCGTTACAGAAAACAGTTATTCGGTTGAATAATTATTCGGACGAATAATTATGCGGCCGAATAATTATTCGGCTGAATAATTATTCAGCCGAATAAACTCTGAAACCTAAAAATCTTATTGTCTCTCACAGTTTTCAGGTTTCTCCATTTTCGGAAGGTAAAAATGATCTCTTACACTATAAAGCGACTATCGGATTTGATACCATTAGTTTCGTTATTGAATCTACTTTCCGAATATATAGATTTCTTTATGTATAGGTAAGATCTGATATTTGTAATTGTTTGTTTTCTTAACAGGTGTTGAGTTTAATTTCATCTCTTTCAAAATGTGGTGAAATGAAAAATCCATAACTTTAAAAATACACTACGAAAAAAATTGAGAAAACTATGGTGTAGTTAATTGGCGTGTCTACTTCAAAAGGGTATTCATAGAATTTTTAGTTTTATATTCAATTGAGAGAAAAATTTTGCGACAAAAAATATGTTGAAAATCGACAAGGTTTCCCCATTGATCGAATTCAAATAAATATAATAATTAGTATATAGATCCATTTGTTACAAACTTATAGTCATGCAGTAGTATATTGTGTGTAGATTGTCGTAGCATATTTGTTTTTTGCAAAAAACAAGTTTAACAATGATTTTACGTGTGCAACAAAACATGGTTATTTTGTGGTCCTTTCATTTTATAAGAACACACTGTCAAACATTTGTCGAATCGACATATCAAATATCAATATAAAAAATTGAAAAAAATATGGATATCAATCTATCATAATTCTCTAAAAGTTTGCTTTCTGGTGAAAAGTGAAATTCCAAACAAAAATATCACTTTTATTCGCCCAAAGATGGAAAACATGAAAAATTCATAATTAATTTCTCACGGAACCCCCCAAAATAGACACCCATCTTCATGGATTCACCCACTCCCCAAAGCGAATCAGTAAGCCAATGGCTTATGGAAGTCTCACTCTAAAACACCAAGCCAAACGCATACAAACAACACGAGAGTTGTAGGAGATAGAGCACGAATGGTTAAGCCAGAATTACTAGTACCCTAGCCATGCCCACAACATCATAAACCTTCGCAGATCCCATACCAAAGCGTATATCACCTGTCACGAGCAACATACAGTACCAATCAGCTCAAACATGCATTTTCAGCTCGAAGGAAATGGAAATGTCAATGGATGATAGGGTTTAGTTCTTTACCTGTAAGAAGTATGGCCACCTTACGCTATGAACGATAACAACAGTCACTAAGTGTGCTGACCACGAGCAGAGCTCAGGTCAGTAGGCCACACCATCATCCAACAACGAAAGCACAGAACCAAAAATAAGGAACGAGTCGAATACAGAAGCTACTATTAGAAAATCCCAAATCGACATCCAAACCCTCATGCCAGGTTGTTCTCCACATTCATTAAATGCATTAAAGATTGCACCTAACTCTATCTAAGTGGAGGTCCAATAAATCACATTTCCTATAGTGAAGTCTTGGATTCAACCACCCTGTATTAAAATACAAAAGGGCTCATTTTATATACAAAGACTTTGTAAAGTTTGACAAATCCACATTGGGTTGCATTACCAGCAGCTAATAGTTGTAAACCCCGCTTTGGGAAACAATCAAATTAAGGACTCCCAGGATAATAGGGTATTAATTTTAAATGACTTATCATGCACCCGGTGGAATAGGACCATTAGTGAGATAGGAACCATCCATTTAGAGATATTACTCACAGATTTGAGATACCTATAAACACAAGAGTACATGATGGCATTAGCATTATGCTAAGTAAGTCCAACAACCTCCACAACTACCCATACCTCTCGGCAATCCTGCTGAGGTACGTAATTACCTGACCGGGAGTATTATAGAATCCCCATGTGAAAAACATACCGCCATCAAAGGAGCTCATCACCTGAAGGTGTCATTTGACATTCATAGTTAAAATCACATGATTCTTCAAACAGTAAGTTGTGTTATATTCTACCTATTGAACAAACATTTGCAACCGCAATCAAAACATGATCTCATTTTATTTCCACACCGCTTCTGCAAATTCTAAACTTACATTTAAAAAAAAAAAGGCTATGTAAAACAGAAAGGCTTAGACTTACATTGCAACATACAAGTATGGTCATTGTTTAACATTATTACATTTAATGTATGCCCCTTTTTATTATAAACTAACGATTATTGCAGACATGAAAATTTTAAATTTTTTTGTTATTTTTGGGACGTTACAAAGGATCCAATCCTATCCGCTACCACTAAAACCCTAAGTGCACCCACACAGCTCGAAAGCATGGGGCATGGGTAAGTCAGGGTGATTTGAACTCATGACCTCAATTTACAACATTTACGTCATATCAAGTGAATCATCGGTTGAGCTACACCCCTGCGGGCATTACATCCAGATAACTTAATATTAATATTCATATTCATATTCATATTATTGTTAAAATAATTGATTATTTTATTGTTTTATTTATTTTAATAATATTAATATTAACATATCACATCCAATTAACTTAATATTAATACTAATTTATTATTTATATTTATATTACTCTCAAAATAATTGATAATATTATAATTTTATTAATTTTAATAATATTATTATTAACATATAGATCGATGGTTGTTAAAAATAGTGTTCATCCTATTAAGTCATGCATTAATTAATATTATTAGTTGACATTAACATTGATATTATGTTAATATTAATATCAATAATAATAATATTAATATATTACTATTCATATAGTTAATATTAATGTTAATGTTAATGTTAATATTGAAAATATTAAGTTCACATTAACATTAATATTAACATCAACATTAATTTAAATTAATCTTAATCTTAATATTAAAATACTTTGGGATTCAAAACCCTAGTGGGATTAAGCACATAGTGAAACACTTTGACAAATCTTTCATGGTCCCTTAGGTTTTTCACAATCTCAACTACTCTACGTTGAGTTTGGACGAAAGAGCCAAAGCCTGGAACCAGCTGCTTGTGGAGGACCATAAACACCTAAATAAGTTAATGGTTATCAAGATGCACATTATGTGAGAGCACCTTGAAGAAGAGTTCCAATGCCCACAGTCACCCCACAGACTTCCCACGAGACTCCCATTATCATTAAGGATGATGTCGCTCCAACACATGGATAATTAGGTGTCCTTTGGTTATAGTTTGCATAAGTCTACAATTATTTTAGACAATTTTGATAGTAACTCTCTTTGCATACCCATATATTTTGACATTTTTTAAGCAGTCCTCTCTGCATTAACAGAACCCATGCTAGGACTAGGAAAAAACAAGACAATGCTAGAAGTTTTATTAAAACTTTTGTGGACCGAATCTGGTTTCAAACTCTTTTCTTCAGTCTGGTCTCTCTTAGGGAGAGGATGATCATTTTTTGATTGGACGATATTTGTAACTCTGGTTTTATGATCTAATAGTAAATACTTTCTTCTTATTTAAAATTTTTTTTTATTAAAATACTTTGATATGATTAATTTAATTTAATAGTAATTAATCATATTAAATTTAATATTAACCATTACTATTATTATAAATTATAAATTATGCTTATAGGTCTTTATATCTTAGAATTTGGGGGTGGACTACCATTTATGCTTTTCCATATTGTTGGAGGATGGGACAAGTGTACCATCCAAATTGATTTTATGGACATCTTTCAAAATTCGAAATAAACAATTATAGAAAAAATAGAAATATAAAAAATAACTAGTAGCTAAAGATATTGATACATATGAGGATGGAAATGTAGCTACGGTTTGGGGTTTCTCTAGAATAGTGGACAGGAAGCTAATGGCGCAATGACGATAGGACTTGGATTCAAGCTGATCCTTCATATCAGTCCAATACCAACCAAGAGAAAAAAGTGGGAATTGGTTTTTTGTCTCTTATCTTCTCGTTCCCTAGTTTTTTCTACTCCATGGTTTTCCAGGATTCCATACAAGCCTCGTGTTGTCTTCTAGTTTTCTCTTTTGGGCTATTTTTCACCATCCTTAGCATTTTCTAGGTTCCTAGCTTTGTCCTATTTTGGTGGTTTAATTTCTTTTTTTATCTACCAAGGGTTTCATTTTTGTCACTTGGCTCGGTCTATCGCTTTCACCACTGACCTACTTTTATTCTCTTGTACTTTTTGATTGACGACAATGCTTTTTGGCCTTGGGTACCCATCGATTACCCTTACCTGTGGTATGCCCATGTGATGGCATCTACCCAATTCACTCCATGTAGGGTTTTGGATAACCCTTCACACTCTCCCCAACACCGAAATTATTGGGTTCTCTGCGAAAGGATCCCAGCTGGGGCTTTCTGCTCCTATTGATACTTTTTCAATAGAGCCCTCTATTTTTTTTAACAATAACAGTTGAGAGGATTTTCATTAAAATAAAACAGAGGTTACATAGTTGGAGAAGGATGACAATTCCCAAAGCAAAACAATATCTGTCACCCCTTGTTCATCCTTCTCAAGTTTATAGCTTTTCTTAAAGTTTCCTAATCTATGGAAGCTATAACTTCTTACATATTACCCAAGTAAGAAAAAATAGAAACAAAACATTGCAGAGAGCTATTCTAAAACCTCTATGGATATGCAACAGCCATATGTTCATAAACATTCTCGATGCTATGTAAACAGGTTCCAAAAACCTAGTAGACAACATATCTAACAACAAAAAAAGAGAGTCTTAGACCAAGACCAACCAACTTAGGGGTTGAGTTCCTCATATTTCTCCATGCTGTGCTCCTTAGCATAGCTAAAACCGAAATGTAGGCCTGAGTTCACCATTGTGTTGCCAAACTTCTCCAGCTTCCCACCAAGATTTCTGTTGGTGTTGTTCATGGCTTCCATGTGAGACTTCATGTGAGGGTTTGATGGAATTGCAGCTGTGAGAGCATTAAACTTGTCCTCAAGATTTATATTGTGTGTCTTGACTTCACTGTGTGTTGCTTTAGCGAGACTCTGCGAGAGTATAAAGCCTCGAAAGGGCTCTCTTAATCTCTAGATTTTCATTTCTTATTGCTCGCATCTTCTGGAGAGTCTGCGGTAGGTGAATTTATGTTGTCTACATTTCGAGCCATCCTTGGCTCATCATTGCTTATGTCCTCTTGATGAGCCAAGGATGGCTCGAAACGTAGACAACATAAATTCACCCACCGTAGACTCTCCACAAGATGCCAGCAATAATTTTCACTGCGGATTCTCAGCCATTTCAATTTCATTTCTTGCAAATCTAGCCTGGTGTTCCAAATTTACAACACAAATTTGGAGATCTATGTTTGAACTGGATCCCCTTTGCTCCCCTAATTCATGAACCCCATCATCCAGCAGAACCTCCGACTGGTCTTCATCTCTGGATTCGATGCCACCTAGGTGCTGCTCGCAGGTAACCTGGACATTTTCATAAATAGGATGGCCCCAACTGCAAGCCATTTTGGAGCATCTTCCATGCTGATGGCAACAAGAGCATGAAGAACCAAAAACCATCACAATGTGCTCCATCTCACACTATGAATTCCCCTTCCCTATATGCCTAAGACTATCGACAGGAAAGTGTAACGCCCCATATTTTGACTAGGTGTGTTTATGAGTTAGACACCTTTCACTTTATTTGCTTGTTATCTGTTCGACTCAGCTAGACAGAGTGAACTATATTTTCGGCATGTTAGATATGATGATATGTTGCTACTATGTTTAGGATGTTACTATGCCCATGTTGATACTACGGTTATGATGTTACTATATTCATGCAGTTATTAAGTTATGATTATCATGAGATTCATTGCTTTTATGATGAAAATATATGTTTTAGCATTTTCATTGATTAAATGTGAAATATATGGTGTTGTACGTGGGTGCCAACCTATGATGAAATTGATAGAACTGTTATATTCCATACATACCTGTGATGCGATAAAATTGTGACGTGAAATCAAATGATGTTGATGATATGGATCAATTGGTGATCGAATGGAATTGCTTGTTATAAACTGTGTATTTTGCGGAATACTAACCTGCAGGACACAAGGGCTATGGGATAGCTGGATGCTTGATCTGATTTATGGATAAGAACATATCCATACAATAAACCTTAGCAACCGAAATTGATGATACGATGACATGGACCGATAATCTCGATAGCAACAGAGTATGATTTGATAAGGGTGTAGACCCGGTATGTTGAGAGGGATGGATGTGTTTCCCACCCTATGTTCCTATGATACCCGAGGTCGTGGGAGGGCCGTGCTGAGACACGCTCCCCATGTAGTTGTGATGACGATGGTCGGATGCCTGCTAGGGGAGGATAGGTCCGTTGTTCAGCCGACGCTATCGCTCTCAAGTTCTATGTGGTGAGGTTGGTGAGTCCGACACCCACTTTTGTACTAGCAGAGGAAGGATAGGGAGGATGTGGACGTAGGTTAGGATGGGAGGATATGATAGTTAGTATTGTTGAGGGTTGGGTATTCATTGACCTGGAGTTAGTGGTAGTAATTAGCTTTCCTTGTACCCGATTGATTGAACAAATGTAATCATAATAATAATGAAATGAAATCTTAAAGGTTAACATAAAATAACCGATGATGTTTTAGTAATATTATGATGAATATATATACTTGTTCAGTTTGCATAAAGTATTATTAGTATTAGTTAGCTGTTATGCATAGGAAGTATGACGTATGTTTATAGTACATGCCCGTCTTGTGCATATGCTGGCCACGCATGCACATTATGCTCATGCGCGATAATATTGGTTTACAACATACTTATCAAGATTTAACAATGATATAAGTTATCGTAGATAACTCAATTAAGTATTTAGTGAATGACTTAATTAGTAAAAGATTATCAAGTTCTAATGTGTGAAATAAGTTAATTAGTCCTTGTATGTAAACATTGTAATGAATAATTAAAATAAGTGTCATTACTTGCAAGTATCCTCAAGTGAATGTGTCTTCAATATGAAGTATGATAGTTAAATATTAATACTAGAAGAGTGTGATATATAATTGTTGATCATGATTAAATAAACCATTAAGTATATTTCATTATTTATACCGAGAGGTACTATGTTGACACTTATCCATTAAACAGATAAATATTTTAATTACTATTCACAATTAATTTAATTACTATTATTATTAATTATTATTGTTATTAATATTGTAATATCCTCCTTGCATACCTTAATATTTCGTAAATATAAAAGTCTATTGTACTGGTTTTCTGGTGAGGAGCTCAAGGCCAAGGCCCCGCTAGTAAACCTTGTAAGCTATACAACTAATTCCTAAATTCTAAATGACAAACCTAGGAGACTAAAGAGGATTACGGAACCATGAGTGGACGACTGATGTCCTCCTGATGCCATGAACACTAGAAACAAACAG
The DNA here is from genome assembly GCA_027924585.1 of Larix kaempferi. NCBI lineage: Eukaryota > Viridiplantae > Streptophyta > Pinopsida > Pinales > Pinaceae > Larix > Larix kaempferi. The sequence goes on along the minus strand of BSBM01002136.1, from coordinate 555,041 downwards.
GGAGGTTCGTTAAAGGTCACTTAGAATTTTGGAGGTTAACTCTAGAAGGATACCAAGACATCCTATGTATTGAAAATAACCTAAGAGTATATTACTTCATAGGTTATCATTATGAGTTTTCATACATTGAATTATTAACGTATAGAGACACATATATATGTGGGTATAATGATATATACTTATTAATCCTACCGTCAATATATATTTATATAAGTAAAAGGGGGAGGATTAAGTTTGGACCTTGAAATTAATAAGTAATACCGTCATTGGTTGAGGGCGGTTGTCCCTCGCCATGAGCTCCTTTTAAAATGTGGTACTTACCTTAAGTATGGAGACAACTGTTAGGGTCCATCCAAAAGGATCGACAAAGGAGGTACTATCTCATCTCAAATATCTTAATAAATGAGAAGCCTTAACTTTTGTATGAAGATATTCTTCCCTAAATACAGGTATATAGCCTAATAGATATTTTTCTATCCTTGGCAAGGAAACGAGTGACTTACGAGAAGCAAAAGGGTCCTTCAACTTTAAGGGGAGGGAAAATTACTCCGTAGATATTCATTGAAGGAAGAGCATATATATATATATAGTAACAAAATATCATAGCTTATAAAGATACATTAGTATCCTCTATTTTTGGAGTCCTATATATATATATATATATGCTTTGAGAGGGAGGCACGAATATATGATGAGCATAGGTTAATTAATCCATGCAGTTATTTGTTTGAGGAGTTTCTAGTGCATAAAAGTTAACCTTAGTATTATTTACCCCAAAACTATTCCTGGTACTTCTAATTTTTCCTTTCAAAAGAAAGCGATAAACACTTAGTTATAGTTATACTAAGTGCACTATTGTAGAAGAAAGGTGTTCGCTAATTGAAGGTCACTAGTAGTTGGTCTACTAGAAGAGCGCCACGCTAGAAATCAAGCTGCCACTTGTCCTTTGGAAATAGTGCTGAGTAGGTTCTCCAACTATTCGTTAACCTGCATAAAAAGAAAGGAGTCCGCTCTCTTCCGGGGGGGTTCTGCCTATAGGAAGGAGTTTGGGGAAATGTCGTTTCAATTTTTGATCGAGATCCAAGTAGTGGATGGGGATTGTGGAAGCTGGGCGAGGAGTAGTGATGGCGTGTTACCAGCTGGGCGATAGCTTGGTAGTACTAAATCCATCTACCATACGGAGACAACGATAAGTTTACTCTTTCTATTTTCTCTGGATAAAGTAATTAGGGTTGCAATATGGTATTCTCTGCATCCGTGGTATGATGTGTTTTATGTTTTGTTCATGAGCAATGCATGCCAAGATTTTACTGTGATTCAAAAAGAAATGACAGCTACACAAATCTCTCTGCTAATCATATATTTATGACTGTGAAAATAGGGAATGGTATTCTCTGCATCCGTGGTATGATGTGTTTTATGTTTTGTTCATGAGCAATGCATGCCAAGATTTTACTACGATTCAAAAAGAAATGACAGCTACACAAATCTCTCTGCTAATCATATATTTATGACTGTGAAAATAGGGAATGGTATTCTCTGCATCCGTGGTATGATGTGTTTTATGTTTTGATTATGAGCAATGCATGCCAAGATTTTTCTGCATAAGGCGAACTTTACAACCGTGGATTGATAGAGGCATATAGAGTACCCTTCAGCTAGAATACATTGACAATTTTATGGAATGTGTTTACCAATACTGAAATCACCGATTGCGATTGCGATCCACACTTATTATTGATAGACTTGTAATATTATGTCGAGTACCAGTACCATCGCGTAGGAGAGGTTGTGTTTATCCACCTTAACAGTATGAAGGCTGATATCTACACTTGCATTTAGTAGAGTCCTTCCTCTGTTATCATACAGTGTAACTCGTGGATAGAGGTCCTTTGTGTTACTTACCATGCATCTCTACAACCTTAGATTTCTTTGTAGCTGAGCGATCTTCCTGTGGGAGTTTCGGACCACACCTATCCGAGTTGTTTTTCTTTACCTACAAACCGTTCCAGCTGGGTGACTTGTATGGGAGAGCTGACCGATCTTATTTTTGTTGTGATCGTTGAGAGGTCCCTGGTTATGTGTATATATATATTTCGATAGATATGAAAATTTATCTCTGGCATCTAGATGCTAAGACCATAGTTTTCATCCCTTACGATTTATACCTTTTTAAGCGAGATCAAGTTTTTGTAATAAAGAAATCTCGGTTGTAGATCTTGTTTCTTTAATAATTTAGTAACTCTTGTATTGATTCTGAAATCGGCGATTGTTTTAGATGATCCATCTTGATTGTGATTCTTTAATCTGATCTTCGTATCTTATAGGATCCATGTTCATTAAGAACAAACTCACGTTATTGATAGTTACGGAGTTAGTCTTGATTAACGTGTTGCGTTATGTATGTTTGAGTTCTGATTCTTTTTACCACCGATTGCCAGCAAAGATCCCATCTCAATAAACGTTGCTTTTTGTTTAAGTTAATGAGCAAGAAATCTCGGTTGTAGATCTTGTTTCTTTAATAATTTAATAACTCTTGTATTGATTCTGAAATCGGCGATTGTTTTAGATGATCCATCTTGATTGTGATTCTTTAATCTGATCTTCGTATCTTATAGGATCCATGTTCATTAAGAACAAACTCATGTTATTGATAGTTACGGAGTTAGTCTTGATTAACGTGTTGCGTTATGTATGTTTGAGTTCTGATTCTTTTTGCCACCGATTGCCAGCAAAGATCCCATCTCAGTAAACGTTGTTTTTTGTTTAAGTTAATGAGCAAGAAATCTCGGTTGTAGATCTTGTTTCTTTAATAATTTAGTAACTCTTGTATTGATTCTGAAATCGGCGATTGTTTTAGATGATCCATCTTGATTGTGATTCTTTAATCTGATCTTCGTATCTTATAGGATCCATGTTCATTAAGAACAAACTCACGTTATTGATAGTTACGGAGTTAGTCTTGATTAACGTGTTGCGTTATGTATGTTTGAGTTCTGATTCTTTTTACCACCGATTGCCAGCAAAGATCCCATCTCAGTAAACGTTGCTTTTTGTTTAAGTTAATGAGCAAGAAATCTGGGTTGTAGATCTTGTTTCTTTAATAATTTAGTAACTCTTGTATTGATTCTGAAATCGGCGATTGTTTTAGATGATCCATCTTGATTGTGATTCTTTAATCTGATCTTCGTATCTTATAGGATCCATGTTCATTAAGAACAAACTCACGTTATTGATAGTTTATTATCTTGCATGACTCACTATTGAATATATATAGCCTTTAGCTATATGTACATGTTGTGTGCTAAATAATGAGATAGAACCGCGAATAAAGACAAGCATATAGATGCTTAGAATAGTATTTTTATAGGTATTAAAAGATCAATTTTATTTATGGATAGTGGAGTGGGTAAGCAATAGGGCAATGTTTGTTTTATAGTTTGAATTATAGGCTTGGAAAAAGCCACAAGAAGACAATTTTTTATGTATTGGATATGCTCTTGATGAGAGTGGCAATTAATTATGGCGACAACTGTGTCGCAAGATGTAATCTCTTTCGAGAAGAATATAGTTTGATTATTGTTGAGATTGATCTCCCTTGAGAGGAGAAGATGGAAGAATAGCAACATTGAGATTGCATAGTGTATCCCTTGACTTTGAATATTACAAGAATTGACCTGCCTTTGTGGACGTAGCCCAGCCGGGGTGAACCACCTATATCCTTGTCTCGATCATGTGTGTTTAATTTGGCTTATGGTTTTGTCGATTGGGATGTTGTGTCAATTACTTGTATGTCCTCTTCTAGATGTATGTGATAAAATTATAAATGTTGCATCTAAATGTATCAGACAAATTATAATGTTGTATTTAGATGTATGTGATAAAATCTTGTCCAGTTTAATGCATGTAGTGAAAGGATAAGAAATCAATAGAAAATGTTACTTAGTGGGATGCTACAAAGCACTCCATGGGATTTACTTATCTTTATTGTGCTATAAAAAGAAAGTTTTTAATTCACTAAATCCTCACATCGAAATTTGGGAGATGTTACATATGGTATCAGAGCATTAGGTTACAACACTAGGACCTAATGAGCTCAACATGCGATAATTGAGTATGAAGGTTTTAAGTTTACTAATCAATGGTTTTCGTTTCATTCTGGATGCATGGATTGTACTGGAGGAGGGGAAAAGGAATCTCTGAGCTTGACTTCAAGTTCCTCCCGCCAAGGCGCAGGTTGCAACCACTTGGGCTTATTGAGCTCAATTGGAGAAGAACAAATACAAGTTAGTCGGACTAGAAAGGGAGCTGCATTCTATAAAGCCAAAAATAAAATGTTCACTTCCAAAGAATCGTCAAGAGGCAAGCGACAAAACTTCTTGAAAATTGCAAGTAAGTACGTACGAGTTTACTGAAAAGTTATAATTAGAGTATCTATATTGTGAACATTACATAAGTTCATTTGAATAATCTCCTATGGATAACACTAGACGATGAATATCTCCTCACCCTTTACAATTAGTTCCATGGAATGACAAGAAAGTACTCTTTTGATTAGTTGTATTATTGGAGTTAAGTCCTTATGAAATGGGTACTTAAAGTAGAGTAAAAGCACGTATTGGAAGTTATCCTAGCTATTTCACAGTGAAGTTTCTAGGCTAAGGAAGCCTCCTAATCTGGTTGACCTTAGATAACTAAGTAAACTTGATTGACCAATAGTCTGGATCTCCAAATATGAAATTTAGATGGGAAATGTAAGCAACTTAGATCTGTTAAAAGATCCATTAAGTTCAGATCAAAAGTAAGTCCTTATGTTAAAAGGTCCATTAAAGATTTGATAGTTTGGGGCAGTCTTGGGTTTTGAACTATGTAAGAAACGATCAGGTTCCGGTTACATATGAGTTAACTTAAATAAGAAAGTTTATAAATTTATAATGAGGTTGACCTTGGTAGTAAAATCTGTAAAGGTGCATGCTGCAGGAGGAGTCATTGTGAATTTAATATTTCTAGTTATGAGGGAAGCACAATTATGTGATGTTAAGTTGTTGCTTTATTCCATAAGAAGTATAGTTTGGCTAGACTAGGATGTCTGGTTTCTTTTAAACAAAGCAATTAACTTTAATTGGTGTGAAGTTTTCTATGACTAGGAAATTGTGAGATTACAAAGGAGAAACAATGAGTAATAGTGATACTTTTATTTGCTCAATATTTATGAGGACTTGCTATCCATGTACAACTAGATGTTTTCTCAACTTGACTATTTTGTTGAGGGATAGATTATTGGAAACCTAGAACCAACATGAAATAAATACAGGTTAGTAGGATGCTGTAATCTTCTGACAACCTTATGTTACCACAAAGAATGACTGTTTTCATCTATTATGTGTTAAGGAAAACATTGATGACATGGAATTTGCAGGGTACATCAGAAGTGATCTTTGAGACAGTAATCGAGGTATAAGCTTTATGAAACAAGTAAAAATGATGTTTGAACATATGTTATATATACGATTGTTCTTATGATTTAATTACCTTTATACGACTAACACTTTGAATGTTGTGGTCGAGCTAATGTTATTTTCCCACACATCACTGCCTGACACCCATCAATGGGTAAATGTGGGATATATATATATCGATTCATGTATAATACTAATACGTAATGATCCAAGTAAACTGGAACCTCGGCAGATGAAGGTGAGCTATGCGGTCGCCTTTACAAAGGTACATGGTTATCTGTATAAGGTATGTAAGTTTGTTTTAGACAATTGGTTGTCTCTATATGATGTTAAGGTATACAAAAAGGGTTTTATAACTAAAAAAAAATAGGAATTGTGTTGAAATGGTGAAAGCTAACATTCGAGGTTAAATGATCATAATGTCCATGGATCATCATAGAAAGGATGTTATATCGTGTTCAAAGTATTATGTAATCTTATAAGCTAGCTATGTGTAGTAGGAAATGACATCTTAGATGATTAAATATGGATAGTTTATTAAGAAGGATGATTTTCTGTTTAAGGAAGGGATCTTATTACAATATTTGATTTTGTATATAAAGTGATACTAACAAGTGGAATTTGGCAGATGGAGAAATTTCTGTGAAGCTTGTGAAAATGCAGGAGCATAAATATTATGCATGGTAAAATAAGGGGAGTGAGGATTTAAGATCCACATCACAACTGTTACAGATTCTTTTAAATTTTGATATATTTTTAATTAGGAAACTTGACCCAGATTGGTCAGAGTAATCGTATGGGTACAGAATGTAATGTGACGAAATAAATTGATTTAATTGAAAGAGATCTTTCTAGACTCAAGCAAGGCGGCTTGGGGAAAATAAAATTCCGGGACTCAAGCGAGAAGGCTTGAGGGGAATTGTGTAAAGAGTGTGGCAATGGCATTGAAATACTCCCTAAAATCAGGGATTGAACAGCCACTAGGATTCTCGGAGAATCGGCTGGTTGTAAGACCTAGGCAAGCTATAAGAAAATGTATATGTGGGAGGCAGGACGCTGCTTAGTATGCATAAAAGAAATGTTTGCTGCGTGAGCACTAAGGTGTTAGGCAAAATGTAACGCCCCATATTTGACTAGGTGTTTACGAGTTAGACACCTTTCATTTTATTTGCTTATTATCTGTTGGACTCAGCTAGACAGAGTGAACTATATTTTGGCATGTTAGACATGATGATATGTTGCTACTATGTTTAGAATGTTACTATTTTCATGCGGATACCACGGTTATGATGTTACTATATTCATGCAGTTATTAAGTTATGATTAGCATGGGGTTCATTGTTTTTATGATGAAAATATATGTTTAAGCGTTTCCACTGATGAAATGTGAAATATATGGTGTTGCACGTGGATGCCTCCTATGATGAAATTGATAGAACTATTATATTCCATGCATATCTGTGATGCAATGGTGATGTGAAATAAAATGATGTTGATGATATGGATCAATGGGTGATCAAATGGAAATACTTGTTATAAAATGTGTATTTGCGAAATACTAACCTACAGGACACGAGGGCTATGGGATAGCCAGTTACTTGATCTGACACATTGGCAAAAGAACATGTTCGTACAGTAAACCTTGGCAGCCAAGAATGATGCTACGATAACACAAACTGATAATCTCGATAGCAGCAAAGTATGAATTGATAAGGGCGTAGGCCCAGTATGTTGAGAGGGATGGATGTGTTGCCCACCCTATGTTCCTATAATACCCGAGATCGTGGGAGGGCCGTGCTGAGACACGCTACCCATGTATGTGTGATGACGATGGTCGGATGCCTGCTAGGAGAGGATAGGTCCGCTTTCTGTTCAGCCGACGCTATCGCTCTCAAGTTCTATGTGGTCAGGTCGTTGAGTCCGACATCCACTTTTATACTAGCAGAGGAAGGACAGGGAGGATGTGGCAGTAGGATAGGATGGGAGGATATGATAGTACTGTTGAGGGTTGGGTATTCCTTGATTCTGAGTTAGTGGTAGTAGGTACCCTTCCTTGTACATGATTGATTAAACTAATATAAAGATAAAGGTAATGATGTGAAATCGTAAAGACTTAACTGTTAAATAACTGAGGATGTTAAAGTAATTGTACCGTATATATATTATGCTTGTTCTTCTACATGAGGGTAAATACTACTAATAGTTAGCAAGTATGCAGAGGCGGGATGGGGTTTGTCTATAGTACAGTTATGATCTGTGCATACGCTGGCCACGCATGCACACCTTGCACCTGTACATTAGCATCGATAAATAAACACCTAACATGTTGAATAAATGTATTAGTTGTCGTAAGTACTTATGCTAATCATGCATTGATCGAACTCAGATAATGAATATAAAGTTATCTAAGGTGTGTAAACAAATCAATTAAAGCTATGTATTACTTGTTGGTAAACATTGTGATAAACAAATAGTTTAAAAGAAACTTTTATTAAATTCACCATTTACGGTTACTTTGTGGTAATTCAATTAAATATTATTATTTAATTAAGGTTATTTTAATAATATTACCATTCATGTATAACAATGGCAAAATAGGTAAAGGTTAAATATTGATTAATAAATGATTAAAGTGTGGTTATTTCCATTTCCAAGTTAGACGTAATAGGGTCAACTATTTATATAATATTTTATTAATAACATTAATAACATTTAATACCAAAGGAAGGGAATTAATGTTTGAGGGGCTCGAGAGAGGATTTTGGGGACGGTGGAGTGAAAAGGAGTTATGAATTTATGGAGGAAAAGGATTTCTATAAAGGGAGTTTTTGGATAGTAGTAAGGGGGAGTTTTGGAGGAGAGGGACACTTAGTATTTTTGTGAAAAAGGAGGAATGCCGAGGAGGGGGTTAACTCGGAGCTTTGAGGAGGGGGGAAACTCAAAGAAAGTCTGAGGAGGGGGTTAACTCAGCAAGTTATTACCATGGAATGATGAAATGAAACCAATGGAATTATGCTTTCAGGATTATCAGTTTGTGGGCTTGGGGGCTAGGAAATCCGTTGATTTCCTAGGGTCAGCAAGATAATAGCTGATCGGTAGGGTGGAAACATCGTTTTGGCTGTCTATGAGAACAAAATCATAACCTGCTGCAACCTACAGTCGACTAGCATCAGCATCAGGTACTTTCCTTGTTATTGTTTTATTTGATTATTATGCTGAGACTTACTCTAAAACCCTGCGTATACTGTGCTCTTTACTGATTCATTACGGTGAAACAAATCTTATGCTAAAAACAATTGTTGCAAGAAAGTATGGATAGGATTAGTTTATATTTTTTTTATATATACGCATGTACGAATTATGAGGGCAAAACAGTAAACTAAATCCCATTTAACAGAAATAGAGATCAGATTGGAAAATTTACTTCCTTACACCTCAGTAAAGTTTAATACATAGAAAAATTAACTCCGAAATCCTACCCAGTGCTCTGCTGAAAAACCTGGGCACTACACAAAACATGAAAGAAATGTTTGTTGTGTGAGCACTAAGGTGTTAGGCAAAACATGAGAGAAATGTTTGCTGCAGGAGCACTAAGGTGTTAGGCAAGGCATGAGAGAAAGGATTGTTGCGTGAGCACTAAGGTGTTAGGCAAGAACTTCCTGGATCAAGTGAATGTTGTTTGTTAATTTAGTCAACAGTATACAATCATGGAGTGCTAGATTTATTCCATATATTGCAAGTGATATGTGCAGTAAAGAACTCATGAATTATGATTCTGAGTTTGATTATGAAGTTGATGATAAAGTTTTTATTATTATTTTTCGTTTTCCTCGAAACCTAGTTTTGTAGTCGAAAAATACAGGTTATGAACACTAGCGACGTGCGAAAATCAGGAAAGTTCGAAGAAGGTCACAATAGAGAAGACGAAGCAAATAAAGGATAACTCAAGCGAGGAAGAAAATTGCTGAAGGGCATGAACACCGAGGACGGTGTTATTTTTAAGGGGGGGGGGATGTAATATCCTCCTTGCATACCTTAATATTTCGTAAATATAAAAGTGTATTGTACTGGTTTTCTGGTGAGGAGCTCAAGGCCAAGGCCCCGCTAGTAAACCTTGTAAGCTATACAACTAATTCCTAAATTCTAAATGACAAACCTAGGAGACTAAAGAGGATTACGGAACCATGAGTGGACGACTGATGTCGTCCTGATGCCATGAACACTATAAACAAACAGGGAGGTTCGTTAAAGGTCACTTAGAATTTTGGAGGTTAACTCTAGAAGGATACCAAGACATCCTATGTATTGAAAATAACCTAAGAGTAGATTACTTCATAGGTTATCATTATGAGTTTTCATACATTGAATTATTAACGTATAGAGACACATATATATGTGGGTATAATGATATATACTTATTAATCCTACCGTCAATATATATTTATATAAGTAAAAGGGGGAGGATTAAGTTTGGACCTTGAAATTAATAAGTAATACCGTCATTGGTTGAGGGCAGTTGTCCCTCACCACGAGCTCCTTTTAAAATGTGGTACTTACCTTAAGTATGGAGACAACTGTTAGGGTCCATCCAAAAGGATCGACAAAGGAGGTACTATCTCATCTCAAATATCTTAATAAATGAGAAGCCTTAACTTTTGTATGAAGATATTCTTCCCTAAATACAGGTATATAGCCTAATAGATATTTTTCTATCCTTGGCAAGGAAACGAGTGACTTACAAGAAGCAAAAGGGTCCTTCAACTTTAAGGGGAGGGAAAATTACTCCGTAGATATTCATTGAAGGAAGAGCATATATATATATATAGTAACAAAATATCATAGCTTATAAAGATACATTAGTATCCTCTATTTTTGGAGTCATATATATATATATGCTTTGAGAGGGAGGCACGAATATATGATGAGCATAGGTTAATTAATCCATGCAGTTATTTGTTTGAGGAGTTTCTAGTGCATAAAAGTTAACCTTAGTATTATTTACCCCAAAACTATTCCTGGTACTTCTAATTTTTCCTTTCAAAAGAAAGCGATAAACACTTAGTTATAGTTATACTAAGTGCACTATTGTAGAAGAAAGGTGTTCGCTAATTGAAGGTCACTAGTAGTTGGTCTACTAGAAGAGCGCCACGCTAGAAATCAAGCTGCCACTTGTCCTTTGGAAAGAGTGCTGAGTAGGTTCTCCGACTATTCGTTAACCTGCATAAAAAGAAAGGAGTCCGCTCTCTTCCGGGGGGGTTCTGCCTAGAGGAAGGAGTTTGGGGAAATGTCGTTTCAATTTTTGATCGAGATCCAAGTAGTGGATGGGGATTGTGGAAGCTGGGCGAGGAGTGGTGATGGCGTGTTACCAGCTGGGCGATAGCTTGGCAGTACTAAATCCATCTACCATACGGAGACAACGATAAGTTTACTCTTTCTATTTTCTCTGGATAAAGTAATTAGGGTTGCAATATGGTATTCTCTGCATCCGTGGTATGATGTGTTTTATGTTTTGTTCATGAGCAATGCATGCCAAGATTTTACTGCGATTCAAAAAGAAATGACAGCTACACAAATCTCTCTGCTAATCATATATTTATGACTGTGAAAATAGGGAATGGTATTCTCTGCATCCGTGGTATGATGTGTTTTATGTTTTGTTCATGAGCAATGCATGCCAAGATTTTACTGCGATTCAAAAAGAAATGACAGCTACACAAATCTCTCTGCTAATCATATATTTATGACTGTGAAAATAGGGAATGGTATTCTCTGCATCCGTGGTATGATGTGTTTTATGTTTTGTTTATGAGCAATGCATGCCAAGATTTTTCTGCATAAGGCGAACTTTACAACCGTGGATTGATAGAGGCATATAGAGTACCCTTCAGCTAGAATACATTGACAATTTTATGGAATGTGTTTACCAATACTGAAATCACCGATTGCGATTACGATCCACAGTTATTATTGATAGACTTGTAATATTCTGTCGAGTACCGGTACCATCGCGTAGGAGAGGTTGTGTTTATCCACCTTAACAGTATGCAGGATGATATCTACACTTGCATTTAGTAGAGTCCTTCCTCTGTTATTATACAGTGTAACTCGTGGATAGAGGTCCTTTGTGTTACTTACCATGCATCTCTACAACCTTAGATTTCTTTGTAGCTGAGCGATCTTCCTGTGGGAGTTTCGGACCACACCTATCCGAGTTGTTTTTCTTTACCTAAAAACCGTTCCAGCTGGGCGACTTGTATGGGAGAGATGACCGATCTTATTTTTGTTGTGATCGTTGAGAGGTCCCTGGTTATGTGTATATATATATTTCGATATATATGAAAATTTATCTCTGGCATCTAGATGCTAAGACCATAGTTTTCATCCCTTACGATTTATACCTTTTTAAGCGAGATCAAGTTTTTGTAATAAAGAAATCTCGGTTGTAGATCTTGTTTCTTTAATAGTTTAGTAACTCTTGTATTGATTCTGAAATCGGCGATTGTTTTAGATGATCCATCTTGATTGTGATTCTTTAATCTGATCTTCGTATCTTATAGGATCCATGTTCATTAAGAACAAACTCACGTTATTGATAGTTACGGAGTTAGTCTTGATTAATGTGTTGCGTTATGTATGTTTGAGTTCTGATTCTTTTTACCACCGATTGCCAGCAAAGATCCCATCTCAATAAACGTTGCTTTTTGTTTAAGTTAATGAGCAAGAAATCTCGGTTGTAGATCTTGTTTCTTTAATAATTTGGTAACTCTTGTATTGATTCTGAAATCGGCGATTGTTTTAGATGATCCATCTTGATTGTGATTCTTTAATCTGATCTTCGTATCTTATAGGATCCATGTTCATTAAGAACAAACTCACGTTATTGATAGTTACGGAGTTAGTCTTGATTAACGTGTTGCGTTATGTATGTTTGAGTTCTGATTCTTTTTACCACCGATTGCCAGCAAAGATCCCATCTCAGTAAACGTTGTTTTTTGTTTAAGTTAATGAGCAAGAAATCTCGGTTGTAGATCTTGTTTCTTTAATAATTTAGTAACTCTTGTATTGATTCTGAAATCGGCAATTGTTTTAGATGATCCATCTTGATTGTGATTCTTTAATCTGATCTTCGTATCTTATAGGATCCATGTTCATTAAGAACAAACTCACGTTATTGATAGTTACGGAGTTAGTCTTGATTAACGTGTTGTGTTATGTATGTTTGAGTTCTGATTCTTTTTACCACCGATTGCCAGCAAAGATCCCATCTTAGTAAACGTTGCTTTTTGTTTAAGTTAATGAGCAAGAAATCTCGGTTGTAGATCTTGTTTCTTTAATAATTTAGTAACTCTTGTATTGATTCTGAAATCGGCGATTGTTTTAGTTGATCCATCTTGATTGTGATTCTTTAATCTGATCTTCGTATCTTATAGGATCCATGTTCATTAAGAACAAACTCACGTTATTGATAGTTTATTATCTTGCATGACTCACTATTGAATATATATAGCCTTTAGCTATATGTACATGTTCTGTGCTAAATAATGAGATAGAACCGCAAATAAAGACAAGCATATAGATGCTTAGAATAGTATTTTTATAGGTGTTAAAAGATCAATTTTATTTATGGATAGTGGAGTGGGTAAGCAATAGGGCAATGTTTGTTTTATAGTTTGAATTATAGGCTTGGAAAAAGCCACAAGAAGACAATTTTTTATGTATTGGATATGCTCTTGATGAGAGTGGCAATTAATTATGGCGACAACTGTGTCGCAAGATGTAATCTCTTTCGAGAAGAATATAGTTTGATTATTGTTGAGATTGATCTCCCTCGAGAGGAGAAGATGGAAGAATAGCAACATTGAGATTGCATAGTGTATCCCTTGACTTTGAATATTACAAGAATTGACCTGCCTTTGTGGACGTAGCCCAGCCAGGGTGAACCACCTATATCCTTGTCTCAATCATGTGTGTTTAATTTGGCTTATGGTTTTGTCGATTGGGATGTTGTGTCAATTACTTGTATGTCCTCTTCTAGATGTATGTGATAAAATTATACATGTTGCATCTAAATGTATCAGACAAATTATAATGTTGTATTTAGATGTATGTGATAAAATCTTGTCCAGTTTAATGCATGTAGTGAAAAGATAAGAAATCAATAGAAAATGTTACTTAGTGGGATGCTACAAAGCACTCCATGGGATTTACTTATCTTTATTGTGCTATAAAAAGAAAGTTTTTAATTCACTAAATCCTCACATCGAAATTTGGGAGATGTTACAAATATTATTATTTAATTAATAATAATAATGATAATAATCTTTTTATAAAGCATAGTGGATTGAATAATTTATTAAATAGATTATTCATTTAGTTAATTGACAGAATCATTCCAAGTAAATTAAAAGGATTTGTTTAAATAAATTATTGAATAATCCCATTGCTCGAGAGAAACTTGGATGATTTAAAATAATATGTAATCATCATTTTACCTGAAAAAGGGTGTTGCATTAATGATTTGTACTTCCTAAAACCATGACAGCTAGGGCGGTGGAGTGATAAGGAAGTTATGACTTTATGAAGGAGGAGGATTCCTATAAAGAGAAGAATTAACAAAGTAGTAGGGGGGTTATTGTGGGAGAACTGTGAGGATTTGTAGGGGGAAGTGAAATATTCCGAGGAGGGGGATAACTCGAGGAATGGAGGAGGCAAAAATCTCCATTGAGGAGGGGGAAAACTCACTGAACAGTATGGTTATTGAACTAAGGACAAGGCTGCTATGGGGATTATCGGTCTGTGGGCTCGGGGGCTAGGAAATCCGTTGATTTCCTAGGGTCAGCAAGATAATAGCTGATCGGCAGGGTGGTCACATCATTTCGGGTTGCTAAGGGAACCTACAGAATTCACTACAGAAATCTTCTTATCTTACTGAAATTCTACGGATCCAGGTATTTTACTGAGCTAGCTTAAATAAAAGGTATTTTCTTTTATTTCCAAATTACGTATGTTAAAAGAACAGAGTTAAATGAGAAGTCTCAAGCTTACGTTTATTTAATTGTGGAGACATAGAAACATATAGAAAACAGACATATAAACATTTAGAAAACAAAAACATAGACGGTTGATTCATTTTTTTTCAGAAAACAAAAGGAAAAAAGCTTGGTATTTACATGAAGATGAAATAGAGACCCAGTGCCTAGCAAGGGCACTACAGATGGTATTAGAGCCGAGGCTCAAACACTGAGATCTTAGGGCCTAACTACCCCTGGAATTATAGTGAATTTACTAGAAAATAACAAACAAATATGATGCAACAAAAGGGGAGATAACTTGAAGAGCCTTTTTCAGGTATTTACAAAGCATAACAAAAACGGAACTTGAACGATATATATATATAACTACTTATGAAACTTGTGAATATATAACTCTTTAATATTTTAAACAGAACCACATTCATAGGCAAATGTCGAGACCTCATTTTGAGAGAGCCTCGTGGCTTAAAGATTTCATTATAAAACAAAGGAAATAAAACAATAATCATATTTAGGGCTCAGCCTAGACTTCATTAAACAAATCCTTTTAGAAAAACAACAACATTTCTATATAAACTCTTTTAATATTCAAACCCTAATATTAATCCAATGCTAAAGCATTTAGATAAACAATGTTTTTAAACAAATAAATGAATACATATAAACCAAGTTACAACACCGGCACGGCCGTGGTGCTTGAAGTAATCAATTAACTTATTGTGTAATCAAAAGGGTAGTCTCAAGTGTAGCTTTTCCCGAATACTAATAAACATTGCATTCATACAAATAACAGAAGCGTAGCTAGGGCTTTTCCCATATAAACATATATTTTTACTTCACAAATAGAACTTCATAGAAAATGCCGAAAGCATACATAGTGGCGAAACAACACAGTTGTGTTGTTGAACTCGATTTTAAAACACAATTTTTGTTCTTATAACTCATTGATGGTTCCAATTGTAACACACAAACTTTATTCATCAAAACCCTATGAAGAGAAATCCCGACGTAGAGGCTTAAATCCTAAAAGCTCTTACAATACAGTTTCTGTGAACAGGAATAGCCATTATGGCTACCAATTTAAAAGAGCAGACCTTAATCTAGCAACTAAACTAAACTAATAACTACGACAGTGATGTGAGTCTTAACCAGTAACTCCCATCTCTTCCTTTGAGCACATTACACA
Source organism: Larix kaempferi (assembly GCA_027924585.1). NCBI lineage: Eukaryota > Viridiplantae > Streptophyta > Pinopsida > Pinales > Pinaceae > Larix > Larix kaempferi. Next base: position 539,364 of record BSBM01002136.1, on the reverse strand, counting down.
AACTAAACATTAAAATTTGATTTCGAATAAAAGAATTGGAATAAGAAAATTAAAGCGTGATGATCTAATAGAATAGGTGGAAGTTATATAACAACCCTAAATCTATAAGACCAGGATCTGCAGCTGCACTGCCTCAACGAACAAAATCAGTCACGGAAAGGCTGTGTGAGTATTAACAACATAACTCATGTACAAGATCAATAGTAGAGCTTGAGAAACTAATAGGGTTGCTCCTCCTTGCTCTTTTCTTCCTCCCCCTGAAACCAAAATCCTAGAAAGGGTAACAGAGGCAAAGAGAACAGTACAAAGAATCCAATCCCAAATTCCTACATTTAAAATGTTACATTGCCGGATCTGAGAAAACCTCGTTGAGTACATCATCCTCACCATTGGCAAAAGCTCTGCATCCTTCTCTTCTTCATTAACAAAGTCTCTGCACTCAAGCCTCGCATGCGAGGCAATAAAAATCATCTTCTGAGCTTTATCCATTGATGTACGTGAATGTCCATGAGCATACTAGCAAGGTTATCACTGTGGAAAAGATCTTCCATCAAACTCAAGAAATTGAACCCTGTGTGAAACTCCCCATTTTCATGGTGGCGGAGGGACGAGAGCTGGGATCTCCAAAGTGTAAATAAATCAAATGACAAATCTTGATGGAAAAAGGGAAAATAACATGCATAGGAGCCGTAGCCAATGTAGAGACAAAGACTGAGCTTCCGTCAACTGGAAAAATGGCGTTTTCTTTTGTCTGCAACCCCGTGCACCCAAAAATTCTTGTAACAGACTATTCTCGGTCTTCAATATCACGTCTCTCCTTTAAAAATTACCATGGATGCAGTCCAAAACCCAACGAAACCGCCAAATGAACAAGGCACTGGATTTCGACTGGTTGGAGGGGGAATGAGTTCATCGCGGGCTGCATTGTTCCCCTATGAGACCTCCAAATCTTCGACAAATCTTCGTAGACAGGATGAAACTGATTTAGCCACTAGAGGAAGAATGAGCTCGTGGCTAGCTGCGTTGAAGGCGTTAGTGTTAGGGTTTGAAGGCGTTGACACCCCGGTTAAAATAAAATGGGTTGCCGGAAAGGAACTACCTCACTTTTAAAAACATCCCCAAAGGGCGGTATCGCATGGGTCATAGGTCGTTTCTCATACCACTTTATGAGCATGCGGATGAGCTAGGAGCATGACACGTATGAGGGTGGTATTCTTACCGCAACCGTCTCTTTCTTTATCTCCCGAGCATGTTGATGGCGCGAGGTCCACCGTGAGCCGTTGATTTCCTTCCCCATTGCTACGGCTATGATATCCATAGAGCCATGTCATTCATCTAAAGGGCCCCATGCATCACCCATCCTCCATCGTCCAAGTGCAAGCCTCTCTTTCGTTGTTCGTTTAAAAGACCCCCAACGAGTCGCCCGAATGCTGCTTAGCGTCGATGGTGGCAACACCCATGGCAACCCCTGCTAGCCATCTACGCCTAGGCCCTGGAGCATTGTAGTAAAGGTATTGGGCCAAGCCCAAGTGCTCAACACCGAGAGCTGGCAGGTGACCGAAAGCTAAGACCCAGGGCGGCCCACGCACAACACTACAGCCCCAGCCCCATTGTAATAAAAGAGTATTGGGCCCAGCCCATGCGCTCAGCACTAAGAGCGTTGCCATTAACCAGCTTCCAAGTCGAAGAGGAGCCCACTCATGCCGTCCAACAAGCCAGTTCTATAATCCTTTTATTCAACCATTACATTCTTGAACGTAAATGATCCTTTAAAAAAAAAAAAAAGCTTTGAATCTAAAGTAGAAGCAAGGTAAATGCATGGACCTTCCCTTACCTGTTGCATATGAATACTCAACGCAATGAACATGAGCTTCATGCCTGCCCAATAATCCCCCTTCATCGTATGGCTTAGACTTTGACATTGAAACGCTAGCTTGACTATTCACTTAGCGCTTATATATTTAAGTTTAATATATATATATATATTTAAATTTTGGAAAATAAATAAATATATATATATAGGTTAAAGTGGCTTGGTGAGGTTATATTTAAATTTCATATATAAAATTTAAAGTATAATTTATATTTGAAGGGAGAAATCTAAATATCAAAATTTAATATATATATATATATATATGAAGTAAGGACAAAATGTTTATATTTTTCATTAAAAATAACAATATTTATTTTTGATAATGATTTATGTGATCTCACAACCACTAAGCACTGCTTTTGAATAATAATTGTTTTCTCCACTATATGGTCATTGCCCTTTATCATCAATCTTTATTGGAGGAATATTTAACTTTGGAGATTGTATTCATTATGATAGTATAATCATGATATATGAATAATTCATATATAAAAAATATATATATATAGTTATAAATTTAAGTGGATGGTTTCTAGTTTAAGAGTTAATTTAAGTAATTATGAATTAAATGTGAGATTTTCTTTTCGAAATTGTGGGGATTATGGAGGATTGATATTTTATAATAAAAACCGTAACTCTTAAAGTAACTTTTAATAAACTCTTCAATCATGACATGTAAATAATAATCATAATATCATTGGTCAATATTTAACCCTAAAAAAAAAAAAAAATTATATATATATAAAGAGGGCACTACAGATGGTAATATAAGAAGGGGACTATAGTGAAACAATTTATAAGAAATAAGGAATAAATTTGAACATAGTAAATTAATCACAAAGATGATAGCAATATAAGTAGTAAGTATGATGGTGAAAACAATGAAAGTAATATTTAGGAAGTGAAAGTACCCTACGGAACATTAGTTCGATGTGTTGTTCATTAAGAGTTAGGATTGGTGAGAGTATCTTAATTTAGCACTTAAGACACCTTCTGTATTTAGCTATGTGAATGGGTGAGTCGTGACCTGTTGGAGGTGTGATGTCGATCTTTCTATAGCTAGCGTCCGAAGTAAGTGAGTTTGACCTGATCTGCATTTATATGGAAGGACATATTTTGTATCAATGTAGTGACTTCTCATGGCTAGTGTTTCCTTCTAGTAAGTGTCGACAGGATGTCATATAAGGGGGGGCTATGCTAAAAATCTCGAACCTAAGTTTTGGAGGATAAGTGAAGTGGCAAGGTGATATACCTTAGGGATTGTAATGAATGAAGAAGTGTTCTAGTTCTATTAGTTAAATATGATGGTGGAGTCCACTTATGTTTAATAATGTGTTGAATTGTTGAATAAATATACATTTGTGTTCAAATATTAAGGGATGATGGTTACCACTATTAGTGACTAGGATAATTGTGTTGCTTCCCATTATGTACAGGATCTATGGGTTATATATATATATATATATATATAAGGGGAGGATCATCGATAGAAACAAGAGATGTATTAAATAAATCTAATAAGGTAGTAAATGGAGTAAGGACATGGTAGGACGGTAATAAAATGGGAGATAATTGAAAGTCAATAACACTTGACCAATAGTCTAACAACCGTTATAAATCAATACTTGGAATTTGTAATAAGACTATGTTTTAGGGGAAATAATGCATTTCCAATTATGAGAAATGATGAAATTATGTATTGAGGAGAATGGGTATCTTTACGAAACTAGCAAGAAACGGAGTAAGATTATATGCGTATCTCATGACTAGTGATAATGTGTAGTTGTATGAGGCACCTAGATATAGGTGGTAGGTCAATATTTAAGGTATGTGTGAATGGATTCCCCTATTGGAAATTTAATTAGTATTAAGATATGGGAGATATCTATGTAAAAAAAAAAAAAAATCAACACCGTAAATTTTCTATGTGTAATGTGCAATTAATCATGTTTCAATATAGTAAGTGGAAAGAGATTGAAGAAACTAGGTATGTGCGAGAAAGGGGTAGGGGTTATATGCCGCTAGTCTTGCTTAGGTTAAATTGTCATGATGGGGGGAAATATTATTGAGAAACAACGAGGATTTAATAATTACAAAATGAACAAGCAATAAAATATAAAAGTAGGTAAATTATTGAGGGACTAATGAAGTTACTCATAAACTTTAATTAAAGAGTTCATCCTAAATTCTAAAATTTTAAGATTAATGTTTGGGTTTAATGTATAGACTAGATCAAACATTAATTTATTTATTTAAAAACTTAGAAAAACCCTTGTCGAGACTCCAACGTGTAGTCGAAGAGACGAAACAAACACTTAATCTGAAAACAAGGAACCGCTAAAACGAGCATGGTGAGCTGAATGCTAAGACGCTAATTTCACTACATGACAAAATCATTAATGAAAACGACCATAGATTTCAACACGTTGATCCTAACAAACTGTTCCTTTCACATAGGTATAAATATAGGCATTTTAAGGAGCACTGCATTAGGTTTTCCTCGTGATGTAAAATGACAGGGTAGAAATGAATTCCTTTATTTTCTTATATTTCTTCTCTAATTTCAATTCAAATTTTGGTACGAGGATGGGGTACTTATGATGACAGTGGCTTCCATAATTTTATTAAAATAAACTTAAAAATTTAGTGTTCCATATACAAACCTTATTTAGTTTACTTTAAGCTAGGTTGACAGTCTTATGATAAAAAGAAATACATGCTAAAAGTCTAAGACATTCACTCACGTAAAAAGATCAACTTAAAAGTTAACATCTACAACCATCTAGAATAATTCAAATGAGTATTACAAAGAGTGGTAATTTTTACATATCAACTACGAAAGGAAAAGTTGTGTTTTAATCTATTGATGAAATTCCTAGATTGCATTAGTTGCGATACTATGTAACCTCATCTAGTTCTATTGAATAGGTTTTACATGTTGGGCAATTAACCTGTTGAATGGTTACGTGAATGTGTAATTTGTTAGGACAACCACATCTAAACTTTGCTTGTGTTTAATAAGAGAACATGGTTAAATAAACATGGAGTGGTGTTTGAGCTGCTATTTCCCCACAACAAATTACACAAACATTAATGCGTGTATATAGATAACTTAGTACAAGGTACAAATTAAAGTGAAAACTTGTGAACCTCTCATAATTATATTTACGAATAAAATTTCCATTTAAAAATATAAATAAATGTTATATAGATTAGTGAAAAATACATTACATATTATTTAGATAAGATAATGGATGGAAATAAATTTGTTGGATACAAGGATAGGTATCCTTTTGAATCACATTATGGAAACACCATGTACGTAAACCAGGAGATTGCATATAAAGCTTATTAAAAGACTATTTTATTAAGGGGGAACATGGCTTAGACTAATTAAGTTAAATATTGGTGTAATGGTGCAAAAGGTTTTTGAGAAAATTTCGGATTAATCATACCTAATATAGTGATAATCTCGAGTAATAATAAGAGAGTCATAAGAATCTCAACACAATCCTCAACTTAACTCAATTAAAGTGGTTGTTATGAAGTTCTAATATGATTGAACATATTAAGTAATGATGTATTTGTTCAACTTGTAGGATTAGACTAAGGTCTTTACAAAGTACATAAAGGTTGCTTGTGTGGGTAGAAAGAGTGGTGATGTACAAATACAATGGCATACTAGGATAAATACTAGTAATTACCTTTGCGACGGTAAGGGTGGGAACAAAACTAGCTATGAGATTCTTAAGGAATTGAAGAAGTAATGGTTTCCCAATAAATTATATTGGTTTGAGAATAAGAATAATAAATAAACATGATAACAATTGTATTTTGATAAGAAATAGCCATGAAAACCTTTTAAACAATAAGAGTTCTCCTAATTTAATGATGTTACGATACTTTTGTTATTGTTTATTACCGATAAGGAAATAATAATGTATGACCTTAGGATTTTAGGGACATGAACCTTCTTCCCTAAGAGAGGTATGCAAACCTTAAGGGTCATTGGTAGTTGTGTGTTGAGTGAATACAAATTATGAGTTCTAACGACCTCCAATTTAAATCGTTGATTATTTCATGCTAAGTTGGATCAATATAAGCTTTTGTGATGAGTAAACCTCTCTGGATGTTATAACTTGAAGGATGTTACTAAATGGTAAAAGTAGGATACTAAGGTGGATAACACTTGATTATACCCTTAGGGATTCTAGAGATTCAATAGAAAGATTAATCTAAATGTTTCTTTAATTATTAGAATACACGTCAGGGGATAAAAGAAGCTAAGACATAGGATAATATCGGCATATTCGGTCAAGTCAAAGCTAAGTAGGACAAGTATGGCCTACACCTGCTACTTGCAAGAATGAAGAGTTTATGTGTCAAGAATTTCCCTGCATTATTATTACCATAACTTCGGGACGAAGTTTCCTGAAGGGTGGGTGTATGTAACGCCCCATATTTTGACTAGGTGTGTTTATGAGTTAGACACCTTTCACTTTATTTGCTTGTTATCTATTCGACTCAGCTAGACAGAGTGAACTATATTTTTGGCATGTTAGATATGATGATATGTTGCTACTATGTTTAGGATGTTACTATGCCCATGTTGATACTACGGTTATGATGTTACTATATTCATGCAGTTATTAAGTTATGATTATCATGAGATTCATTGCTTTTATGATGAAAATATATGTTTTAGCGTTTTCATTGATGAAATGTGAAATATATGGTGTTGTACGTGGGTGCCAACCTATGATGAAATTGATAGAACTGTTATATTCCATACATACCTGTGATGCGATAAAATTGTGACGTGAAATCAAATGATGTTGATGATATGGATCAATTGGTGATCGAATGGAATTGCTTGTTATAAACTGTGTATTTTGCGGAATACTAACCTGCAGGACACAAGGGCTATGGGATAGTCGGATGCTTGATCTGATTTATGGATAAGAACATATCCATGCAATAAACCTTAGCAACTGAAATTGATGATACGATGACATGGACCGATAATCTCGATAGCAGCAGAGTATGATTTGATAAGGGTGTAGACACGGTATGTTGAGAGGGATGGATGTGTTTCCCACCCTATGTTCCTATGATACCCGAGGTCGTGGGAGGGCCGTGCTGAGACACGCTCCCCATGTAGTTGTGATGACGATGGTCGGATGCCTGCTAGGGGAGGATAGGTCCGTTGTTCATCCGACGCTATCGCTCTCAAGTTCTATGTGGTCAGGTCGGTGAGTCCGACACCCACTTTTGTACTAGCAGAGGAAGGATAGGGAGGATGTGAACGTAGGTTAGGATGGGAGGATATGATAGTTAGTATTGTTGAGGGTTGGGTATTCGTTGACCTGGAGTTAGTGGTAGTAGGTAGCTTTCCTTGTACCCGATTGATTGAACAAATGTAATCATAAGAATAATGAAATGAAATCTTAAAGGTTAACTGATAAAATAACCGATGATGTTTTAGTAATATTATGATGAATATATATACTTGTTCAGTTTGCATAAAGTATTATTAGTATTAGTTAGCTTTTATGCATAGGAAATATGACGTATGTTTATAGTACATGTCCGTCTTGTGCATATGCTGGCCACGCATACACATTATGCCCATGCGCGATAATATTGGTTTACAACATACTTATCAAGATTTAACAATGATATAAGTTATCGTAGATAACTCAATTAAGTATTTGGTGAATGACTTAATTAGTAAAAGATTATCAAGTTCTAATGTGTGAAATAAGTTAATTAGTCCTTGTATGTAAACATTGTAATGAACAATTAAAATAAGTGTCATTACTTGCAAGTATCCTCAAGTGAATGTGTCTTCAATATGAAGTATGATAGTTAAATATTAATACTAGAAGAGTGTGCTATATAATTGTTGATCATGATTAAATAAACCATTAAGTATATTTCATTATTTATACCCAGAGGTACTATGTTGACATTTATCCATTAAACAAATAAATATTTTAATTACTATTCACAATTAATTTAATTACTATTATTATTAATTATTATTGTTATTAATATTATTATTTAATTAATAATAATAATGATAATAATCTTTTTATAAAGCATAGTGGATTGAATAATTTATTAAATAGATTATTCATTTAGTTAATTAATGGAATCATTCCAAGTAAATTAAAAGGATTTGTTTAAATAAATTATTGAATAATCCCACTGCTCGAGAGAAACTTGGATGATTTAAAATAATATGTAATCATCATTTTACCTGAAAAAGGGTGTTGCATTAATGATTTGTACTTCCTAAAACCATGACAGCTAGGGCGGTGGAGTGATAAGGAAGTTATGACTTTATGAAGGAGGAGGACTCCTATAAAGAGAAGAATTAACAAAGTAATAGGGGGGTTATTGTGGGAGAACTGTGAGGATTTGTAGGGGGGAGTGAAATATTCCGAGGAGGGGGATAACTCGAGGAATGGAGGAGGCAGAAAAATCCATTGAGGAGGGGGAAAACTCACTGAACAGTATGGTTATTGAACTAAGGACAAGGCTGCTATGTGGATTATCGGCCTGTGGGCTCGGGGGCTAGGAAGTCCGTTGATTTCCTAGGGTCAGCAAGATAATAGCTGATCGGCAGGGTGTTCACATCATTTTGGGTTGCTAAGGGAACCTACAGAATCCACTACAGAAATCTTCTTATCTTACTGAAATTCTACGGATCCAGGTATTTTACTGAGCTAGCTTAAATAAAAGGTATTTTCTTTTATTTCCAAATTACGTATGTTAAAAGAACAGAGTTAAATGAAAAGTCTCAAGCTTACATTTATTTAATTGCAGAGACATAGAAACATATAGAAAACAGACATATAAACATTTAGAAAACAGAAACATAGATGGTTGATTCTTTTTTTTCAGAAAACAAAAGGAAAAAAACATGGTATTTACATGAAGATGAAATAGAGACCCAGTGCTTAGTAAGGGCACTACAGAAAGCAAATGAACTTACTGCTTCTCGATTTCTCTTATCCGAGATGCCTGTAAATAACAACGAAAATGAAAAGGGCCATGCTGCTTCTCGAGGTTTTGTAGGAGGCGTGATTCCAAAGCCTCCCCTCGGCTTCACACATGCTTCCCATCTGGCATGGCATGAACTGAGGCTCATTAATGCAAAGGTGACATGAAATCCTACGGAGATTTGAAATAGTTAAGTGGGAGATTGGAGCCACTAACCTAAATAAATGGAGATAGGATAGGAAATTGAATGTGCCAGCCATCATTTGAACAAAAGAGCTAATGAATCCATATATCTATCCTAAGCTTACTGTCGCATTCCAAGGTTCCATGGCTCAAGCCAACACCTTTGTTTTCCAACCCATCCGCGTGCTAGTTTTGAGCTCTTAGGACATGAAAGAACTTGATATTCTTGAATTCCTTGGCAAGACAAAGGAGAAGGTGTTGCATTTTAGTGGAAAGCTTCTTATAATTTCTAACCAAGATTCTAGCTTCCCTTATGACTATTTATGATTCTCCGATTGCAACCATATCCTCAATTTTCATTTCTTTGGCGAGTTCCAGCCCTTTGATTAGGGCAATCCATTCGGCTTTGTTGTTGGTCACTTTCCCAATTCTCTCAATAGAGCCCTCTGTTAAAACCAGGGTTCCTGTAATATCTCTCCTTTATGCCCTCAGTTTGTAAATGTAATTGATTTTTGGTTTCTGGTGAGGAGCTCAAGGCCAAGGCCCCACCAGTAAACCTTGTAACTCTTGTAGCTTAACTTGTGATTTAAATCCTAAGCATGGGAGACTAAAAATGGTGGCGTAACCAAACGATAAGTAATTGAATATATTAGGGAGAGAAAGGTCAACTGACTTGGAAGCCATGACAAGCTAGGATATTGACGACGGATGTCATCCTGTTGGCGTAAATACTTGTTGCAGTTAACAGTTATCCTCGTACCTAAGGCTCTAAACTTATAGTTTTAAGTTACGTTAAAACCTAAATCCATGAGGGTATGGCCTAAGAAATACTATTTTCGCCACAATTGTTGAACAACATTTTTTTTATGACCTAATAGTTTTATTATTAAAATCCTAATAGGATTAAGCCACTATAGTATTATATTAATGAATGATCTTAGGGAAGGGAAGAGATCACTCACTAGAAATTAAATCCTAGTTTCCACACGGATGCTTTAAAACCAAAAATCTTCGTAGTTAGATGATTATACCTTTAAAAGTACTCATGTGGATCTTTAGATCCAAGTATGCATAGATGAGATATATGTAGAATTTTATCTCCTTTTTCTTATAGGAAATTGAAATAGTTTAAAGGCAAGGCTTTTTAAGTATTCAATTATAGGAAACTTTTGTAAATATGGGAGCCAAAGTCAAGGCTGGGAACTTACGTGTAAGTTCCGCGTATAAGGATGTTTGGGGTTTCTTTCCCCCTTTTTCGGGGATCACTTTCCCTCTTAAATGCCACTCAACGTAGTTGTGGAATATTTTATTGATCTCTTGAGTGGTTAGAGTGATTTGCGGAGCTTGGCGATTCTCTTGGAAAAGAGTCGAGCCACACCTGTCATGGTGACTATCTTCCCATCGTAATCATCGAAGTGATGGAGGAAAAGGCGCATTGAGAGATGATGGTAGGGGATGACTATTTGAGGGTTACGCTCATCCATTAGAGGGGACTCGGCGGCGATGGTGTTCTTTTTATTGTTATTTTATTTTTTGTATGGGATCGAACTCTTGCAGTCTTGGCTGCATGGAGCTTTGGGTAAAGCTATGGAAGCTGACCCCATTCTTGTTCCTGAGTAATTTCGGTTATTGATTTGCGTGAAGGATAGCTGAGGGCCTAGATCCTTGTAACTCAGTTGTCTTTTAATTATGTTGTATTTCCTTGTTGGGTTGGGACTGCGCGAAGCTTGGGAAAGGTCACAGAAGCCGACCCAATCTTGTACCATAGTATTTTATTTTATATATACTCGTTCATTGAGAATGTTGATAAAAAACCCTACCCATCGATCATAGGATGGCGTGACACTCTCCCTGTCCAGTTAACATTCGATATGCTGCGTAGACTGATTCAATCTATTTGAATGGCGTGAATCTCCATTAAGTTATTGAATGAGGAATGGACGACTGGTTAGCCGATCCATGTTTCTCCATCCATCTCTGTCCTTGGAGTGTTATTGTTGCGACTGTATGGGAATAGGCGGCTGGTTAGCCAATCCATGTCCCCATCTCTGTTTTTATTGCTATTAATGATGCGACTGTGTTTAGTGGTAAGATATTTGTATATTGCTTGGAACCGCATGATTTTTCCTTCCTTCTCCTTTATTTATGCTGTGCTCTGTGAACAATGTAAGGACCCCGAGGGAGGCTGCGATTTGGCCTTAAACCGTGTAAAAATTTTGTGTGGAATTCCTGTACAATATACGGCATGAAAACAAATGCCCTGACCTTGCATTCTTGTTTTGAACCCCTGTAGAGTATGCGTCCTGGAAAAGTACGCTAATCTTGTTTTCTACATGGAGTTGATCCCTAAAGATTGATCCATGCGTAGTGAATCACGGACCTGCTATTTAGATTGAGCTATTATTAGCTCTGTCATATCGACCTCGGTGATATCGCCCCCTGAAAATTTATTTGGTGAATATTTAGCTGTGTCTATTAATATCGTACTCTGCATCCCTGCAAGAGAAACTCACGCGACCTCCCTCCTAGAGACATTCTGTCTCTGCTGGCTATTTCTTTGGTATGGGTGTGAGTTCAAGGGAGGAATCCCTTCATCTACGATGGTTATGGGATTGATGCACAGTTGCACTATCTCCATATTTGTTTTAATAGATTACACAGTAGTGATAATTGGTTTATGTCTGGAAACATAGACGAATACTCTGTTCAATTTTCTCTCTATGCTAGCATACATGTCTGAAACTTTGTTATATGTTCTAAAGGGAAATATTTATGGGCTAGCGTGAATGCCAGGAATCGCATGCAATCCCTGTTGAAATTTTCTATTTCGTTATGTTGCGCAAGAATCGTAGATACCTGCTGAAGTTTCTTTTGGAATGCTGCCAAAGAGAGATAAGAATGGGACGGCTTCAAGAGTCTGCCTAGTGCTGGAACGTGTTACTTTCTGAGTCATCTTGGTGAGTAATCTTCGCTTACATGGTTAAGTGTTCTGTGCAGAGTTGCTTTATTTTATTTGATTTTAGGGCAGCGTCTGTAAATGATTAAGTCATCCTTACTGAGTTTTAGAGAATCAGTGCTTTTTAAGATTATCCTATTGCCCCTTTACCCTTGCGCTAATGAGAAAAACGATGGCTAGGTTAATAGCTTGATCCCCTTTTTCCTGCGTCTAGTATCATACGGTTTAGCTGATAACTATGCAGTTATTATTATTATGTTTAAAAATCGTGGTTGTTAGGTCATAGTTTCTTGCTATTAGCAGGTCCTCAGTTGAGCGATCAGTCCCTGCGTGTTTTTAAGTTGTTTTTATTTTCAATAAGTTGTATTGATCCCGGTTAAGAAAGAGTAGCACCTATGTGGCAGAACCCTTGTAAGATTATAGATTTTTGTATTATCTTATTCCTTATAATCTGCTTTCACGTTTGATCGAATGTCTGGAAGGAACATTTTTCTTTTAATAAAAATAGATCTCGGTTTCCTTATTGACTTTAGGAGTAATTACCTACAGAATAAATTGTGCTAGGTGTTGTGTATCGGATGTTGGATCCATTTCTGTTTATTTCCTTTATAGTATTGAAGGTCTTGACAGGAATGCCCTCTATGAAAGAGGCATTGAAATTGTGAAAATTGCGGCAAGTGAGTTTGCAAGATGTAATGTTCTATTCGATTAATAGAACAAACTATGACCTTTGGTGGACGTAGCCCAGGGAGATGGGCGAACCACGTGTATATGCCTCTCTTGTGTTTGACTATGATGGTTTTGTCGATCATGTGTGAGTATATGTTTTGTCTTGTGAATCTTGGGAAAAAGATAGATTATATTTATGTTGTTCATGTGTTTCAATTTAAATGGTTATCAATTCTGGAGTAGGATACAAATTTTTAAATGTGGTATGCAGTTGTAAAGCGATGCAAAGACTTGTATAGTTTTACTTAATCTAATAGGTAAATATCTTGTATTAGGGTTGTAATACCTTTGCATTAGTAATTAAGGTTACAAGATTATTTATTAAGAAGGATGAATGTAAAAGATTATGCAAGTTTATTAATTCTTTTAAAAGACTTATTTATCATGTGAAGATGATGGACTTTTGGATCGCAACACAAAACATTTCATTACTGAAGTTCCTTGATGTTTATGAAGATTCTTTCTTAAATTTTCACTAAAATACTAACTCCGTTATTTGGGATATGTTACGGTTCCATCTGGTTTACCAGGACAACGTGCTTGGCATCACAGGAACCATAAAATGATAAAAGCTCGTGAAGGTTTACCAAGATATGTCATGGATCAGGATGTTAGTTTGGATTAGATTGAATTATTGGCTACTAGGGATCTTGTAGGTAGAGTGGAACATGCTTGTCTAAACAAACACGAGCTCACAAACTGGGTCAATAGCCATTGGCTTCCATTAATGGAAGCAACCCCTCGCATAAATATACTATTGAATGGTTGGATTATTTTCATCTTTCCTAAGAATTCTAGCTTAAACGATATATTAAAGGAAGTTTGTCTCTATGGTTGGACTAGTTTAGATTATAGATGGTCCATACTATGGTGTACTTTTATAATAAATAAATAGTAACCATGGGATATAATCCCTTACTTTTAAAATGGATAAATAATAACGATGGGATATAATCCTATACTTTTGCAATGGATATGGTGTACTTTTATAATAAATAAATAGTAAGCATGGGATATAATCCCTTACTTTTAAAATGGATAAATAATAAAGATGGGATATAATCCTATACTTTTGCAATGGATAAATAATAACCTTAGAATATAATTCCTTTATGTTTCAAATAAATCATAAGTCTTTTATAAAGAGGGAACAATGACTATTAATCTCTATGAAGGATATAATTATTCTAGTTTTTTTGGAAGATTAATTTTTGAGAAATTTTGTAATAGTTGTGTTTCCCTAAATAATATATATATTTTTGAAAAAAATTGGGTTGTAAAATGCAGGAACATTACAGATATTTCCAACTTTGAGGCTCTAATGAAGACAATGATGAATCCAAGGCACACATGAATAACTCAACATGCAAAGGAAGGAAAACTAGTTATAGTGTTTGTGCCAACACATAAACATGCATAAAATACTACATTTTGAATTGAAGACCTCTTTGATCTTTCTCCAATAACACAATGTTGGCTAGCTTATAATACTTGAGCACTCAAGAAACTAGCAATGATATGAATCGAGTCCATGATTTGGAGGTATAAATCCAACCCAAAATTTTGAGGTTATTCCTTAGCAGCAGTTAGGATTGATATGAATCCATCCCGTGATTTGGAGGTATGAATCTGTCTTGTTATTTGGAGGTTATTCCTTAGTAAAAACTAGAACTAATATGAATCTAAGTCGTGATTTTGATGTATGAATTGAGCCCATGACTTGGAGGTATGAATCCATCCCACTATTTGGAGGTTATTCCTCATCCCACCCAAATAAACTAACCCCTAATATTTATATTACTATGTCAAATTAAAAAAACCCCTTAACCTTTTAATATGGGGCAACATATTTTGAGGCTTTTAGGAGTATTCAAACCCCCAATATGAATGGACGTGATATGATATTGCCTCGCTAGTGAACCCCACGTGTTGAAGAAGAACTCAAATATTTCCATCTCTCATCATTGTTATCCTCTCATAGTTCAGATACTGAGGATTATGTGCAAGATAATGATCTAATGTTTATTGGGAATTCTATCATGCAGTGTGACGTTGTTAGTTGTGTTCTCACTTCCACTGTTGAGGTTTCTAATACGAATTCTAAAGATCATCAGCCAGTTGTTGCAACTCATTCACACTCAAAGCCTCTCTTTGAGTTGTTTTTTGGTGTGTCATTGGATGTTATAGAGGAAGAATTATTGTATGGATTTGTTTCATTCACTCTCATCATCATGCTTCTCATCCACTACATGATTATGATGGCACCTGCTTTCAGAGTTGCATAGAAGATGGAGGACATCATCAAGACTCATTTGGACTTGATCTCATGAAGCTCAAGTCTAAAGAGCACATTCCACTTCTTCCCAAGAAAAATATTCCTCCAGACATTTCACCAAATTCTCACATTCTTGGAGTTTGGAGAGACTTATTATGGTGTATTCCATGTTGACTTTGAGGGGAGGTTTTCTTCCCAAGTGGTTTTCCTTCTTTCCTCACCTACATGGACTAATAAATTTTTGTAGAGGGTGACCATAGGCCACAGTTTTCTAGGCCCTCATCATATTTCACTCACACTAATTTAGGCTTAAGGGGGGGTGTTAGAATATTAAAAACCCATCTATACTTAGTATATAAGTTATTATTCATTTTTTATACTTTCCTAGGTGTTTGACTAGATTGTTGGTCCCATATTTCCTTTTTAGGCTTACAACTTGTCACCATTATCCAAATAAGTGACCTCAAATAGATTATGGATAGATTATGCTGCTTTTATGACTCTCTGGAATGGTAAGAGCACACTTCCTTCTTTTACATAGATTTGTCCAGCTTTTTCTACTTTTCAGTGGATAAGGATAAAGCTAGGCAATTTTATGGACTTGAAATGCTGTCTAGTTTTTTCCCAACACATACTCCATATTTTTATCTCCAAAATCCATCATCTTACTTATTTTTTATCACTCATTAGATGCCATAATTGATTCAAGGGGGGTTCACTCAGCGAACTTGTTACATAAACGATCGTTCGCATGATATTAAATAATATTCCCAATTTCAATAAATATTGGAAAATTCCTCCTAAAATTTTATTGTTTAACCCCCCTCCCAATATGCCTTTCCAATTAAGAAAACCCTTAGTTTTACTAGATATTGTATGTATCCATTTTTATCAACCCATTTTTAACACCCCCTTTATATCATATTATCAAGTTGTAACAAACATGAGCCCTAAAACATCTTAGTATAAGCAAATATGATGATAAATAAAATAATAGTATAATGCTAATAATGATCCTACCAGGATTGCAGGGGTGACTGATCAATTTCTAGCGTTGGATAGTGGAAGACCCAACCGAATAGTACTGGGAAGGAAAAATGCATACAAGGAAACCCAGTGAAGAGATCAACATAACAAATAATGTAAAAGGCTAATAGTCCAATAGTTAGTGCAATGATTAGAAAAGATGAGAATTGCAGATGTTTCACACCATAGCTTGCCAATATTCCAATTTTATATCATGTAAATATAAGTATATACATAGAGAGCTCATGTTTTCGATAAGCTTAATAAATTAAACTCCATAAAAATGAAAAATTGAAACCCTTTCGTTGATGGATTCCCCTACCTTCCTATAAAAAAAACAGCATTGATGTTTGAGCCCAAATGAACATAGAAAAATTCCTCTTACTTTCCAGTAACACCATATGATCATGTGCATAGCTTGGACTTGGGTCATTCACAATATGCAATCTATGAATTTCCTCGACTTCCTCTACATTTATTCTTGTAATCAAGGGAATTAGAAACATTTAGTTACCTTTTCTTGGGTTATATCTAGTTTTTTTCTTTTAATATTAGGAGGAGAGGGAAAACTCTCCATTGTTAGGTTTCATGTATGAAAGAGTTATAAATACTGTAACATCTCCAAGGTTTGCGAGTTAGTACTTTGGTGAAAATTAAAATTTCTTCCCTTAAAATGATCTTCATAATAGCCCATTATAAGAAAAGCCAACATGTAATTATCTTAATACAGACACTTGACATATAAAAGTCAATTTGCTTATGTTATTAAGTATTACCATTGCCGCTCCTTGGGTCTCCCTTGAGACCGTATATATATGTAAATCAACTTTGCAGCTCCATGCTGTAACATACCCCTCACGACACATGATGAAGACAAGGAAATCCACTTCTATTTTTTTTTTTTAAATCAAGTTACTATTTGCGATTTGGTTTACGAACATTTCAAGCACTTCAATTATAAATGAAACATTATACTTACTCTAGATCCATGCTTCATCATATTAACATATCATCATACACTTGAATATCGCCATCATTACCTTTGAACATCTTCATACAATTCACAACCATTTGCCATGACTATTTATATTTTGCAAGCCTTAAATATACTTATAATCCGACAACCTCCTACTATATTCGACATATTTAAATGACGGACCATACACATATTAGATCTCCTC
The DNA here is from genome assembly GCA_027924585.1 of Larix kaempferi. Classification (NCBI taxonomy): domain Eukaryota; kingdom Viridiplantae; phylum Streptophyta; class Pinopsida; order Pinales; family Pinaceae; genus Larix; species Larix kaempferi. The sequence goes on along the minus strand of BSBM01002136.1, from coordinate 522,133 downwards.
CACATGGACAACATAATAACTATACAATACATTTTCACCATAATTCACATGACAATAATACACCGACCATCATACACCATATATAATCGTGGTTCACCCAAAAATCTCTGGGCTACGTCCACCAACTGTTGCATCATTTATTTATCCGGAACTTCGGTTACATCCAGCAATTCAGAATTGCTATCAGAGAATCAAACAAAACTTAACAAGCCAGTTCACTTAGATCTTTATCTAGTTTCCAAAATATAATTACCATGATACGAGAACTCAGATTGGAATTACCCTAAATCCACAGAAATAAAAGATAACAGATATTTCGATGACCATTCTACCGAGATTCACCCTTTAACAGAAAATCAAGGTTTAATATTCCGAAACTAGCAAGAATGAGATACAATATCTCAATCTGTCTTTATCCTAAATGTACAGGGATTCAAAAATTGCAAGACAACCCTTACAGAGCTTCTAGCTCACAGCGATTTCATTTTTGAGGCAGATCACAAGGATTACAGAGATTCCAACTCACAGTGATTTCATTTTTTAAGGTAGATCACAAGGATCTCATGCCAGAGATCGAGTTTTCAGATCGAGATTACGTCTTTAAAGGCAGATCGCAAGGATCTCATGCCAGGGATCGAGTTTCAGATCAAGATCACGTTTTAAAGGCAGAGCGCAGGCATCTCATGCCAGGGATCGAGTTTCAGATCAAGATCACGTTTTAAAGGCAGAGCGCAGGCATCTCATGCCAGGGATCGAGTTTCAGATCAAGATTACGTTTTAAAGGCAGATCGCAAGGATCTCATGCCAGGGATCGAGTTTCAGATCAAGATCACGTTTTAAAGGCAGAGCGCAGGCATCTCATGCCAGGGATCGAGTTTCAGATCAAGATTACGTTTTAAAGGCAGATCGCAAGGATCTCATGCCGGAGATCGAGTTTCAGATCAAGATTACGTTTTAAAGGCAGATCGCAAGGATCTCATGCCAGGGATCGAGTTTCAGATCAAGATCACGTTTTTAAAGGCAGATCGCAGGCATTACAGAGCTTCTAACTTACAATATTCTGTGGAGGCATAGTCTAAAGAAAAAGACAAAATGAGGATATCATGTCTACGCCGGGCAGCATTTATATATATATATATATCGTGCGGATACAACCCAACTGTAAGATATTAAAGCAAATGGTGCCTATGTCTTGGACCTAGATCGCGCCTAAAATAAACAGTAATCACAGAGGTGAAACCATAAACGGCAGCCGGCTCGATTCAATACTTGCTGTATAATCAACTTTCACAGACATTAACACAAACTAACCAAATTATTTCCCATGGAGGATTGCCATTGGGATTTCGACCATGCTATGTGCAGACCTTTAATTGGAGATTAACATGAGAGCATATCTATTCTCCTCGGGGAGTTCGTCTTTACCCTTTCTGATTAATTACTAATAAAAACATATAAGGTCAACTAGGATCGGGCCCTCTGTGCCGTCACTTCCCAGCATTCCCAACGCAATGCAACAATTCCAACAAAAATTTCGGAGGTGGTTCCTGATACGGCTCTGTCAAAGCATTGTCTTCTCGAGCGCTTTACAGAGATTATAACCCAAGACTTCTATGATCTGTCTAGTATTCAAGGTAGACTAATAATGATACAGTCTAAGAACCAAAAATGCATTTTCCAGATGCTATCGTTGTTAAGCCAAGACAGAGAACCCTAACAAATCTGCTGGCGTTATACTAAATCAGATAAAAGAGAAAACAAAACGAGGGCAAAGATATCATACCAGCTCCACGTTTTTCCAAAGGAAGCACAAGAATATGATCAACCTACGGATCTGGGCATACGCGCTCGAGCTGTGAGGATTTCCATGAAAACCAGTGCAAGGACTTGATACCCTTAACCTTCAGAATTAAAAGAATAGGAACCGCCTCCCCTCAAGAAGAGTTTTGGCTCTCTTTAAATAAGAGGCTGCCCAACGATACCCACCTTAGAGTGGCTCGGCGTTTCTTGAAGGGAAGACTACTCACGATTTTCCCTTCATACAAGTGGCACTACCGATAAAAGATCTAAGATCTTGTCTCGAGGTGGTCCCCTAAGAAAGCTTTATTATGAATATACTTTACATCCCATTCGAAGAGAGAGAGACGCCACCAAGTGAGAGCCTTTAATACATATATATATATATATATGTTATATTGATTAAATTCTAAATGTGTAACCTTACAATGCATGCTAACAAGGTAAGTTCCTGCAATGTATAAATATAAGGATTAAACATTATATGTATATACATAATGTATCAATGTAACTCTAATTATATAACATTTCTTGTGGTATAATAGTTGATAAAGACAACTATATGAAAGGAGACTTCCTCTTACCCTATGCACAAGGTGAAAGGGAAAAATACCTTAGGCTATGTTCTTAATAGAATTTTTAGCGGTATATTTACTTGGCATCTTTGCCGAACCTAAGGTAGTAAACATATCTAGGAGGATTGATTATTTTTATTCAGAATCATTAACTAAAGTCGGTGCCTATGTTAATAGATATTTTGTAGGAGCATGTTATTATCTTGCGATGAATAATAACTCTTTCGAAAAACCTACATAGGACTGGAAATTTGTTTAGGATTTATCAAAACCTAAGATGATACTTATAACTTTTACCCGTAACTCACTCTTCCTCAAGTGCTTGTGGTGCTAAGATGATACCTATCATCTATAGTTAGATTTTGGAAAGCCATCATGCCCTTAACCTTCTTCTTAATGATTTCACCTGCTTGCCGCTTAGCTGAGCCCGTCGTTAATTTACAATTTTAAGAGTAGTCCCAACAATACTTTCAGGGTCCACTGGTGGGGCCTTGGCCTTGAGCTCCTCGCCAGGGCCTCGTACATAATTTGCAATATACATTTATCAAATTAATAAGGAAAGAAGGAGGGGTATCACAAATACACACAAATGGTGAAACTTATATGATACCATTTCATGGTAACGATAACACATAGGGTATGTAAATAAGGATTTAGATTTTCACCTATGTTTATATCAATTCCAATGCAATATTAAGACGGATGCCTTGCATATAAGAATTGAAATTACAATTATGAATATGCCAAATATAACTCAATCTAACAACTATTCCTAACTGGAAATGTGAAAATGTTAAAGAAGAATACAAAAAGTTCAAAGAAACAATTAGTCAAGAAAGACTGATCTAACTTTTATTAGTTACAGTGAGCCAAGAAAGATCGATCTCACTTTTCTTGGTTTTCATGGAGCAAGGTTTGATTGAATCTCAATACCCACCTAAACCCCAACCTAAAAATGAAGAGTTAGATATTTTACTCAAATGCCTACAAAAAATACAATACAATTGTTCAAATTCAAAACTCCCAATTAGCTACACCTCTTAACTTAAAGATGAAAAACAACATAACATCCATTCAAAACAAGCCTAAATAATCTATCAAATGAGGATTGCTCAAGGCCAGTAACCCAAAGAGACTTCCATCGATATTATCATTAGTACACTATTATTAGATTTATGCAAAATGGAGGGTCCTTATGTTTTAGGTGGGTATGAATTGAGTCCATGATTTGGAGGTATGAATCCATCCCATGATTTGGAGGTTATTCCTCAACCCACACAAATAAAATAACCCCCAATATTTATATTACTATGTCAAATTAAAAACCCCCCTTGACCCCTTAATATAGGGCAATATATTTTTGAGGTTTCTAAGAGTATTCAAACCCCCAATATGAATGGACGTGATATGATATTTCCTTGCTAGTGAACTGATTTAGCTAATTCGTGAGGTCCTTGACTAATTTGGAAAGTGATGTTGCCACTATTTGGGTATTTTTCCCCTTTCTAAGTAAGCTTGCTTTTGTGAGATTTCCAAACTTGCCTCCAAGGAACTCAAATTATCTCTCAAAGATGTATTATATATTGTATTATAATTGTTGAATAACATAGAGATTATGTTTATGTCAATTGAGTTCTGTCTCTCATGGTTTTGCTTCAATATTTCTTCTTATTTTTGCATATATCTGAATAAATTCTTGTGAGGAATTCTTTGTTTCTAGATCCTGGCTTATTAGAATTCCTAAACCTATTGCATTGCATTACATCTTGTCTTTAGTACATCTTGTCTTGTCGTATAGGAAATCTAGGCTACTAGAACAATTCTTGGAGTTGTTCTCATATTCATTCAAATGACATGAGTTAGAGTAATGTTCGAATCAAGTGCCAGTTCAGGATGGTGTCCATGTGGTGAATACAACACAATGCATTTGAAAATTCTATTGGGTAGAATATTTTGTTTAAAGTTTCAATCTCTAAACTCTTGGAAGAACTTATGAAAATTGTTTGTTAGTATTATTAGGGTATTTGATTTGGGGAGGAAATTAAGTTATAAGCCTACAATTTTAAGATCACATGGTATCAGAGCTAGTGTTCAAGTACATCTTGTGAGATATGTATGGTTAACATCCACAATGATTATAAAAGAAGTATAGGATAAGTAGTGTTAAATTTGGAAAGAAGCAAAGCATAAAAAATATAACAGGAGGTCATCATGAAGGAAATGAAGAAGAGGTCTCTCAGATCAGATTGGACTTGCTAGAACAAAGCTTAAGCACACTCACATCTATTTAAAACAAATGCCAAGACTAGCATAGGGAACCAAAGAAGAACAACCAAAGTCAAAGGGAAAAGTGGAGACAGATGCAGGAGAACGTAGCTACAACAAACCCCATGTGTGTTTTTTTGTGGAGGTCAAAGTGAATATCAAACCTTAGGTAGGTGAAGTGGATTCCATCAACTTGAATTAATGGCAATAGTAGTTAGAAATGTTCATTAGTGTACATGAGGTCACTAGAAAAAAAATGATTGAATTCTCTCTTTAAAGCTTAAAGGGCATGCTTTGGCATGGTGGGAGAGTGATGCAGCAAGTAGGGCATTTCAGAATGAGACACCAATAATTTATTGAGAAGTGTTCAAATATATGTTCAAGGCACAATTATATCCAATTGGGTATGAGGAGCAACAACAAATCGTATGACATTACTCTAGGCAAAGGCAAGTTGGGAAATGAGTGCAAGAGTTCACTACCATGTTCATGAAGAGATTTGTTCAACTCGAAATATATCTAAAGAGTCAAGAAATGTTTATTAAATACATAGGTGCATTACTACCACAACTCAACATCACTTAATGTTGTTAATATTAATATACTTTAATATGATTAAGTTATTTAATTAAACCATATCCATTTTAATATTAATCGTTAACATTTTAATAAATTATCAATATTAATTCATCATGAACTTTAATATTAATATTAATATTTATTTATTAAGTGAATATTAATATTAATTTTAACTTAATATTAATATTACTTTTAAAGAAATTAATAATATTATTATTTTTTATTAATTTTAATAATATTATTATTCATATTTAGGCTGATAGGTGTTAGAAATATGGTTCATCATATTAATTAATGCATTAATTAATATTATTAGTTAGTACTATTAATATTAAAAGTAATAGTGACATTAATATTAGTATTGGTATTAATGTTAGTATTTTTGTTCATATTAATAATAATTACGGTTAAAATTATCAATAATCTTATTATTGTATTATTATTAATATTTTAGCATATAAGTATTAGAAATATTGTTCACCATATTAATTAATGCATTAATTAATATTATTAACTAACATTAAGATTAACATTAAGTTAACATTAATATTAACAATAATACTAACTTTAATAATATCAAATTCTCTTAGCATGCAAATTGGGTTCAAAACTTAAACTTCTTCTTATGAGCTTTCAAATCTCCCCCCTCCTTCATGATTTGGGGGGCATGGTTAGCTCAGAACAATGTGATTTTTCAAGATCTTTTTATTGCTCCACATATCTTTGCTGCAAAAAGATTGGTCATTCTTCGGCACTTTCCCTAATCCGATGACAAAAAGAATGCAAGGAAGCCCACCATTGAACCTACTAGTAAGTCCAAACCATGGTGTTATTTCAATGGTGCAACAAAGGGCCGAATTCTTATTGGGGGGTTGGAGGCATCCTTTACTTACGTGATACTCATTGGTTCCAAATTTTAAGCTCGTATTAGTAGAGCAACAAACAACAACGAAGATTTAAAGGCTTTAAAATTTGTTTTTTTGCTTTGTCTATCAAAGGTTATACAATAGGTCTAGAGTTTTGGAGATTCACAATTGATTATTGATTGCATGATCCCCATGTAGGCTCCTAAAAACATTTTCCTCAAGCCTCTTTATGAGGATATCCTTCGGCTTGTTGGTGCCTGTTGGTGCCTTTCAAGGTACCTCTTTCAAACATCTACAGGGAGTGCAATGCATTGGTAGATTCTCTTTCCAAAAGAGGATTACTACTCAATGAAGGAACTTGGAAAACACGTGAGAAATCTAATGTATTGGCAGATTCTCTTTCCAAAAGAGGATTACTGTACTCGATGAAGGAAATTGGAAAGTATGGGAGAAATCCAATGACAACGTCTTGGAAATTCACTGGGCTCCATACCGTGGATAATATGGTTTTTGAGTTTTAATTCCTCTAGGTTTATAATCTATGTGATATATGTTTGGATTGTACTTGCCTATATAATTGCTTGGATGCTGTGAACTTTTTTTATTGTTTTTTTTAAGTTTTCGAAGGCCACATGTATGCAGTCTTTAAGCTATTTCGATTTGGGAGCATATGATGAACATTTACTTTGTCTAGAAGCTTATCATGAATTCTATCTTAAGATATATGGTCTTGTGTCCAAGTGAAAAATGTGCTTCAGTTTATGAAATCAAATTGTGAATTTTTTTCGGTGAAAAATAATAATAATAATAACATTAGTATTAAGTATTAATACTAATATAAATATTAGTATTATTTTTAATATTAATGTTAACTTAATTCCCATGGTGGTAGAGCAATTGGTAATGAGTAATTGAGTGGGGAAGTTGTAAATGGAATGTCACAAGTTCAAATCCCCATGGATACTTACAATATTTTTTTAACTTAATATTACTATTAAGTTGACATTAATATTAATATCAACATAATCCATTAATTCATTACATAGGAGATCAACAAAGCATCATGTCACTTACAAACAAGAGCATCATTTCACTTACAAGAATCGGGGCGAGTAACAATCATTCCTCCCAATCCCCAGCTGCCCAAGCTACATCCAATAGACCTAATACTAAGTTAATATTAGTATTAATATTATATCCAATTAATTTTTTTTTGTAACTAGAGGAATCGACAACTGGGGAGGGGTTGGTACTCGCGTGACACGAGGTCCAAGGATCCAATCCCGTCCGCTACCACTATAACCCTAGGTGCACCCACATAGCCCGCAATCATGGGGCACGGGTAAGCCGGGTTGATTTGAACTCATGACCTCCATTTACAACATTTCCATCATATCAAGTGAATCGTCGGTTGAGCTACACCCCTATGGGCATTACATCCAATTAACTTAATATTCATATTCATATTCATATTATTGTTAAAATAATTGATTATTTTATTAATTTTAATAATAATATTATTAACCTATCACATCCAATTAACTTAATATTAATATTAATTTAATATTTATATTAATATTACTGATAATATTATAATTTTATTATTAACATATAGGTCGATGGTTGTTAAAAATAGTGTTCATCCTATTAAGTAATGCATTAATTAATATTATTAGTTGACATTAACATTAATATTATGTTAATATTAATATCAATAATAATAATAATAATATATTACTATTAATATAGTTAATATTAATGTTAATGTTAATATTGAAAATATTAAGTTCACATTAACATTAATATTCACATTAACATTAATATTAACATCAACATTAATTTAAATATTAATTTAAATTAATCTTAATCTTAATATTAAAATACTTTGGGATTCAAAACCATAGTGGGATTAAGCAGATAGTGAAACACTTTGACAAATCTTTCGTGCTCCCCTAGGTTTTTCACAATCTCAGCTACTCTATGCTAAGTACGGACGAAAGAGCCAAATCCTGGAACCATCTGCTTGTGGAGGACCATAAACACCTGAATAGGTTAACGGTTATCAAGATGCACAATATGTGAGAGCACCTTGAAGAAGAGTGCCCATGCCCACAGTCACCCCAGGGGCTTCCCGTGAGACTCCCATTATCATTAAGGATGATGTCGCTCCAACACATGGATAATTGGGTGTCCTTTGGTTATAGTTTGCATAAGTATACAATTCTTTTTGACACTTTTGATAGTAGCTCTCTCTACATACTCATATATTTTGACATTTTTTAAGTAGTCCTCTCTGCATTAACAGAACCCATGCTAGGACTAGGACAAAACAAGACAATGCTGGAAGTTTTATTAAAACTTTTGTGGACCGAATATGGTTTCAAACTCTCTTCTTCAGTCTGGTCTCTCTCAGGGAGAGGATGATCATTTTTGGATTGGATGATATTTGTAACTCTGGTTTTATGATCTAATAGTAAAGGATTTCTTCTTGTTTAAAAAAAAAATATTAAAATATTTTGATATGATTAATTTAATTTAATAGTAATTAATCATATTAAATTTAATATTAATCATTAGTATTATTATAAATTATAAATTTTGCTTATAGGTGTTTATATCTTAGAATTTGGGGGTGGAATACCATTTATGCTTTTCCATATTGTTGGAGGATAGGACAAGTGTACCATCTAAATTGATTTTATGGACATCTTTCAAAATTCGAAATAAACAATTATAGAAAAAATAGAAAAATAACAAATAACTAGTAGTTAATGATATTGATACATATGAGGATGGAAATGCAGCTAGGGTTTGGGTTTTCTCTCAAATACTGGACAAGAATCCAATGGGGCAACGACGACAGGACTTGGATTCAAGGTGATCCTTCAAATCAGTCCAATACCAACCAAGAAAAAAAAGTAGAAATTGGTTTTTTTTTGTCTCTTGTCTTCTCGCTCCTTAGTTTTTTATGCTCCGTGGTTTTCTAGGATTCCATACAAGCCTCAAGTTGTTATTTTAGTGGTTTAATTTTTTTTTATCTACCAAGGGTTTAATTTTTGTCACCTGGCTCGATCTGTCGCTTTCACGTCTAACCTGCTTTTATTCTCCTATACTTTATGATTAACGACACTGCTTTTTGGCCTTGGGTACCCATCGATTATCCTTACACGTGGTATGCCCATGTGATGGCATCTACCCAATTCACTCCATGTAGGGTTTTGGATAACCCTTCACACTCTCGCCAACACCGGAATTATCTTGGGTTCTCTGCGAAAGGCTCCCAGCTGGGGCTTTCTGCTCCTATTGATACTTTTCAATAGAGCCTCTGTTTTTTTTAACAATAACAGTTGGGAGGTTTTTCATTAAAATAAAACAGAGGTTACATATAGTTGGAGAAGGATGACAATTCCCAAAGCAAAATAGTATCTGTCACCCCTTGTTCACCCTTCTCGATTTTATAGCTTTTCTTAAACTTTCCTAATCTATGGAAGCTATAGCTTCTTACATATTACTCGAGCAAGAAAACACGGAAACAAAACATTGTAGAGAGCTATTCTAAAACCGCTATGGAGATGCAACAGCCATATGTTCATAAACATTCTGCATGCTATGTAAATAGGTTCCAAAAAACTGGCAGACAACATATCTAACAACAAAAAAAGAGAGTCTTAGACCAAGACCAACCAACTTAGGGGCTGAGTTCCTCATAGTTCTCCATGCTGCGCTCCTTAGTAGAGCTAAAACCGAAATGCAGGCCTGAGTTCACCATTGTGTTTCCAAACTTCTCCAGCTTCCTACCAAGATTTCCGTTGGTGTTGTTCGTGGCTTCCATGTGAGACTTCATGTGAGGGTTCGACGTAATTGCAGCTGTGAGAGCATTAACCCTATCCTCAAGATTTCTATTGTGTGTATTGACTTCGATGTGTGTTGCTTCAGCGAAAGTATAAAGCCTGGAAAGAGCTCTCTTAATCTCCAGATTTTCATTTCTTTTCAGTCTAACCTAGTGTTCCAAATTTACGACACAAATTTGGAGATATGTGTTTGAATTGGAGCCCCTTTGTTTCCCTAATTCATGAACCCCATCATCCAGCAGAACCTCCGACTGATCTTGATATCTGGATTCGATGCCACCTGGGTGCTGCTCGTAGGTAACCTGGACATTTTCATAAATAGGATGGCCCCAACTGCAATCCCTTTTGGAGCGTCTTCCATGCTGACGGCAGCGAGGGCATGAAGAACCAGAAACCATCACAATGTGATCCATCTCAGACTATCAATTCTCCTTCTTGGTATGCCTAAGACTATCGACGGGAAAGCAAATGGCCTTACTGCTTCTAGATTTCTCCTGTCCGAGATGCCTGTAAATAACAACGAAAATGAAAAGGATGGTGCTTCTTCTCAAGGTTTTGTAGGAGGCGTGATGCCAAAGCCTCCCCTTGGCTTCACGCATGCTTCCCATATGGCATGGCGTTAACCGAGGCTCATTAATGAAGAGGTGACATGAAATCCAATGGAGATTTGAAATAGTTAAGTGGGAGATTGGAACCACTAACCTAAAGAAATGGAGATAGGATAGGAAATTGAATGTGCCAGCCATCATTTGAAAAAAAGAGCTAATGAATCCATCTATCCATCTTGAGCTTACTATAGCATTCCAAGGTTCCATGGCTCAGGCCAACACCTTTGTTTGCCAACCCATCTGCCTATTGGTTCTAAACTCTCAGGACATGAAAGAACTTGATCTTCTTAAATTCCTTGGAGAGACAAAGGAGAAGGTGTTTCGTTTTAGTGGCAGGCTTCTTATAATTTCTGACCAAGATTCTAGCTTCCCTTATGACTATTGATGAGTCTCCGATTGCAACCATATCCTCAATTTTCATTTCGCTGGCGAGTTCCAACCCTTTGATTAGGGCGATCCATTCAACTTTTATGTTGGTCTCTTTCCCAATGCTCTCAATAGAGCCCTCTATTAAAACTGGGGTTCCATCTGGTTTATTAGGAGAACGTGCTCGACATCACAAGAACCATAAAATGATAAAAGATCGTGAAGGTTTACGAAGATATGTCGTGGGTCAGGATGTTAGTTTGGATCGGATTAAATTGTTGGCTACTAGGGCTCTTGTAGGTAGAGTGGAACATGCTTGTCTAAACAAACGCGAGCTCACAGACTGGGTCAACAGCCATTGGCTTCCATTAATGGAAGCAACCCCTCGCATAAATATACTATTGAATGGTTGGATTATTTTCATCTTTCCTAAGAATTTTAGTTTAAACGATATATTAAAGGAAGCTTGTCTCTATAGAAAAGGCTCGCTTATCCTTAAGAGATGGAATGTTAATTTTGACCCTGTGAAGAAAAAGCAATCTTAGAAACATTTATGGATACTTGCCCCCGACCTCCCTCTGGAGCTCTGGACTGAAATTTTTTTTAAGGGTCTTTCCAACTCAGTGAGCAAGTTTATCAGAGTTGATAATAACTCTCTACATGGAATGGATAAGAAGGAAACAAAAATCTCAGTGGATTTCAACATGTGTAAAGTTCTTCCGGCAGAAATAGAACTGGTTTGGGGAGAAAGAACCCTTATTCAGAAGCTCAATTATTTTAAAATTCTCTTTAGATGCTTCTCTTGTCGACAAGTTGGACATATCTAGGCACATTGTCCCTTTATTCCACAAAAGCATGACCTTTCATCTTGTAGTGATACTACATTTTACTGTGATGATCCGGAGGCAGGATTGGAAGCGTTGGGCACGTCTCCTTCTCCTAAGTTTTATGCTGAATTGGGTAAGTTAAACTCTGGCTCTCCTACTTTATACTAAAATGTATCAAAGGGGGAGTTGGATTTTTATTTATCTGCTAAAGAAAATCTAAATCGAAGGATGAGTACATCTGAAAATATTCCTAGAGTTTTGGGTTGGGTTAATAAGATGCAAAAGGACTCGGGATGTTCTGAATTTTATGATGTTTTGCAATCAACACCTGTGTCGAACAATATTGTTTCGCATGTTACCTTGGGTTCCAATACCACTTTGGATATCATTACTTCTGATACTGCTCCCACTTAAAACCCTATCCCTTTAATTCTAGTTTTGTTTGCACTCCTTGCTCATACCTCCCCTAAGCCAGCTCCTGTGACTTCTCATTTAGGGAACATTCCCCTCTCGAATGAGGACTTTCCTCTTGTTCCTCCTGATACATCCTTGATGACAGAGTGTGGTTATAAAATATCGTATATTAAGGCTTTCAATACGCCTCTTCCTATCTATTAAAAAAATCCCTCAACTAACCCAAACACTATGATTATTCAATCCACGAGGTATCAGAATGTGACAATTAGAAAAAAGAAAAAGAACATTTCCAACACTGCTCAACCGAACCCTGAAATACCTGATTTCATTCCTCTATCTACCAGGTTTTCACTCTATGAACTTGACCGTACCTCCAGTAAAATTTATGAATCCCCAAGGGCACTTAGAGCACAGAGTCCCTACGATATTGTTCCTTAATGTCTTTTCTCTCATTGAACGTCAGAGGGTTAGGTAGGGATGCCAGGATTAGGGCCCTATCTAATCTCTTTAAAACTACTAATCCTGGGGTTATTCTCCTACAAGAAACCATTTTCCCTGACTCTATTTCCATTTAATCTATTGCAAACCTTCTTCCAAGTTGGGAGATTTCTGCAATCATGCTTCGGGGATTTCTAGAGGGCTTTTATCTTGTTGGGATCCAAAATTATTTGATTTTAAATCCTACAAAACTGACTGGGGCCTGATTCTTGATGGCTTTGTACTCTATTTGGATCAAAAGATCACTATCCCTAATATTTACGGCCCTTATAAGAATAGAGAGCTCTTTTGGGACTCTCTTTCTTATCGGGTATTCTGAATCTGGAAAATCTAATTCTCGCTGGTGACTTGAACTTACAACTTTTGCTGCCGAAATTTGGGGGATTTTAGCCAGAATTGATCCCCTTTCTAGCCTACTTGGCAAAGAATAGATGTGGTGCTGAGGGAATTCAAAAAAGATTGGATCGTTTTATTATAAAATCCTCTTTCCTTCAAGCCTTTAGTAGATTTAGATCTTGGATTGAGAAGACTAAAATTTCAGATCGATGGCCTATATTCCTTCAATTTGATGGAACCGTGCCTAATTCAAAGTTTCCTTTTAAATTTAATAGTTCTTGGCTCTTGGATAAGGATTTTTGGACCTCTTTTCATTTTGATGATCCTTTTAATCCTATAGACCTTCTAGCTCATAAATTGTCCTTACTTAAGGTCAAGGTTAAATCCTGGATTAAAGTAAAAAAACTAAAAGATAAAGAAGATCTCCTCCATCTGCAAACTAAAATCTGTCAGATATATTCAAAAAATATTGATTTCTTAATTTCTGCCGAGGACAAATAACTAATTAAGACTCTGGAAGATAAAAAAGACAAGATGCTCAGGAAGGAGGAGATGGAATGGCGTCTAAAAAGTAGGGCTTTATGGAAAAAAGCAGGTGACAGTAATACAATATCCTTCCATTCCTTCACTTCACAGAGAAGGAACACAAACACCATATGGGATCTGAAGGATAAAGATGGATCTAATATTAAAGGTTAGATGGAACTACAAAAACCTGCAGTGAGTCATTTTAAAGATATATTTATGGAGAAATATTCGAGCTCATTAGAAGCCCAACTTCAGGTTATAAAATTGTTCCCTATATTTTTTGAAGAAGAGGATGGAAAATAAATTGGGAAAGAGGTTACAATTGAAGAAATTGAATATGATCTCCATCTATTTGCCAAAGAAAAAGGTCATGGCCCAAATGGATGGATTGTGGAGATTTTTATCCATTTCTTTGATATATGTTAGGAACCCATGTCAACCCTTCTATTTACTTTGTTAGTATATTGTTGTTGGACACATATGCTTTGTAAGTCATCCCATATTATTTGTTGATCCATAGTTTGTATTATTGTTGTTGGACGCATATGCTTTGTAAGTCGTCCCGTAGTAATTGTTGATCCAGGTTTTGTATTGGCCCATGGTATTGGCACCTAGACTTAGTATATAAGTTTGTGTTGAGACCAATGAAGGTACCGTGAAGTTATTTGTATTGAGTTTGCTCAAAGGAGGTTGCCCCCTCGAAGTGGCCTACGATCAATATAAAAGTGATTCTGAGTTCTATTATTTCTGCTATTTCGTGTGTTTTCATTAATTACTTATTGCAGGTTCATCACAATATCATGGGAAAATATTTGTTGAATATGGTTGAATTATCGAGGACCGAAGGCATTTTTTTAGGTGCACTTAAGACAACCTTTCTTACTTTGGTTCCAAAGTGCAACAAGCCATTGAATTTCTATGACTTTAGGCCTATTGCCTTGTGCAATCTAGCCTATAAGCTTATCACAAATATTATATCTATTAGAATTGAACCTTGTCTCTCAAATTCTCTATCAGTTGAGCAATTTGGCTTCCTCCATGATCAACAGATTCTTGATGCTATTGGAATCACTCATGAAGCATTACATTCTATCAAGCAAAAAAACCGAAGAGCTATTCTATTGAAAATGGACTTAGAAAAAGCTTTTGATTGAGTAAATTGGGTCTTTTTGAGATTAATCCTTATCCAAATCAGGCTTCCTCTTCCTGTCATCAAAAGAAGCAAATGTATTCGTCAAGGCTGTTCACTTTCTCCACTCATCTTCCTGCAAAACAAAAAGGAAAAATTTAAGGTGTGAAAATATCAACAGTTGTTTATATCACACATTTAATTTTTGTTGATGACGTTTTAATCTTTGGTTTTGATTCATATGCTGAATGGGATTCACTTAAGGAAATTATTCATATATTCTGTTCATCCTTGGGCATGAAGATCATTGTTAAAAAGTTGTTTTTTTTTTCATAATTTGGCTTATACTACTTTGAGACACTCCGGAACCTTTTTCCTTATAAGGTCCAAAACTTGCAAGAAGGGTTCAATTATCTAGGTTTTTTTCTAAAACTTAATGGTTATATTACAAAGGACTGGTTGTGGCTCCTTCAAAAATTTGAAAAAATAATTACGAATTGGACTTACAGGTTTCTCTCTATTGGAGGCAGACTCACTCTCATACAGGCGGTTCTCACTAGTATTCATGTGTACTGGTTTTCTCTCCTTCGGATTCCCAACTCCATCATTAACTCCTTAAGAAAACTCATCTTCAATTTCCTTTGGTCGGGTGGATTGGAAAGAGGAAAATTGGTTATGGCTAGTTGGCAAAAGCTTTCACTTCGTAAAGAATATGGAGAATGGGGCATAAAGAATCTTTATTGGTTCAGCATGGCCCTCAGGATGAAAAGCTTCTAGAGGGGTTTGTTTGGTAACAATATTTGGTCTTATGTTTTAAAAGCGAAGTATATGAAATTGGATAGATATACTTGGATCGGATATGGAAAGAAATCCTGCAGTAATTCCTCTCCTATTTGGAATGGCTTCCTTAAAATCTATGGATGGATTGGCAAAGATCTAGCCTGGAGAGTTGGCAATGGTCGGAATGTTTATGTTGGACTTTATCCAATTATTGGTTTAGGATAAGACTTCAAACTTCCTCCAGGGATCTTAAATTATCTTTCAAAAATTGGTTTTTCTTCCTTGGTTGACATAAGAAAGCGGAGAGGAATTAATGATGAAAAAAACTACTGGTTTTCTACTTCGGACCTCGGCTTGGTTGGTTTTTAGGAAACAATATGGGATAATTTTATTTTCAGACTAAATGCTACTGGCTGCAGGATTTCCAACTCTCCGAATACTGTAATTTGGACCACAAATAGTGAAAATGGCTCTGTAACTACCAAAACCATGTATCGAGCTCTTATAAAAGACAATATTTGTATTGTGCAGGATTGGTGGTACCTTGTTCTATGGAATTGGTGTATTCCACTCAAATTTAAATGATTCATGTGGTTTTCTCTACAAGACAGTCTCAATACTTGGGATAATCTCCAAAGAAAAGGTTGGCAGGGTCCAAATTATTGTTTCCTTTGTAAATATGATGCAAAATCTGTAAATCACCTTCTTATAAATTGCAACTACACTACTTTTGTTTGGAAAAAGGTTTGTTCCTCTCTCAATATCTCTCAGTTTTAGGAGGGAGCACATTTTGGTCACTCTTGTAAAGTTTGGCATATGGAATGTAAATATTTTGAATTTCTCCCAGCTCTCATCTCTGGGAGAATTTGGAAAGCTAGAAATAGTTGTATTTCTGAAAATACATAGAGATGATATTTACATCAATTGAGTTTTGTCTCTCATGGTTCTGCTTCAATATTTCTTCTTATTTTTGCATATCTCTAAATAAATTATTGTGAGGAATTATTTGTTTCTAGATGTTGGCTTATTAGAATTCCTTCATGTTATCAGAGCTCGTAGCTTGATCAAATTAGTCTTCCAGTATAATATTTTAGAGAGTATAATGACATAAATCTATTATTGGAGAAGAACTTAGATATTTCCATCTCTCATCATTGTTCTCCTCTCATACTTCATATATTGAGGATTCCGTGCAAGATAATGCTATAATGGTTATTGGGAAGTCTATCATGCAATGTGAAGCTATTAGTTGCGCTCTCACTTCCACCATCGAGGCTTCTAATTCGAATTCTAAAGATCATCAACCAGTTGTTGCAACTCATTCACACTCAGATCCTCTCTTTGATTTTCTTTTTAGTGTCATTGGATGTTATAGAGGAAGAATTATTGTATGGATTTGTTGCATTCACTCTTACTTTCATGCTTCTCGTCCACTACATGATTATGATGGCACCTACTTTCAGAGTCGTACAAAAGATGGAGGACATCATCAAGACTCATTTGGACTTGATATCAGGAAGTTCAAGTCTAGAGAGCACATTCCAATTCTTCCCAAGAAGAATATTCCTCCAGACATTTCACCAAGTTCCCACCTGCTTGCAGTTTGGAGAGACTTATTATGGTGTATTCCATGTTGATTTTGACGGGAGATTTTATTTCCAAGCGCTTTTCCTTCTTTCCTCACCTACATGGACTAATAATTTTTTGTAAAGGGTGACCATAGGCCACAGTTTCCTACTCCCTCATCATATTTCACTCACACAAAGTCAGGCTTAAGGGGGGGTGTTAGAATATTAAAAACCCATCTAGACTTAGGATATAAGTTATTATTCATTTTGTATACTTTCCTAGGTGTTTGACTAGGTTGTTGGCCCCATATTGCCTTTTTAGGCTTACAACTTGTCACCATTATCCCCATGAGCGACCTCAGATAGATTATGGATAGATTATGCTGCTTTTATGACTGTCTAGAATGGTAAGAGCGCACTTCCTTCTTTTACATAGATTTGTCCTGCTTTTTATGCTTTTCAGTGGATAAGGATAAAGCTAGGTGCTTTTATGGACTTGAAAATTTGTCTACTCTTTTCCCAACACATTCTCCATCTTACTTATTTTTCATCACTCATTAGTTGCCATATCTAATTTATCTAATTTGTGAGGTACTTGACTAATTTGGAAAGTGATGTTGCGACTATTGGGGGATTTTTTCCTTTTAGTAAGCTTGCTTTTGTGAGCTTTTCAAACTTGCCTCCAAGGTGCTCGAATTATCTCTCAAAAATGTATTATATATTGTGTTCTAATTGTTGAATAACATATAGATTATATTTACATCAATTGAGTTCTCTCTCTCATGGTTCTGCTCCAATATTTCTTCTTATTTTTTATGTCTCTAAATAAATTCTTGTTAGGACTTCTTTGTTTCTAGATCCTAGCTTATAAGAATTCCTACACCTATTGCATTGCATTACATCTTGTCTTCAGTACATATTGTCTTATCGTATAAGAAATCTAGGGTACTAGAACAACTCTTGGAGTTGTTCTCATATTTATTCAAATGACACGAGTTAGAGTAATGTTCGAATCAAGTGCCAGTTGAGGATGGTGTCCATGCGGTGAATACAACACAATGCATTTGAAAATTCTATTGGGTAGAATATTTTGTTTAAAGTTTCAATCTCTAAACTCTTGGAACAACTTATGAAAATTGTTTATTAGTATTATTAGGGTATTTGAGTTGGGGAGGAAATGAAGCTATAAGCCTGTAGTTTTAAGATCACATGGTATCAAAGCTAGTGTTCGAGTACATCTCGTGAGATATGTATGGTTAACACCCACAATTATTATAAAAGAAGTATAGGAGAACTAGTGTTAAGTTTGGAAAGAAGCAAATCATAACAAAATATAACAGGATGTCATCATGAAGGGGATGAAGAAGAGGTCCCTCGGATCAGATTGGACTGGCTAGAACAAAGCTTAAGTACACTCACATCTATTGACAACAAAGGCCAAGACTAGCACAAGGAGCCAAGACTAGCACAAGGAACCAAAGAAGAACAACCAAAGTTAGAGGGAAAAGTGGAGACAAATGCAGGAGAATGCGGCTACAACAAACCACATGTATGTTTTTGTGTGGAGGTCAAAGTGAATATCAAACCTTACGTAGGTGAAGTGGATTCCATGAATTTGAATTAATGGATATAGTAGAGAGAAATGTTCTTTAGTGTGCATGAGGTCACTAGAAAAAAAAAATATTGAATTCATTCTTTAAAGCTTAAAGGCCATGCTTTGGCATGGCGGGAGAGTGATGCAGCAAGTAGGGCATTGCAGAATGAGACACTAATGACTGATTGAGAAGTGTTCAAAGATATATTCAAGGCAAAATTATATCCAATTGTCTATGAGGAGAAACAACAAATCATATGCCATTACTTTAGGCAAAGGCAAGGTGGGGAATGAGTGCAAGAGTTCACTACCAAGTTCATGAAGAGATTTGTTCAACTCAAAATACATAAATGTATATTAAATACATAGGTGCATTACTACCACGAATCAACATCACTTAATGTTGTTAATATTAAGATATTTTAATATGATTAAGTTACTTAATTAAACCATATCAATTTTAATATTAACCGTTAACATTTAATAAATTATCAATATTAGTTAATCATGAACTTTAATATTAATATTTATTTATTAAGTGAATATTAATATTAATTTTAACTTAATATTAATATTACCTTTAAAGTAATCAATAATATTGTTATTTTTTAATTTTTAATTTTAGTTTTAATAATATTATTATTCATATTTAGGCTAATAGGTGTTAGAAATATGGTTCCATATTAATTAATGCATTAATTAATATTAATATTAAAAATAATAGTAACATTAATATTTGTATTAGTATTATTGTTCATATTAATAATAATTACCGTTAAAATAATTAATAATATTATTATTTTATTATTATTAAAACTTTAGCATATAGGTGTTAGAAATATTGTTCAGCATATTAATTAATACATTAATTAATATCAGTAATTAACATTAACATTAACATTAAGTTAACATTAATATCAACAATAATACTAACATTAATAATATCAAATTCTCTTAGCATGCAAAATTGGGTTTAAAACTTCTTCTTATGAGCTTTCAAATCTCTCCTCTCCTCCATGATTTGGGGGCCATGGTTAGCTCAAAACAATGTGATTTTTCAAGATATTTGTATTCCTCCACATATCTTTGTTGTATTCCTCCACATATCTTTGCTGCAAAAAGATTGATTATTCTTCATCACTTTCCCTAATCTGATGACAAAAAGAATGCAAGGAATCCCACCATTGAACCTACCAGTAAGTCCAAACCATGGTGTTAATTCAATGGTGCAGCAAAGGGCCGAATGCTTATTGGGGGGATTGGAGGCTTCCTTTACTTACCTGATACTCATTGGTTCCAAATTTTAAGCTCGTATTATTAGAGCAACAAACAACAAGGAAGATTTGAAGGATTTAAAATTTGTTTTTGGCTTGCTCTATCAAAGGGTATACAACAAGTCTAGATTTTGGGGGATTCATAATTGGTTATTGATTGGATGATCCCAAGGAAGGATCCTAAAAAAAAAATTCCTCATGCCTCTTTATGAGGATATCCTTCGACTTGTTGGTGCCTTTCAAGATACCTTTTTCAAACATCTATAGTGAGTGCAATGTATTGGCAGATTCTCTTTCCAAAAGAGGATTACTACTCAATGAAGGAACTTAAAAAGCACGTCAGAAATCTAATGTATTGGCAGATTCTCTTTCAAAAGAGGATTACTACTCGATGAAGGAACTTGGAAAGTATGGGAGAAATCCAATGACCTCTTGGAAATTGACTAGGATCCATACTGTGGATAATATGGTTTTTGAGTTTTAATTCCTCTAGGTTTATAATCTATGTGATATATGTTTGGATTGTACTTCTCTATATAAGTGTTTGGATGCTATGAACTTTTTTTATTGTTTTTGTAAAGTTTTGGAAGGCCACATGTATGGAGTATTTAATTTGTTTCAATTTGGGAGCATATGATGAACATTTACTTTTTCTAGAATCTTATCATGAATTCTATCTTAAGATGTCTGGTATTGTGTCCAAGTGAACAATGTGGTTCAGTTTGTGAAATCAAATGGATTGTGAATTTTTTTCGGTGAAAAAAAACAATAATACTAACATTAGTAATAAGTATTAATACTAATATAAATATTTGTATTACTGTTAATATTAATGTTAACTTAATTGGGTTGGCAGGTGCAGGTGGAGTCATTTTCGACTCTGAGGGGAATAAGTTGAAGGAGTACGCTTGGGGAATTGGCAGGAACTCAAATAATGGTGCTGAATGGTTAGCATTAACCAAAGGTCTGGAACTAGCAAGGGATATTGGCATTGAGGAATTGGTGGTTTTTGGCGATTCGTTGTTGGTTGTAAGAGAAGCGAGGAACCTGTCGAAGAATCGTAAGAATCCATCTACCAATATGTACCATATCCTAAAGTGCATTGTTAATGAATTCAAAGCAATAAACTTCCTCCATGTGATGAGAAAAAACAATCAGCATGTGGATATAATGGCCAATAAAGGAGTAGGTCTTAACTGCGGCGTCCTAGTTTGTGATCAAAAGGCCTATGAGAGAAACTGGATTCCATAACCTTGATTCCCTTGCTAAAGGTGTTGATGGTTCTAGAAAACCATGGAATAATGAGGATGTTCACCTCCTTGGTTGGGATTGATCTCAAATATTTCTCACTCCAATCTTAACTATGAATTTCATTCGGGGTGATCTAGTGGTTAAAGCTAATTTCAAATTTCAATTTTGGACCTTCACCCGCGCCTCAAGCAATAGTAGGGGGAAAGCCACACAAATGAGACACATGGTCTCCATGCATCAAATATCTATGGTAGATTGCCATGCTAGGGTAGGTATTAATATTAATGTTTGGTGTGGTTGCATTCATTCTTGGCATCTCAAGAGGAGGCATTTGCGAAATAAACTCTGTACAATGGGCGACTATATTGCTCAGCCCTCAAAATGTGCCTCGGCTCCTTCCTTATCTCAGTGCCTACGATGCAGGAAACCCTTAACAAATATCGGGGGAAGCTCAAGTTTGGAAAATTTGAATGTGCTCTCTTCAAACGATGACAACTAGGTGACTGCACATGAAGACTCCCCAGTAAGCACATTCTTTTCTCTCCATGATCCTTGTCAATCTGAGTTCCTAGGAATGGAAAATAATTTTTTCTTCCCATCATCTATGGAGGAATGTGGAAGCTACGGCTCTTCACAGGTGTTCGACAATCATATCATCTCAGTTGAGGTTAAAAATTACATGAAGGGTATGGAAGACCAGATTCGCTTGCTTCGCAATGAGAACTTCAAGAGTAAGAGGGCTATTGTTGCTTGGTTTTTCAACTAAGCATGTGCAAGGATGCACCTGCTAACTAGTAGCAGCAATTTCAAATAAAGCAATGTAAATAAGCAAATATGAACTATAGATTAATGGCAGTAAACAGTAAAATAAGGAATTCTAGATTGATAACAATGAACAAAATTGATTCATAAGCATGTAAATAAAAATTAAAATTTTTGTATTACCTCAAATGGTGAGGATGGTGAGTTTTGGGCAGCTCCAAGGTTGAGGTGCTCCAATGTCCAATGGTCTCTTCTTCTCCAATGCTTCAATGATTGGGAAAAGCTTAATATGGATTTTGGTAGCATGAGGATAGGATGAAATATGGATGAAAAGTGAGGAGCCCCTATCACCTTTGTATGGTTTTTGGTGATGGGGAATACCATTATGGTTTTTAGGAAACAAATAGTATTAACCAACATGGTTTAGGTCTCTTTTTCCCTCTTTTTCCTTTTTTGAATGTTTTTTATATTTTTATTCCCTTTTAATATTTTTGGGGAATTTTGGACCCTTTTTTAGGGTTTTTTGTGTTTTTTGAGGAAAAATACATATTTTGAGGGGAAAAATGTGTATTATGGTCTTTTTGGTGACCTTTTGATGGTTTTAGAGGCTCAAATGGTAGAAAAAGTGGACAAATGGGTCATGTGAATAACAGAATGAGATAGTGAGCACTTTTTGGGTGTTAACAGATTGCCCCCTGATGTGTGAGGGAAGGAGCTCATCGTATGGCCGATAGACATCATTGTTCTTTTGTCTTTTTTCCTAGGGTTTGAATAAGAAAATAAACCGATTGGATACTAGAACAACGACCCCTTGGAAGCTGCAAAAACTGAAAAAATACATGGCCTCAAAGTGAATGAGGAATAATCTATGATTATGGAAGAGGCGGGCATACCCATGCTCGTATCAAGACATATACATAACAATTAGGCCCAAGAAGGGGGACCTGAATAATACATGAAAAAATGTTGTTACATCATAATGGTCCAGAGGGGACCTAATGTTAGGACGTATTCATGGTCATACCATGACTGATCTCAATAACTAATACACTGGAAAAGAGCAACAACCATTCTGAATAAGTTTTCAGAAGGGTTGATGAACTACTAGAACTAAAGGTGTCCAACATCTGTAGGGACTCAATAACTGTGAGTCAACTATGAGGAGTATATGTAACTGTATACTCGAGGGAGTATAAAACTGCAGCACATCTGAAAATTGTCGCCAAGCGCAACCTGAATATCCATGGGAATATGTAACTAGTTGTTTCCTCAATTGCACTCTCAAATGTGGTAGAGTCAGGTGATATTCAGGGTCTTCAGCAAATAACTGAAAGGACTGATACCCTGTACGAGTCTCAACGATGCGATTAAGGTGTTGAAGTTGAGCATGTGAGAAACAATCATTTGGATAGGCACTGAGGACTCCTTTCAAAATGATTCGTAGGCACTCATCACTAATGGTGATGAGTCCAAGGCATAGAGACCTCTAGGTCTATCCTCTGGAATAGATTTGGTTGGCGCCAATAGAGGGAGACTGGTAACTACCAAGGCAATGATGTTTCATTCATAGGAGCGCGAGGTGTTCAATTGAAATATGATAGTACTGATGGTAGGACTGACATACTGTGGGGATGGGCAATAACTAGGGTCATAGAGTGGGTGGACTCAAACTTTCTTTGTCCAGAGCATGATGACATGGCTAACCTAGCAACATAGGAAAATAGACTTTTAGGTATGGGGATCATAGCTTAGGGGTATGTATTGCAAACTGGAGAGACTCTGGGGGAACAAGTTGATGGACGCTATTGGGAGACTCTCAATGTGACATACTGCAAAATGTTCTAAACAAAGGCGAGGATAATGGGGAAGCTGCCTTATGAGTAGACATGATTTGTTGTGGTGCCGAAAAGCACCATTGGGTCCTTCTTCATGGTTTTAATGAGCTCCAAGAAAGGATAAAAGTGTGCTCTAAAATGGTATTGTCCTGTGGATTTATGTGAGCCCAGGACTGTTCATGCTCGTGGTTGCTTTTAGTTTTAGAGTGTCTGAAAGCAATAAGTAGACTCCAAAGGTGTTATTTTTCGTATGTTAGTCTCCAAAGCCCAAAAAAGCATAAAATGATCCAAATGGAGAACTCTTCTAGCCAATGTGACTAGAGTATTCCTTTTTTGTAATTAGTCTACAGGGACTGGAAAAGGGGTAAACTTATGCCAAGTATACGCCCTTTTAGATACTTTTAGCGAGCATGAAAGGAAGCAAGATTGCTCAGCGATCTTTTCATTGTTTTAGGAGTCAGAAAAGAGCTTAACAGAAACTCCCTAAGTGCCTTTTTCGTAAAGGAACTGCTCGGCCCGAAAAAGGGATACAATTATACCGAACAAAAGTAATTGAGAGGCAAGGAGGAAGTGTTCAATCAAAGGGCGAGTATGGGGATCAATCACGGTGATAGGGGGAACACTAATGTGGCCTCCTTGCAGGTTGCTGAATGGTAACAAAACAATGCCATAATTGCAGTATGGATGGAGTGGTAAGCTCATGTATAAGTTGTGGTGCAAAAATTTGTAAAATCTGACGGTTGTCGTTGTGGCATGCAAATCGAGGGGATGATGGGCATGTGAGAAAGTGCCCAAAAATTCAAGGGTTAAGAGTGAGAAATGATCTCTAGCATCATCACGAGCGTGCAAAACTGAATTCAACGATATAAGACTCGTCAAAAATGGACTGCGGCCGATGTGGCATGCAAATTGAGGCGACGAGGGGTATGTAAAAAGTGCCTGAAAAATCTAGTGGTGAGAGCGAGAAATGGTCTCAAGCATCGTCATGAGCGTGGAAAACTGAATCCGACAATATAAGACTCGTAAAAAATGGACCATATCCAATGTGGCACGTAAATCGAGGTGATGAGGGGCATGTAATAAATGCCTAAAAATGGGACCAGGTGAAAATGAGAAAGGGAGTGGACTGCCGTGAAGTTCTCGCTGTGCTGATTCTAATGGTACAAATGGTTTGAAAAATGGACATTGTATGATGCCGAAATGGTTGATTGAAAAATGGTCAAATTTCTATAAATAGCAAGTGGACCCAATGTGACAAGTGTCATTTTCACCATTGACTTTCACAGAGAAATTTAGTTGGGTCAGAGCATTTTCTTGATTTGTGGGAGATTCGACCATCGATTTTTCATTCTGTGAGTTTCAGGTAAGCCTATGTGCCTTAGCCTTTCAAATTATTTACTTTTGTTGAGCGTCAGGGTCTCAGAAGCTGCGAATATTCCACGTTGGCTTGCCAACACGGAATATCATGGGTTTTGGGTCATTTTCCGCGATGCACATCGCGAGTATGGGTTGGAAAGCCACGATGTGCATCGTGGTTGTGGGTCCGACAGTTGCGATGTTCATTGTGGCTCTGGGTGCTTACAGCCGTGATTTTTATCATGGCTATGGGTGCTTACATTCGTGATGTGCATCATGGCTGTGGGTTTTAACAGTCGCGATGCTCATCGCAGCTGTGAGGGCTTACAACCGCAATGCACATCGCGACTATGTGGGCTGATACCCATGATGTTCATCATCGCTATGAGGCTGAAAGTCGGGATGTTCATCGCAGCTAAGGGCCCGAAGGTCGCGATGGGGATCGCTTGGGTCAGGAAAAAAATTTGTTTTATTTTTCTAAAAAAAATTTGTGGTGTTTTGGTAGGATGCTAAGGAGGCCGCTGGTGTCATGGAGGGAGAGGGAGATTGATGTGGGACTGATGGGTAGTATTCGGGATGACCCAGATGTGTGGGCGGCCTTGGCTTTGGGCGGACTACTAAAGCTTGCTCAGATTCCTATCATGCGTCCAGTCAGAGATCTGCTGAACAAGTTGGTTGATTTCTGGGATCCGGAGGAGGTGGCTTTCATAGTGCAAGGTGAGTGACTGGATATCACCTTGACTGATGTGTACTTTTTTACTGGCTTGCCCCATTTGGGTGAGATAGGGGACACCCAGCTGAGGATTCTAGCTAGTATGGATATTGAGGATCTCCTGGAGAGAATCTGCATTCCTGGAGCCCGTGCATAGAACAATGCACTGAGTATCTCGGATCTGTGGGAGCCGGAGATGCAGGCAGTGGCGGCTTGTGTTTTGCGAGTGCTTGGTGCACAGGCACCCTATCATTTATGTAGGGGGGAAATGATGATGGTTCACAATGTCTTGGGAGGGACCTATTTTGCTTGGGGGCAGATGTTTTTGGCCTGTGTTCGACAAGAGCTAAACAAGGTTAGTCGGGAGGGAGGATAGTTCAATTATGCTTCTTTCCTCTGTTATTTCTTTTTCGAGCGGGGTACCTACCTTGCGGCCACGTGTGCCAGTTCAGGAGGGACTGAAGAGTGAGCCGCGGATGGTGCGGTGGGGGGAGATGATGCCCCGGGGTGGTGGTGGCATTCAGCGGTTCTTCTCATCGGAGATGTATGACCAGTGGGAGCAAATGCCTGTTGTTATTGATGACTATCCATATGTGGGTATGGACTTCCGGGGAGACCCTGAGATGCCTCGAGCTCAGGGACAAGCTTGGGGGTTAGACGGTACGTCTTTGTTTTTTGTTTCTCTATTATGTCATGTTTAGATGTTTCGTTATGAGTATAGCTAGAGATGTTTTATATGATACTGACTTGATTCACTGTGGCTCATTGCAGATGTTGATCCGAGGCCTCCAGTGGATCATATAAGATGTCGGGGATGGATGATGGTGGTGGTACCTCCACCGGTAGCAGCACCGCCACCTCGTGTACGAGGAGTTGTGTCTTAGCGAGATGATTCCAACCACTTATACTATGAAACGAGAACTATATACTATGAACGAGAACTCTACCCATAAAAATGATGAATTTTACAAAAAAAACACCAAAAACACCCCCCAAATAGAAAAGTGTTGATACCAGTATACATGTATTTTTTTTTAGGGTAAAAAATAGAGCCATGGCCTAAACATCCCATATTGTTGTTTAACAAAACTTTAAAATCAACCTTAAATTGGAAAAAAAAAATTCTTGAAGAGATAAATTACAACTTTCAGGAAAATTGCATATTAAACAAAAAAACAAATTTCTCTAATAATTTCACCATTATAACCATATAAAAACAAAGGAATTATGATGCGATTCATAATGAGATAATATACTAGACCATACAAGAACAAATGGTTCATATAAATATTAAAAAACTCCTCTAGAGTTTCAATTACAAAAATCATACTAGTAAAAAACATCTAAACTGCTTCTTCAAATTCATCCATGGATTCTGACACCCCATCATCAAAAACTCCTCTAGAGTTTCAATTACAAAAATCATACTAATAAAAAGCATCTACACTGCTTCTTCAAATTCATCCATGGATTCTGACACCCCATCAGAATCTACATTTTCTGCAGATGAAGGACTTGATGAAGATGTAGATGACCCATACTCTTCTCTATTATCAATGGGCGCACAATCTGAGTCTACATCTATACCCATCATTTCAGATGTCATATTCCTTCGGGATCTACGGCTTGGTTTAACACACTCCCATCTTGCACGAATGCTCCCTATTCCACAAATATTAGCTTTGGGTTTTAAAAAACAAATTAAAAACAAATTAAACTAACAAATTTTAACTAATGTTATAATTAAAAAAAAAAAAAAAAATTAAAAACAAACTAAACTAAGATAATATTATAATTAAAAATTTAAAAATACATTAAAAAAAAACTAAGTATCTATATACTAACCAAACTAACATTATTAAAAATTTAAAAAAAACTATACAAAAACTTTAAAACAATTAAAACAAAAATTTTAAAAAAATAAAAAAATCAAACTATACAAAATTTTAAAATAAATTAAAAAACAAAATAATTAAAAAAAAATTAAACTATACAAAATTAAACAAACTTTAAACAAAATTTTAAAAAATTTAAACACACTTTAAACAAAAAATTAAACAAAATTTAAAAAAACATAAACTATACAAAATTAAAAAATTAAAAAAAAATTTTAAAAAATTTAAACAAAATTTTAAAAAAATTGAAACAATGCAATGGCAGGGAGGTGGGCGGTGGCGGTGGAAGGGAGGGTGGCGGGGGGAGGAGCGAGGAGGGGGAAGGGGAGGGCGACGGAGGGATAAGGGAGGAGGAGGAGGTGGTGGGTGGCGGTGGTGGAAGGGAGGGCGACGGGGGGGAGGTGGAAGAGAGGGCGCGGGCGCGGGGGGGAGGGGGAAGTGGAGGGGAGCGGGGAGGAGGAAGGAGGGGGAGGGCACCACCCGCTTGGGCGCCAAAGGGCGGCCTTCATGGCCCCCATCGATGCCGAGCATCGACGTCAATGTCGGGCATCGATGGGGGCCGTGAGGGCCACCCTTTGGCGCCCAAGCGAGCGACCTCCCTCGCTTGGGCGCCAAAGGGCGGCCCTCACGGCCCCCTTGATTCCCAGCATCGATGGGGGTCGTGAGGGCCTCCCCTTGGCGCCCAAGCAAGCGACCGGGCATCAACGGGGGTCGTGAGGGCCACCCTTTGGCACCCAAGGGAGGGAGGTCGCTCGATTGGGCGCCAAAGGGTGGCCCTCACGGCCCCCTGTCGATGCCCGGCATCGACGGGGGCCGTGAGGGGCGCCCAAGCGAGCGACTCGATGCCCGCCCCTCCCTTGCACCTCCTCCTCCCTTCCCCCACCCAGCTCCACCACCTCCTCCCCTTCCCCCTCCGCCACCCTCCCCTTCCCCCGCCACCGTCGTCGCCCACCTCCCCCCTCCCTCGCCGCAACCCACCTCCCTGACCATTGCACGGTTTTGTTTTGTTTTTTAAATTGTGTTTAATTTTTATTTTTTTTAATTTTTTTGTATAGAATATTTTTTTTTTAATTATTTTGTTTGAAATTTTGTTTTAGATTTTGTATAGTTTGGTTTTTTAATTGTTTTTAAAATTTTGTTTAAAATTTTGTTTTAATGTTTTATATTTTGATTTTTTATTGTTTTTAATTTCTTTTTTAAATTTGTTTTTAAATGTTATATAGTTTGATTTGTTATTATATATAGTTTTTTTTTTAATTTTTAATTTTTTATAATGTTAGTTTTAGTCCATTTTTATTTTTGTTTTTAATTTATTTTAAAATTTTGTATAGTTTTTTTTTTTAATTTTTAATTTTTTATAATGTTATTTTTATTTTGTTTTTAAGTTTTTCTAAATTTTGTGTAATGTTAGTATATAGTTAATTAGTTTTATTTTTTAATTATAATGTTAAGTTAGCTTATTGGGTTTTTATTTTAATTTTTAATTTTTAATTATAAGAACATTAGTTTAAATCTATTAGTTTTAATGTTAGTTTAATTTTTTTTTAATTTTTTTTTAAATGTTAGTTTATAATGTTGTTAGGTTAGTTTAAGTTGTTTTTAATTCTTTTTTAAATTTTTTATTATAATGTTGTTAGGGGTTAGTTTGATTTGTTTTTAATTTTTCTTTAATTTTTTTATTATAATGTTGTTAGGAATTTTTTATTATAATGTTGTTAGGGGTTAGTTTAATTTGTTTTTTAATTTAGTTTATTATAATGTTAGAGGGGGGAAACATGCAATAGAAGAGGATATGAACTTGGCCTGCATGATATTGTTGATTAGTTTCATGTTTTGAAAAAAATGCTAAGTTTGACAATATTTTGATAAGATATATTAGTAATGTTTTGACTTTCAGACTTAATTTTAGAAATAAAATTTCTATATATAATGTTTGAAATATATTTTTTACAAATAATTTATATAGTTTTTCTTGAATTTATGTGAATCAACACTTTTTGGAAAATAATATGAAATAGTATCATTTTTATACAAAACATATCTGAAAATTGATTGAAAATGGTTTTAAATGTCTATATTTTCTGGAATTTTTTACAATTTTGTCAATAAAAGTATCTTATTTTGTCCATAAAAATGTCTTATTTTATAGAAAAAATTGCAAAATGTATATGTTTTTCATGATAAATTGCTTAAAAATGTATGCTATTTTGCTAAATTTCTAAAAATGCACCTGAAAATAGAAACTAATTTTTTTTTACGATAAAGATAATTCAAAGGTCCCAAAAAATGCCTCGAAATGAAAATGTGTGATATTGGCATCACCCCTTTTTGAAACGGAGCTAAAAATACCTACTAAAATTAGGAGAGAGAAAAACGAGAACTGTGTCGAGTTCTCGTTTCATAGTATAAGTGGTTTTCCCTAGAGGACATACATGATACCTTGGAGGCGCTACTAGTGGATGCACCAGATGATGGTTGGAGGGATCTAGATCAGCATGTTCTCAACCGTTGTTTCGATGCTCCCCGTGAGTGGCGATCGATCTTGCTAAGAGTAGCTAGGGTGATGGCTGAGAGGAGGGCTCGGGATCAGTTTGATCTGGAGGAGGCAGAGGAGGAGGAGCCAGAGGAGCTCGGTAATCGTGATGATTAGGTGATCTTGTACCTACCCCCAAATGCTGATGAGCATATAGGGATGTATTTTGTTGATACACATTTTGTACAACTAGTGTACCTTTTGTATATTTGGGTGCTGAGAGCACTCCTTACATTTGTGACTCTTATGATGATATATATGTATATTTATGTGTTTTTGGTATATAGTCATGTATGCACGTGGATGCACATCTTGTCTTTTCTTTTATGTCTGTGTTGCAAGTGGATGCAATGATATGTGTCTGGGTTTTTGTATGTCTGTGGAGGCTCATGTTATGCACGTGGATGCAATATTATGTTTTATATGCCCATGGAGGCACCTGTTTATGCACATGGATGCAATGTTGTGATGATCTATTTATTTTGTTTATTCGATTTTTTGATGCCTATATGATGCATGTCGTGATGTCCTACATGTGTTGGTTGACGTGCCAATCTAGAATGTTGTTAGCCATTTGGTCTACTACACTATTTAGATTTCTTGGGACATGAGTGAATGAAATGGATTCAAAGTGTCGATTCATCTATTTAGTGTGTAGGAATTTTCTAAATAGACAAGGATCGCGTACTTCGTAACAGTTGTTGACCTGGGAAACGAGGAGTTGGGAGTCCAGGAAAACACTAAGGTGACTTATGCCCATTTGGAGAGCAGCAACCAGGAGACCGGTCACAGTGTCGTACTCGGCTTGGTTGTTTGTGGAAGAACCTATTCACACTCCGTCGAGGTGGATTAACTCATGAGAAGGGGAATAAATTACCTAAGCCACTGAAGCGATATTTGGAGACCAGTGACTTGCGCCATCGAAAAAACCGATGTGGTAGAGTGGAACAGGATCCATCTGTGTTCATGCAGGAAAAAATGAAAATGTAAGGTTTTGAAAATTTACAGCGAAAAAATAAATTAAAAACACTGTACAATATGGACCATGGTGTCCAGGAGATTTTTATGGGTAGAATCTTTTGAGGTACAACCCGTTACGGGGGTTGTGCATGGGATTTCCTTCCTAGTCGGTCAAAATGTATTCCCCATGTCCAAGGAAAGTGTGTATGATATATAGGCCTTGCCACACAGATTGGAACTTTCCTTTTCCCGTTTTCTCATGGGCTTGGTCGTAAACAAGTACGAGGTCTCCTTCACTAAATTCTCATGGGTGAACATGTTTATCGTAATGGAGTTTAGATCTATTCTTTGCGGATTCGATTGTTTGGAGAGCTACGCGGCGATCTTCATCGGCCTGCTCTAAAAGAAGTAAGCATTCTTCAATTAGTGAAGTATCGGAGAGAAGTTCTACGAAAATTTGTAATGTTGGTATCTGACATTCAATGGGGAGGACAGATTCCACGCCATGAACTAAATGGAATGGGGTAAATATGGTTGCGGTTTTAGTCGATGTGCGGTAAGCCCATAATGTGGGAAAAATCATATGATGCCAATTGGATTTATGTTTGTCGACAGTGCGTTGGAGGATAGTCTTCAAAATTTTGTTAACAACTTCGAATTGGTTGTTCCCTTGGGGGTAGAAGGCAGAGGAGAAATGATGTTCAAACTTAAGGAGTATTGACAATTCTCTCCAAACGGAGTCTTCAAAGTGAGAGCCGTGGTCTGAGATGAGTTGCTTTGGTACTCCGAAATGAGCAATAACATGGTTGAAGAAAAAACGGGCTATAGTGTCGACTTTGCAATTGTAAGTAGGCATGGCTTCTGCCCATTTGGTAAAGTAATCAACATCCACAATAATGTGTTTGTGGCCGTCAGCTGATGCGGAATTGCAATCCATGAATTCGATGGCCCATTTGCAAAATGGTCCAACGGTGATGACTAGATGAAGGGGGGCGGGGGGGGGTGGGGGGGGGTTCTTTCCTTGGGGGAAAAGTTTGACTGCTGTGATACAATTAGTGAATAATGATGGCCAAAAATAACCTACGCAAATTACCTTTTGGGTGGTGGCCATTCTAGAGAAATGGCCGCCATAGGCACCACTATGACAGTCGTTATGTACTTGTTCTGCTTCATCTTGGGAAAGGCATCGTCGTAGGATTGTGTCAACGCCACGTCGATAGAGTACATCACCCAAGAGGAGATAACGGGGGGCATGGTGACGAATGGGACGGCGTCCATCATGGTCGATATTGGGTCAAAACTTCTATGTGTAGAGGTATACCAAAATGTCTCCATACCAAGGGTCGTCAAATGAGATGATGAACAAATGTTCGTCGATTATATCAGTATGGATAGTTGGTGATGACGACGAAGATGGTAGGTATGTAATGAGTTGAGAGAGTGCTAATGCTTTGGTGCTCTTCGGGGTTTTAAAATTTAGGTCATATTCTTGTAAGATAATCACCCATTTGGCAACACGACCTTGTAGAAGGCGGCGATTCAAGAGATAGACCATTGGGTTGGAATTTGCCACAACTGTGGTATGGCTGAGGAGAATATAATGTGGTAGCTTCTGTACAGAAAAAATGATGGCGAGGGCCATTTTCTCTTCATGTGGGTAGCGTAGTGGTGGACCTGATAAAGTTTGGCTCACATAGTAAATGACATGTTCTTGACAAGCAGAGTCTTCTTGGATGAGTACTCCGGAAACGGCGTAATCTGATGCTAAAATGTAAAGGGTAAAGTCTCTTGTGAAATCTGGAGGAGAAATCAAGGGGGGCACTTGCAAGTGCTTTCTTAAAGTCTGTGAAAGCTCCCTCTTCTTGGTCATCCCATACGAAACGGGTATGAAGACATAGCAAACGGAGGAAACCATGTACTGTGGTGGCGTAATCTGGGACAAAGTGATGAAGGAAGTTGGACTTCCCCTGAAGGCTTTGTAGCTGTCTTAATGTACGAGGTGATGGTAGGTCTACTATGGCTTGGAATTTTAGAGGGTCGACGGTGATCCCTTTTTCTAAAATGATAAAACCCAGCAAATGGCCTGCTGGAACGCAAAAGACACACTTGAGTGGGTTCAAGTGGATTTTTTATTTTCGACAACGCAAGAAGACTTGTCGAAGATCATCTAAATGGTCAGATCGTTTCTTAGATCGAGCCGTGAGGTTGTCTAGATAAACTAATATGATGTTATTCAGGTCGTGAAAACAATAAGTCATAGCTCATTGGAAAGTGGCTCCAGTGTTATTGAGATCGAAAGGCGTGACGCGATGGGCGAAGGTGCCCCATGGGGTAGTAAAAATGGTCTTGTATTGATCTTCTTTACGGATTTTGATTTGGTTGTATCCGGAGAAAACCGTCCATAAAAGAAAGTACCTCATGCCCTGCACATGCATCGATTAGTTGGTCAATAAATGGTGTTGGGAAGTTGTCTTTGGGACAGGCTAGGTTGAGGTCACGGAAGTCAATACAGACACGGATGATGCCGACTTTCTTATTGACTGGTACTGGGTTAGAAACTCAGGTGGTATATGCAATCGGGTATATGAAACCTGCTGCTCAAAGCTTCTCAATTTCTGCTTTGACGGCTGGAAGCTTGGATGGGTGAATGGGACGTTGTTTCTAGCGGACTGGTGATATGTTGGGCCAAGTGTTTATGTGATGTTCTACGATGGTAAGATCAAGACCAGGCATCTCGGTATAAGACCAAGCGAAGACATCTCAAAATTCTTGGAAGAGTTTCTTATAAGCTTGGGTTTCTTTCTCAGTGCATGATGCGGCTAAAGAGATAAGCTCAGGTTTTCCAAGGGTGATGGAGATGTCGATTTTTATAATGGGTGAAATGTTAGCCATGTTACCTTCTTCAAAGGCTTCTGGAGCTGGGATTGGATATTTAAACCAATCAACCTTGGTTGGTAAGAAGTCCTTGGATTCAACGAATAGTTGGTTTTCCATGGTGGACGTAGATTCCTTAGGGATGAAGTATGATCGATGGTGCATATCATCCCAATGGTAGTCCGGTGCAGTGAGTGTTTCTAGAATTTTCTCATCAGTACGGAAGTATTGTGTCATTAAATCAATTGGTTCAGGTTTATAGGTAGTTGAAATCATATAAATGGTATTTATTTTTTCTTAACGGGAAGATTCTGGGGGGAATATTTCCTCAATAAACGGGGGGGGATATCTCTAGGTCGGCATTATTCAACTCATATAGTGTTGCTCTGTAATCTACGAGATTGGGGTAGTGATGTGAATAATGGCAGTAGATGCCACATATTGCACAAGGGTGGTTTGTGCGCAATGATTTATCGTGAGGCTGAGGGGGTAGTTCTAGTTTGACAACTGGAACGTTGGTGTCATCATCCAACATATTCATGTGTTCTTGAAGTGCATGTGGACATAGATGGGTAGCATGGCCTATATCATCGCACAAGGAGCACTTAGGGGGAACACAGATTGTTAGGGGATTCTTTGCCAACTTTGGAGTTGTTGGTGGGGTGCGGTTTGTGGGTCTAGTGGTGTAGGTTTACGGTCCTCTTCCCCCATGGTAATGGGATTGAGGGGGGACATAACTAGATGTTAATGTAGTGGACCATGTTGAAGGTGGTCGGTTTAGGGGGTTCGGTATACCAGGTGGTGGACGGTTTTGGGGGTTCGTTAAGCCAGGTGGTGGATGGTTCGAAATATTGATGGGTTGTACTAGTTGTAAAACAACGGTTGGATTCGGTGGAGGGGTTGGGGCAGTTAGGTACCGTACAGGTAATCCTATCGTTAACCCTAAAAGGTTAAGTGTAGCCATTACTGGCGTGCTGACAACTCCTGAAAATGGAAACAAGAATGGGATAGTGTGAATCAGTGTTGTTCTGATATGACTAGTCACTATGGGTGGTTGTGGTAGTGGTTGAGGTTGTTGAGTATGCTGTTGTTCGTTGGGCGACAGGGTGCATAAATCAGATACTTCTTTTACCTAGAGAGGGGGTGGGATAGAAGGGAAATTGGTGGTCATGGGAGTGTCCAAATATATCTCGGGTCCGGCTAAGGAGACGAATGATGTGGGTGCAATGGGTTGTTCGATCATGGGAAGAACATTTTTAGGCGCTGCGGGGGCATTGGGATCATAGTATGTAATCTAGTCGATTTTGACTACACGTCCTTCATGGGGGAACATCATGAGGCGAAAAATTGAAGAAGCAACATCTTTCATTTTATACATGTAGCTTCATCCAAGAAGGAGATTGTAATCAAGTTGGGCATTAATGACCTCTATATCTATGAGAACCAATTTGCCCCCAAGATGTATGGGTACGTTCACTAACAAACGCTGAGGTTGAGCTGCATGGCCATCGTAAGCTCACAATGCAGTAGTTGATGGTTGTAGCATTGGGGATTCAAGTTTCTTCCATACGAAATTCGACATAATGCAGGTGGAGGTACCTTCATCGATTATGCATCGATGAACGATGAGGTTGCGAATGGACACAGAAACCTGAAAAGCTAGAGATGAAGGCAGATGAGGTTCGGCTTGGTCTAAGTCGAAAGCCATCATGTTGGAGTTGTTAGGGTCTATGGCACCAATGGCATATAACAACAATTTTCTCTCTGCAGGACAATTTTTTAGGATTTCTAGAGCGGACATAGCAGGAGGGGACTGGGCTAAGTCTTCTACGATGTTGTAGTTTGAAGCTGCACAAGCATTAGGGTTATTGTTGATTCGTCTTAATGGGATGCAAGGTGCTTTTGGACCTCCATCCATGGGCATATTAGGTATACGAAGTGGTTGATCAGTTGGGAGGGTACTCGAAGATGGGTCGATAGGTGTGGCCTCAGGGGCTGAGCCGTATTGATTTCGACGGGTTTGAAGATTGACATCATTTGATGACATCATAAGCAAATGGTGAATGTTGGTCTCGGTATGCTGGTAATCGGTTGCCACATAGGTAATTTGCTGCTATGTTGTAGCGGATCCTTGTGGGGGATCCATTGGACGGGTGTTTACCATGCCTTGATTTGGTAGGGGATTTTGCAATATCATGGGTTGTGGTTGAGGAGGGGGTGCTAGCTGTGCAACATGTCCTTGTCGTTGGGCATCGTTGGTCCAGAGTTAGCGCGCTCGATCTAAATTGGGGCAATTATGCGTGTAATGACCGTAGACTCCACATATGGAACATGGGTGGTTTGTTCTCAAATTAGGGTTTTTCCCTATATTGGTGGGTGATCAGGGTTTTGATTTGCAGGAGCGGCATTATTTTTATTGGGAGGATTAGGTGGCTATCCTCCTTGGTTTTGTTGTTGGTTATTTCCGTGGTTTCTTCCTCTTTCGTGATTCTGTTGACCTCCTTGATTACGCTGGTTGTTCTAGTTTTGAGGTTGGTTTTCCTATGCGTATACATGCCCTTGGGAAGTAGGTGGGTTTTGAGGTCTTGCAGGCTCTAGAGTAGGTTGCAGTGGGTAGTAAGCAGGAGGTTTATGAGGTGGACCTGGTGCTTGTTGCGGTTGTGGGTAACCTTGAGCTACTGGAAGTGTTGGAGCAAGAGATGATGTCTGTTGAGGATAATAAGCTGAGTGGGGTTGTGGCTAAACCGAAGTCTGATGGGACTGCTGGTTATAATATGGAGATGGTGCATAAGCTGATGATGCTTTCCCATAACACTGTGGTGGACATGAGGGTCCATTAGTGTGGTGGGTGTGCATTACTGGAGCATACGAAGTTGTAGCTCCAGAATGAGATGTACCCATAGAAAGGTTTGGGGCGTTGTTTGTACTCATCATGGTAAAAGGTTTGTTTTGCACCATAACTTGGACGATAATACCATCGGCAGCATGGGATTACCCTGGCACGTCATTCCGGGATGGATCGTCGTGTGGGGCGTCGGGTAAAATGGTGTATAAATATCTAGACTAGGCATATATGAGGTCGAACTGCTGAGCTTTTAAGATGGCTTCTTCTTCCGACTGGGGTCGTTCAGAAGCTACATCCTTGGCTATGAGAGGGAGGAGTGATTTGAGGAACCAATCCAAAAAGATACAGTCGTCAAGCTTTATCTTGCAGAGACTACGGCGCTTACGCCACTCATGGATATGATCGGTGATGTGTGTAGCGGTGTTCTGTCTACAAGACAAAAGTATTTCCACTCCTGCATCATAACGTACAGGTAGTTGAAAGAACTGAAGAAAATTTTAGGCGAGGGATGTAAACATGGGGTGCGTTCCATGTGGCTTCTCAATGTACCATTTGGCTACAGAGCCAGTGAAAGTTCTTTGTAAAATTCTGAGAATCATCTACTATGGAGTTTGAGGAACACCATAGGTGAAACGACATGATATAGTTTTGAGGGTCTTCCCCAACTTTTCCTTCAAATTTTGGGATGTCTGAGGGGAGCTTTGTGGGATGGGGGGCTAAGTAGGGTCATGTCGAATGGGATCATTTGTTAGCCTAGCCAAGTCTGGTAGGTTAAGGCTAGCCATAAATGGTAGACTGGTGAAGGGGTGTGATGTCGTCATGGGGGCATAAGTGTTGTTGGTCGCGTTATGTATTAAGCCACTGCCCCCTAGGGGGGTATTTGTCATGGGAGGTATGTGCCCTCCACCCATAAGAGTGTGGGAGGGGCCCCTTCCACCAAGTGCAACTGGAGTCACAGATGGGTTGGGAAGATGTCCAAGAGGTGTTGGAATCCGAGTGGTAGCGAGGATAGTAGGTATAGTTTCCATAGTGGGCATGCCTAAGTTAGGTGGGAATCCTGTATTGGGGAGGGGTCCCATGGTAGGCATACCCAATGTAGGTGTAGGTCCCATATTAGGCATCCCTAAGGGAGGTGTGGTAGTTGTGGCTACCATGGTGGTCGTTGTGGTGGCAGGGGTG
This sequence comes from Larix kaempferi, assembly GCA_027924585.1. NCBI lineage: Eukaryota > Viridiplantae > Streptophyta > Pinopsida > Pinales > Pinaceae > Larix > Larix kaempferi. Next base: position 484,073 of record BSBM01002136.1, on the reverse strand, counting down.
GATGATGTTCCACCAACAACCCCTGTGAAAAAGTTGTCGCAATGCTATCCAGCCATGGGGCTAGTGGGTGTGGTGTATGTGGGATTTTTGGATTCTGCCTCAGAATCAGATTTGAAATGAGGCGCGTCAGAATCGGATGACAGGGCTCTATTTCGATGATGTGTAGGATCAAGGGAACTGTACTGTGAAGGGTTTCCCCAGAAGCGCCGAGAACGTCTCGGGGAATCAATGGTGACAATTCGTGAATAAAAACTACTAGGTGGTGGTGAGTGGAAATCTCTAAAGCCTTAATGCAACCGTGTGTGCAAGAGGGGAGTGCAAAGAATAAATGGAACTCAGTCCAAAAATAACCAACCTCAAAACACTTACTATAACAGTTGTGCTATAGTAAGTGGAGTAATCAAAAAATGTGGTTAGGAAAACAACATTCAAACAACTTCTAAAAATAGAAAAAGGTGGGACTCTATGACCAAAGGGAGGGTAATGGCACATGCAAACACCTAACTAAAAAGTATTATGACTCGACAAGGTCTATCCTCTGCAAGGTGATGAAATCCAAGTCAGACAATATAAATGGTAGAATCAAAGGCTAGATATCCCCCTACCGGGAGGGACACCGGGTAGACAATCCTAAAAGTTTGTCTACTAAGATACCTCGTTCATAACATGTTTGGTTGGGTGAATCTGTAGTTTGGTTCTATCGCCAATGCACTCCCATAAGGGTGGTACAATGAGAACTACGAAAGGTATCCTTCGGTTACTTAATGGATTGCGGTATTCCACTCAGGCTTCCGGAACCAGTCTGGCTACTTCAACCCTCCTAAGGGAGAGGCCTTCCCGATGAATTGGTGTTAAACCGTGTCAACAAATAATAAGGGATTTTGGTACCCTAAATGTCAATCACTATGTCTCAACATGAAAAATGATTGAGGGGTGTTATTTGGATACTTATCCCCTCAGTCCTACCTAGCTACAAAATTCTTTTGTGTTCCCCAAGTGGGGTTAGAATGGTGGTTGAGTTAAGATAACTTTTAAGGCTCACTTGAAATTATTGTGACAGATTGTGTGCTGGTGTAGGTGTATACCAAAACAACGTGCCTCACATGGGCAATTTAATCACAAACTAAAATAAGGATTCTAATTTGCGAAAAAATGAAAGACGTTTCAAATGTAAATGCTTCAATAATCTTTTCAAAAAATATGGATTCTTTAAAAAGTAAAGCAAATAACAGATGTGAAAATAAATGGATTTTAGAGTCTTTCTTGGGCAAAATATTGAGCAATTTTTTAGAAATATGGTTCTAGCTTTGCAATGTATAAAACTTAGAATCTCAAAAATACTTAAGATATCTTTCTTTCAATTAACTGAAAATTTTCAAAAAGATAAATGAAGTATCTAACGAATATCAATTTAATAATGTTGCAATAATAACACACTAGGCTATAAAAAATTGCAGAAATTGATGCTGGAAAAATGGGTTGATTGGGCAAAAAAAATTTGAAAAAATTGGCCGAAACAAAACAGGAAATATCGCGGTTGTCGGGTCAAAACCCGCGATGAGCCGCGCGGCGATGTGGGAAAACGCTGCGATGTGAATCGCGGCGCGGTGGTCAAAAATCGTGATAAACCGCGTGGAAGAATACCAAATAGTTGCGATGCACCACACGGGAAAATGCGAAACAGTCGCGATGGACTGCCCGGGAAAAGGTTGTAGAAAGGGCCAATGGCTAGGGAAGCTATCAAGAAGCTGACTAGTGTGGCAGATCTACAGTTTTAAATGGGAAAAACAACTAAACTAAAGATCTAAAGCAAAAATTTTAAATTCGAAAAATAGCGGAGTCGCCAAAAACTATTGCTTGGTTTTTCAACCAAGCATGTGCAAGGATGCACCTGCTAACTAGTAGCAGTAGTTTCAAATAAAGCAATGTAAATAAGTAAATATGAACTATAGATTAATGGCAGTAAATAGTAAAATAAAGAATTCTAGATTGATAACAATGAACAAAATTGATTCATAAGCATGTAAATAAAAATTAAAACTTTTGTATTACCTCAAATGGTGAGGATGGTGAGTTTTGGGCAGCTCCAAGGTTGAGGTGCTCTAATGTCCAATGGTCTCTTCTTCTCCAATGCTTCAATGATTGGGTAAAGCTCAAAATATGGGCAAAGCTCAAGATGGATTTTGGCAGATGATAGGATGAAATATGGATGAAAGGTGAGGAGCCCCTATTACCTATTATAGTTTTTGGTGATGGGGAATACCATTATGGTTTTGAGGAAACCAATGGTATTAACCAACATGGTTTAGGTCTCTTTTTCCCTCTTTTTCCTTTTTTGAATATTTTTTATATTTTTATTTCGTTTTAATATTTTTGGGGAATTTTGGACCCTTTTAGGGTTTTTTGTGTTTTTTCAGGAAAAATACATATTTTGAGGGGGAAAAGGTGTGTTATGGTCTTTTTGGTGACCTTTTGATGGTTTTAGAGACTCAAATGGTGGAAAAAGTGGACAAATGGGTCATGTGAATAAGGGAATGAGCTAGTGAGCACTTTTTGGGTGTTAACAGCTATTACACACCTCTATTCCCTTACTCAAGCCACACATTTAGAGGTCAAAAATTGAAGCAGTCATTTGAATGGGAGGGTTTCCAATCTGGTTGAAACCATCGATAATGTATTTCCTGGCTCTGTCAATATGGATTCTAAAATTGTTGATGTTAACAAAAGTGTAGCGGAAGTGGAAAGGAAAATTGATGTCATGAGATCTCAAATTGGGAAAAGCATCTCGGACTTGCAAGCAGGTAAAGATGTGACGGCAGGAAGAAATGAAGAGTCATTGGTTGGTACTTTCCTCGAGAAAAAGTAGTCTCATCGCTAGCTTTAGTTCTTTGGTATTTGATTTGTGTATTTGCTGATTTTTTGTAATTGTTTCCCATTGTCTAAGTCTTTTAGTTCCTTCGAGATACAAGTCGATGACAGCATTCCAGGATTATGTGAAGTCTAGTTTAGGAGCTCTTTTGTGCAATTTTTCTAAAAGCAGATGTAATCCAGAAACCCTGCTGGACAGTAAGACAAGCCATATTTTTCTGCAATGTGTTGCTTTTGTCTTTTCCTTCTTGGACAGTTTGTAAGGAGATATAGTCTCCATAGACTAGGAAATTTTCATGATAAGTATAGACTTGTAAAGGATGAACAAGGAGTCATGGACGCAATCCTTCTTTGGGAACAATTTGTCCTTAGTTCACTGTAATCTCTATTCTATATAAATATATATATATATATGTATATATATAATCTCCTCAATCGTTTCTGTTAAAAAAAAATGTTAACTTAATTCCCATGGGGGTACAGCAATTGATAATGAGTAATTGAGTAGAGAAGTTGTAAATGGAAGGTCAAGCATCATTTCACTTACAAGAATTGAACCTCAGTGGGGCGAGTAACAATCATTCCTCCCAACCGCCCAAGCTACATCCAATAGACCTAATACTAATTTAACATTAGTATTAATATTACATCCAATTAACTTAATATTCATATTAATATTCATATTCACATTCATATTCATATTATTGTTAAAATAATTGCTAATTTTATTATTTTATTAATTTTAATAATATTATTATTAACATATCACATCCAATTAACTTAATATTAATGTTAAAATAATTGATAATATTGTAATTTTATTTTAATTTTAATAATATTATTATTAACATATAGATGGATGGTTTTTAAAAATAGTGTTCATCATATTAAGTAATGCATTAATTAATATTATTAGTTGATATTAACATTAATATTATGTTAATATTAATATCAATAATAATATTATTAATATTACTATTAATGTTAATATTGAAAATATTAAGTTTACATTAACATTAATATTAACATCAACATTGATTTAAATATTAATTTAAATTAATCTTAATCTTAATATTAAGATACTTTGAGATTCAAAACCCTAGTGGGATTAAGTAGATAGCTAAACACTTTGACAAATCTTTCGTGCTCCCCTAGGTTTTTCGCAATCTCACCTTCTCTATGCTGAAGAATGATGATTTAGACAGAATAGCCAAAACCTACAGCCAGATGTTTGTGGAGGACCATAAACACCTGAATAGAATAATGGTTATGAAGATGCACATTTTGTGAGAGCACATTGAAGAAGAGTTCCCATGACCACAGTCACCCTAGTGGATTCCCGCAAGACTCTCATTATCATTAAGGATGATGTCGCTCCAACAACACATGGATAATTAGGTGTTTTTTGGTTTTAGTTTTCATATGTCTACAAGTCTTTTATGTGGGAAGGAAGGGGGGGTGTTGCTCTTACTTCAGCAACACACAGGGATCTCCAAAAATCAGCAATTTCACCTACAGGAGTGTTGCAGCTGTGTTGCAGCTGACTGTTTCAACTAACAGTCATCTATAGGACTATTGCAGCTAATTGTTACAGCTACGTTGTGATAACCCCTACGTTCACAAACTTGTCTGATAACAATTAAATATAATTAACTCTCAAAATTACATTAATCTCTTAAGCTGCTACAACAAACTAACTTCAAAATAATTCTGAGTTTACAAACTCATAAAACAAAGCATAACAGAAACACACAAAAAAAAGTCATGGGTTTAACATAAACTTCATTCACTCCGTATATCTCCATCATGATTACAATGTTGGGTATATATAGTGGTTCAACCTAATGGATCATTAAATGGTAAGTAACCCTTCGTAACAAAATATTATCTGCAAAACTAAATGCTCTGGTACAGGATGTTATAGGTTGACAAAAAAAACTGTGTTGGTCATTCAGAAATTACATGCAATTGTTGGCCCGATTACGTAGAGTCAAGATACATTAATGGTAATGGCCTTTTCATAATTTAATAATCTGAACTAATGTGGTGATTGCCCCTTTGAATAAGACGGTGTGGCGGTGGCAACTCTTCAATGAATTTAACAGTAAAAAAGAAGAATCTAATTTGGTTTGTCTTTTTAATTTCTGGCTTTTCAAATCAGATTTGGGTGGTGCTTGTCTTTTGAAATTTCGGCGGCCATCCATTGAGGCAGTGGAGCAATTAATCTACTTCTAACATTCTCCCCCTTAATTACTACACTCAAAAAACAAAACTTAGTAGATTTCTATTACAGCTTACAAACCCCAATGTTTTTCCTATGAAACTCAAACAACTCTTTTCCCAAAGGTTTTGTAAATAGGTCTGCAAAATGATTTTCTGATCTGCAAAATTCCATGTTGATTTCATTATTGTTTGTCAATTCTCGAATGAAATGATACCTTGTATCAAGATGCTTACTTCTTTTATGAAAGACGTGATTTCTTGATAGTGCTATGGCTGATTTGTTGTCAAAAAGAATCTGAGTTGGTCCATCTTGTTCATGCTGCAACTCAGAAAGATTTCTTCTCATCCATATAGTCTGACATGCAGCTATTGTTGTTGCAGCATACTCTGCCTCAGCAGAGGATAGTGTCACTATGGGCTACTTCTTTGAAGCCCATGCTATTGTTCCTAATCCAAAACTAAATACATATCCTGATGTACTCTTTCTATCATATGTTGAACCTGCAAAATCACTGTCAGTATATCCAATCAATTTAAAATTTGTTGTTCCAGCAATATATCTTAGGATCCTCTTTCCAGCTTTTCAGGGGGTGTTCTTTGGAGACTCCATAAATCTTGAAATCATACTTACTGCAAATACTATATCAGGTCTTGTTGCAGTCAAGTACATGAGACTTCCTACCAGTCTCTTATACAACGTTGAATCAACTTTTGACCCATCATCCTCCTTGCTGATTTTTGTACCAGTTGCAATTGGTGTTACAGCTGACTTACAATTCATCATTCTAAAGATTCTCAGTACATCATTTGCATACTTTGTTTGATTTATAAAAATACCATCCTCAGACTGAGTTACTTCAATACCAAGAAAATATTTCATCATTCCTAAATCAGTCATATCAAACTCTGTTTTCATGGCTTTCTTAAACTCATCTACTGAAATATCTCCAGTGAAGATCAAATCATCAACATATAAGCAAAAAATCAATATTTTACCTTCTTGGTTTACCTTTGTATACAAGGTTGGTTCACTTGGACTTCTGTCGAATCCTTCACTATTCAAATATTCATCAATCCTATTGTACCAAACTCTAGGTGCCTGCTTCAATCCATACAATGCTTTCTTTAATATGTAAACTTTGTCATCCTCTTCATCAATTTCATATCCAGGAAGTTGTCTCACATAAACCTCTTCTTATAAAGATCCATTAAAAAACGCAGACATTACATCCATTTGATATGCATACCATTTATTATGAGCAACAATAGCTAATACCATCCTCACCATATCAAGTTTGGCTACAAGTGCAAACGTCTCATTATAATCAATACCAGGTTGTTGACTAAACCCCTGAGCTACAAGTCTTGCTTTGTATTTTTCAACTTTACCATCAGCGTTTAACTTAGTCTTATAAATCCATTTGACACCAATAGAATTTTTATTATCAGGAAAATCTACAAGATCCCAAGTATTATTTCTTTCTATGGCATCAATTTCTTCATCCATTGCTTTTATCCAAACATTCTTTTTAACAGCTTCATCAAAACTTACAGGATCACATGCTATCAATGCAAAATTTGAAACTTGAACTATTTCTTCATTTTACTCATATAGTTCTCTTAATCCTCTAGTCTTCTAACCTCTAACTCTGTTTCTTAATGAAGCTAATGTAGGATTTGATTCATTACTTACCTCTGATCCTGTTCCTTGTCATCCATCAACAATTGATGGTTCACCTCGTTCTTGTGTTCTGGGCATTCAGGCAAGTGTTCTTACTGCTGGTGTAGGCATTTGTGGAGTTAAATTTCCTACATGTATGCCCTGCTCATCTTCTTCATATTTTGCGTGAGATGTAACAGTGTCCTCGGCAACCAACTTATCTATGCTGCCATCACATGCTTCTTCTTCCTTAAACATTACATCTCTGTTGTTGACATACTTCTTGGTGATTGGATTATAGAGTCTATATGATTTATATTCTTCACTATATCCAACAAAAATACATTTCTGACTTCTGTCATCTAACTTTCTCCTCATCTCTTAAGGTACATGTGCATAAGCTACACAACCAAAAATTCTTAAATGAGATATGTTGCTACACTTACCATTCCATGCTTGCTGTGGAACTTGATCCTTCACGCTCTTAGTTGGGCTTCTGTTCAGAATGCATACTACACAAGTAACAACATCTCCCCAATATTCATCTGAAATATGCTTCTCCTTCATCATACTTCAAGCCATGTTCATAATGGTTTAATTGATCTAAACTATGGAGTGTAGCGAGTAGTAAACTGTCTTTTAATTCCATGATATTTACAAAATTCCACAAACTCATTCAACATATACTCACCTCCTCTATCTGATCTCAATACTTTAATACATATGTCACTCTCCTTTCAACCATAGCTTTAAAAATTCTAAACACATCAAATGCTTGAGATTTCTGTTTCAGCAAATACACCCAAGTTTTTAGATTGAAATCATCAATGAAAGTCATAAAATAAACATTACCAATCAAAGAAGGTGTTTGCATTGGTCCACACAAATCTGTGTGTACCAGCACCAATGGTGCTTTTCCTCTATATGCGATTCCAGAGATTAATTTCTCTCTATGATGCTTTCCCAATATGCAGCTCTCACAAGAGCTTGTTGGCTGTTGGATACTAGGCAACCCTTTTACCATCTGCTTCTTCTGTAGAAAATATAAGCCACCAAAATGTAAATGGCCATACCTCAAATGCCATAACCATGATTTATCTAAACTCTTAGTTTTATAAGCATTCAAAGAGTTAGTCAAATCATTCCTCATAATCAGTGGAAACATTCTGCTCATTGTCATTTCTACTCTGGCTATCAACTACTTACTTGGATATTTGTCATAAATAGTACATACCTTGTTCTTAAATAACACTTTGTACTTATTATCCAACAACTATCCCATACTCAATAAATTACACGTTAAACAAGGAACATAATAAACATCATGAATTGTTCTTCTTTTACCATTCTTGGCATATACAGCAATCACACCTTTACCATTAACTTTTACCTTACTGTCATTACCCAACTTCACTTCAGATTGAATGCTTGTATCTAGATTTAGAAATAACTCCTTATTTCCAATCATGTGATTGTTGCATGCGCTGTCCAAGAACAATATATCCTTTGAACTTTCCTGGGTGACATCACAAGTCAAAAACATAGGTTTCTCTTCATTTTCAGCCTCCTCTGAAATGTGTGTAGACAACTTACCAGTATATGCTTGCTTCTTCCAACACTTGTTAGCAAAATGCCCAAATTTCTTGCAATAGAAACATTGAAATTTAGATCAGTCATACCTTTGATTTCTTGGCTGCCATGTTCTACTGCTACTCCCCCTTACGCTAGGAGTATTCTACTGTAACTTCTGTTTAGATTCTGAATCATTTCTGCTATCACTATGATCAGCAATTCGAACTCCTCTTCCTCTACTACTAGACCTTCCTCTTCCTCTGCCTCCAGTAACATGTAACTGAGATTTAAAATCATTTTCTAATGGTGTGTCATCATACATGTTCATTCTTGATTCATGAGCAATCAAAGAACCAGTCAGCTCATCAATGTGCATTTGACTGAGATCTTTAAACTCTTCAATTGGAACAACCACTGCTTCAAACTTCTTTGGAAAACATCTCAGCAATTTCTCTATCACACGCTGATATGAGAGGTCTTCACCATACTGTCTTAACTGGTTTACAGTAATCATAACTTAAGTCATAAAATTATCAACACTCTCATTGTCCTTCATCTTTGGATTCTCAAAATCCCTTCTTAAATTCTACAACTTAACATTCTTCACCTTGGTCACACCTTGATAGCAAGTTTCAAGAGTGTCCCAAGCTTTCTTCGAAGACTCGACACTTGATATCTTCAGAAATATAGATTCATTTAGGCCTTGCTGAATAAGGCCAAGAGCTTTGTTTTCCTTCTTCCTATTCTCCTTCAACATAACACGCTCAGCATTTGACAGAGCCAATTCAGCAGCTTGATCAGCTGGCTCTCGATAGCCAATCATAACAAACTCCCAAAGATCCTAAGCACGCAAGATAGTTCTCATCTTAATAAACCATGTGTCATCATTTCTTTCAGTCAACACTGGAATTTGTGGCTGCACTACACTACTGTTAGTCACCATCACGAATTAAATTCCAAATTCCAAATTACTCTAAACCGAAAAATGAGAAAGAAAACTTAACCAGGCTCTGATACCACTGTGGTAAGGCAAGGGGGTGTTGCTCTTACTTCAGCAACACACACGGATCTCCAAAACTCAACAATTTCACTTACAGGAGTGTTGCAACTATGTTGCAGTTGATTGTTACAGCTACGTTATGATGACCCCTGCGTTCATAAACTTGTCTAATAACAATTAAATATAATTAAATCTAAAAATAACATTAATCTCTTAAGCTGCTACAACAAACTAACTTCAAAATAATTTCGAGTTTACAAACTCATAAAACAGAGCATAACATAAACACACAAAAAAAAATTATGGGTTTAACATAAACTTCATTCACTCCGTATAGCTCCATCACAATTACAATGTTGGGTATATATAGTGGTTCAACCTAATGGATCATGAAATGTTAAGTAGCCCTTCGTAACAAAATCTTATCTGCAAAAACTAAATGCTCTGTTACAGGCTGACAGAAAAAACTGTGTTGGTTGTTCAGAAATTACATGCAATTGCTGGCCTGATTTTGTAGAGTCAATATACATTAATGGTAATGACCTTTTCATAATTTAATAATCTGAACTAATGCGATGATTGCCCCTTTGAATAAGACAGTGTGGCGGTGGCAACTCTTCAAGGAATTTAACAGTCAAAAAGAAGAAACTGATTTGGTTTGTCTTTCTAATTCCTGGATTTTCAAATCAGATTTGGGCGGTGCTTGTCTTTTGAAATTTCAGCGGCCATCCATTGAGGTGGTGGAGTAATTAGTCCACTTCTAACATTTTGGACAATTTTCATAGTAGCTCTCTCTGCATTGCCATATATTTTGACATTTTTGTAAGCATTCCTCTCTGCATTAACAGACAATTTTGATAGTAGCTCTCTCTGCATTGCCATATATTTTGACATTTTTGTAAGCAGTCCTCTCTGCATTAACAGAACCCATGCTAGGACTTGGACAAAACAAGACAATGCTAGAAGTTTTATTAAAACTTTTGTGGACCGTCTCAGGTTTCAAACTCTTTTCTTCAGTCTGGTCTCTCCTAGGGAGAGGATGATCACTTTTTGATTGGATGATATTTGTAACTCTAGTTTTATGATCTAATAGTAAAGACTTTCTTCTCATTTACAAAACAAAATTATTAAAATATTTTGATATGATTAATTTAATTTAATAGTAATTAACCTTATTAATTTTACTATTAACCATTAATATTATTATGAATTATGAATTATGTCGATAGGTGTTTATATCTTAGAATTTGGGGGTGGATTACTATTTATGCTTTTCCAGATTGTTGGAGTATGTTACAAGTGTACCATCCAAATTGATTTTATGGGCATAGAAATAAACAATTACAGAAAAACAGAAATATAAAAAATAACTAGTAGCTAATGCATGGATAACTCTATAAGTTTAGTATCCAGGCATCGATAACTTGGATCTGAACAATTATAAAAAAAAGAAATATAGAAACTAACTGGGTGGTGCATGGATAGCTCTAGTAGTTCATGGAAGATAACAAGAATAAGGTAGGTGATAACATGTAGCTAGGCATGGAAGACTGGTAGTTGAACTTGTTTAACTCAAAGAATGTCTAATAGATATCAATTAAGTTTTTTATTAGCTTTTAAGTCTTTCTAAAGGAGTCTGAGCTGTAGACAGAGAATACAATTGAGGAGGCTAGGAGGCAGATAGAGAAGACAAAGAAGACTGTGTTTTGTGGCGCACCATGTGTTAACACCTAAAAAGTGCTCACTAGCTCATTCCCTTATTCACATGACCCATTTGTCCACTTTTCCATCATCTGAGCCTCTAAAACCAACAAAAGGTCACGAAAAGACCTTAGTACACCCCTTTTTCCCACTCAAAAATATTATTTTTCCTGAAAAGCATAAAAAACCCTCAAAAAGGGTCCAAATTCCCAAAAATATTAAAAAGGGAATTAAAATATTAATTTTATTCAAAAAAAGGAAAAAGGAGGGAAAAGTACCTAAACCATGTTGGTCAATACCATTTGGTTTCCACAAAACCACAAATGGTATCCCCCACCACCAAAACCTATAAAAAGGTGGTAGGGACTCCTCATTTCAGATCTATCCATTATCTCATCCTCATGCTGCCGAAATCTCCCTTGAGCATTTTGGCCATTATAAGCAACCTTGGAGACGGAGACCTCTTGGAGCTTGGAGCTACTTATCTTGGGAGTTGCTCTACATCAACCTTCACCATTGAAGGTATTACTATTGCAAGCATTAGCTTGCCCCATTTTTAAATATAAATTTATTCTTTCATATTTTCTTGTTCTTGTTTTTAAAATATTTCCATTATTTGCTTATATTCTTGCATAGATCCATGATTAGTTTTGTTTAGATTAGTTTCTTGTTTAATTCTATTGAAACTGCTGCTACTAGTTAGCAGGTGCCTATAGCACTAAGCCTAGTTGCAAAACCGGGCCAACAGTTTTTGGCGACTCCGCTGGCTTTGAACAATAGATCTCAAGTTTTGCTTTCAATCTTAATTTTTTATTAGTTTTTAGCCTTTAGATCCATAGATTTGCCATCCTAGACAGCAGATCCATTGCTGCTCTAGTTTTTTTTGGCCCCATCTATTGCCATTAACAGCCCGGAATTATCAATTTTCGGGTTCGTTTTTCGCAATCTGTGCACGGCTTTCGCCTCGTGGTTTTTAGCCTGACAATCGCGCGGTCCATCGCGGCTTTTGGGATTTTTTTCGCGCAGTTCCCCGCGGCTTCGCGACCTGTTTGCGCGCTACACATCGCGGCTTCGCGGTCTTTTGCCGCGCTGCACATTGCGACTGCGCGGCCCTTTTCCGCGCAGTCCCCCGCGGCTTCACGGCCTATTTTCACGCTGCACATCGCGGCTTCGCGGATGTTTTCCGCGCTGCACATCGCGACAATGCGCCGAAATCCCGCGTGGTCCATCGCGACTGTGCGACAGAAAACCGCGCGGTCCATCGCGCCTTTCCTGTCAAAACCCGCGATGCTAATTTTTTCATTCGGCCATTCCGATTTAAAAAATTAATTTTTACTGTATTTTCTGCCCACATAGCACATTTTTACAGTAACAAATTCTGCATATTTCACAGATAGAGAAAAAAAAATTTTACTATTTAAATGCACATCTAGAAAGTCTTTTTAAAAATTTTCAAGAAAGTGAAAGAAAGACTTATTTTGCAGTTTATCTAGGTTAAAAAAATTTCCTGTTTACTTCTTTAAAAATCTTGCCCTTAGCAATTTCCTTGAAAAGAAAACCATTTATTTCTTTAAAGAAGTCTATTATTTGCTTTCATGATTCAAAAGATCCTTTGTTTTTTGAGTTAATTTTGCAAAGCATTTAATTTCCATTTATTGAAAAAAGTCATAAATATTTGCTTTTTTATTTTTAAAAGATTCTTTATTTTTTGAAAATTTTCTATAAAGCATTTACTTCTTTCAAGTTCAGTTTACAATACCACACGTGCACCCACTCAAACACTTAATTGAACTGAGCTTTAAAACTTACCCTAATTTCAACACACTTTTAACCTCACTTGGGGAACACTAAAAGAACTTAGTAGCTAGGTAGTATTGGGGGGGTAGGTGTTCCAATAACACCCCTCAGTTATTACATCTGAGACATAGAAGTTGTCCATTTAGGGAGCTAAAATCTCTTAGTATTTATTGGCGCGGTCACAACCGGTTTGTGGGAAGGCCTCTCCCCTAGGAGGGTTGAAGTCGCGAGGATGGTTCCTGAAGCCTGAGTGGATTACCGAAATCCATTCAGTAACCGAAGGGCTACCATTTGCAGTTCTCGAGATATCTCTGTATTGGGATATTGCGATCAAAGGACCAAACGGCAGATTTACCTTTTCTCGACGCGTCATGAACGGAGTATCCTAGTAGATATTCTTTAGGATTGATTACCCGGTGTCCCTCCCAGTAGGGGGATATCTAGCCGTGGACTTAACACTCAATATTGTCTGACTTGGATTTCATCACCTTGCAGAGAATATAGTTTGTTGATTCACAATACTTTTAGTTAGGTGTTTGCATGATTCAACCCACCTTTGGTCTAGTTACACCTATTTTTTCTAGAAGTTGTTTGCATGTTGGTACTCTGACCATTTGTTGCATCCCTCCACTTATTGTAGCACAGCTGCTAGAATAAGTGCCTTTTTTGAGGTTGATTTTTTGGCCTGAGAGCCTTCATTTTCACTCCCCTTCTTGCACCCTTGGTTGCATTAGGGTTTTGAGTTTTTTATACATTACCAATTTACACATACAGATTTTTCCACAAAAACTTATTTTCTCACCATTGAGAATTTTAGACGCTCTCGTCGTCTACAGGGTGAACTCCCAGAGTTCAGTCTACTTGGCTCACCACGTCACCGACGTCGAGCCTTATCCCTTGACTCGACACATAGTCGGTCAACTAGACAATCATCTGATTCTGACACGCCTCACTTCACTTCTGATTCTGAGGCAGAATCCAAAAACCCCACTGAGTTATTCCCAACCAACATTATGTCTGGAACACCATTTGATCCACTCTTTACCAGCACCATAGGAGAGATGTCTACAGACCCTTCTACTACAGTGTCATCCATGGCAACAACCACCCCCCTAGGTATGCCCAATATGGGCAACACTCCACATTTAGGAATGCCCAACATAGGGCCACCTCCTGTTATAGGAATTCCCAACACACGACCACCACCTGTTATGGGTATGCCCAACATAGGGGTCACACCCCCTCTGGTTTCCACAAACCCTATCCCAGGAATCACCACTACTATTCCTAACCCTGGTGTAACCCATGTTGCACTAGGGAGCGCTGGCCCTTACCAGACCACAGGTATTGGAGGATATATACCTTCAATACCTATCATACCTTTAGGTGCTACTGGACCCCCACATCATGCCACCATGACTAGTCATGTCCCAGTTCCAGTCACTACATCTGCTAGCTTACCGTACATGGCGAGTCTGAATTTTCCAGACTTAGCTAGGCTCACCAATGACCCTATCAGACATGATCCTGCGTGGCCTCACATGCCCACCAAACTCCCCTCCGACATCCCTAAGTTTGAGGGCAAGGAAGGTGAGGAACCCCAGAACCATATCATGTTCTTCCATCTATGGTGTTCCTCCAACTCCATAGTGGACGACTCTGTCCGCCTCCATCTGTTACAACGCACCTTCACTGGCTCTGCAGCCAAGTGGTATATCGAGCAGCCCCATGGGACGCATGCCACCTTTACCTCCCTTGCCTCGACCTTCCTGCAGTTCTTTCAGTTACCTGTCCGCTATGATGCGGGCGTCGAGATCCTATTGTCTTGCAGACAGAACACGGCCACCCACATTCATGAGTGGCGTCGACACCGAAGCCTCTGCAAAATCAAATTAGACGACCGTATCTTCCTAGATTGGTTTCTAAAATCCCTTCTCCCTCTCATTGCAAAGGATGTGGCATCCGAAAGACCCCAGTCTGAGGAAGAGGCCATCCTCAAAGCCCAACAGTTTGATCTCATTTAAACCCAGTCGGGTTATCTATACACAATCATACCGGATGCCCCACGAGGCGACTCTTCATGTGGTGACGCACCGGGGGCATCTCATGTCGCTGATGGCATTATTGGCCAAATCACACCGCAAGCTAAACCTTTCGGCATGGTGAGCACCATGCCTGCCCAGACCTCTCTAGGGCTACATCCAGTTCCGGAGCGACAACTTCTTACGCTCCAACAAACCAGACACATCATATTCATGGACCCTCTTGTCCACAACATTGCTATGGGCAAGTGCCATTGGCATATGTACGTCCTACATACTATAATCAACCTGCCACACAGAACCCCATTCAGTTCCCACAACAACAGATGCATTACCCACAGCCAGCTGCACTAGCTAATCTCACACCTCCAACAGCTCAGGGGTACCAACAACCCCAACATGCAGCTGGACCACCTCCAGCTCCACCAGCATATTATCCACCGCAAACTGCTCCTGCACCTTCGGCTCCCCAAAATCCCCCTAATGCTCAAGGGCAGGTATATGCACAACAAAATCAGCCCCAATACCAAAATAACCAATGCAACCAGGGTGGACAACAAAACCATGGAAGAGGACGTAACCGCGGAAATAACCAACACAATAACCAAGGTCCACAACCTCCCCATCCTCCACAAAATAATAACGCGGCACCTGCTCATCAGAACCCTGATCGGCCGCCCAAGCAAGCCAAAAACCCTAGTTTGCGAACAAACCATCCTTGTTCTATTTGCGGGGTCTATGGCCACTATACACACGCTTGCCCACATTTGGAGCGAGCTCGACAACTCTAGACTGACGATGCCCATCGTCAAGGACAAGCGGCTCCTCAGCCACCACCCAACCCTCCACCACCACAACATCAACCTTTGGTGTTACAAAACCCTTTTCCAACACAAGCAGTCTTGAACACTCAGCCATTAGCTCCCCCACAGGGCAACGTGCCACCACAACAAATTACTTACGCCGCCCCTGGTCAACAAATGTTTGATTCAGGTACACACCACTTGTTGATGATGTCAACTGCCGATGTCAACATCCAAACCCGTCGGAACCAGTATGGCTCTACCTCCGAAGCCCCCCCCGTCGATAAAGATACTAACGCTCATCCCACAGATCAGACGTTACGCATACCCCCGCTTCCACTCGATGGCGCCTCTAAAGCACCTCGCTTCCCACTTCGCCGTATCAACAACAACCCCAATGCACGGGATGTGTCAAATTACAACATCGTCGATGACTTAGCTCAGTCTCCCGCAGCCATGTCTGCGTTAGAAGTCTTGAAAAACTGTCCTACGCAGCGCAAAACTTTACTTTCCGCCATTGGGGCGATTGACCCAAATGATTCGAAATTGATGACCTTTGATTTGGACCAGTCTGAACCACGTCTGCCTTCCACCATAGCAGTTCAAGTTTCCGTTTCCATTCGGAATCTTGTCATCCATCGATGTATCATCGATGAGGGTGCCTCTACATGCGTCATGTCCACATTCGTTTGGAAAAAGTTGGGATCCCCTACTCTCCAGCAATCCACCACTGCATTTCGGGCCTACGACGGTCGGTCAGCACAACCCCAAGGTCTACTACCCAATGTCCCCATCCAGTTGGGTGGTAAAACTGTGCTCATCGATATAGAGGTCATTAATGCCCAACTCGATTATAACCTCTTACTCGGTCGTAGCTACATGTACGCCATGAAAGCAGTTGCCTCATCCGTTTTTCATACCATGATGTTCCCCCATGAGGGACGCGTGGTCAAAATCGACCAACTCACCTACTATGATCCCAATGCCCCTGCAGCACCCGAAAATGTTCTCCCCATGGTTGAACAACCCGTTTCTAGTGCAACCACTTCCTTTGTTTCTTCTGTGGGACCCGGACTTTACTCAGATACACCAATGACCTCAACCTTTCAATCTATTCCACCTCCGCTAGCTGCGACCGCCGTATCTGACCTATGTACTCTTTCCCACAATCTACAAACATCCAACAATCAACCGCCTTTGTTTCCTAAACCACCATTGGTACCTAGTCACATTGGTGTTACACCTATTCACACTATCCCCTTCCTATTCCCTCCCTCGGGAGTGGTAAGTTCCCCGGTTATGGCTACCCTTAGTCTCCCCGGTTTAACCTTGGGATTACCCGTGTGGTACATTCCCCCTCCCGTTCCACCTCCGACACCAAATGTCATCCTCCAACCGGTACAACCTATTGTTACCAGTACTCAACCTCCTCCTGGTGTCACAATCCCTTCGGCGTCAACGAAACCTCCTCCTAGTGTCACAATTCCTTCATCATCAACGAATCCTCCTCCTCTCGTCAAGCCCACTGGGGGCAGAGATCCACAACCGTACACTGCTATACCACCTCCTAAAGCAGTCAAACCCCCACCTGTGTTTTGAGCTCCTCCTAAATGCTCGTTTTGCGATGAGATAGGCCATCCAACTCATCAATGCCCACTGTTACTGGCGCCCCAGGAGCATATGAATATGTTAGATGATGACATCAGCATCCCAGTAGTTAGACTAGAGCCACCTCCTCAACCTCGCGACAGATCACTACGCACCAACCATGCTTGTGCCATATGTAGTGTGTACGGCCACTACTCTCACCATTGTCCTGATCTCCCGTACTATAGATCAGCATTGTACGAGTTAAATAACATCGATTTGGAGATATCTCCTCCCCTCATCGAGGAGATCTACCCCCCACCATCATCCTCGTCGGAATAAGTCAATACCATCTATATGATTTCAACAACTTTCAAACCAGAACCCCTTGATTTATGGTCTGACTACTTTAATACTGATGAGCAAATTTTGGAGACACTTACTGAACCTGACTACCCTTGGGATGATATTCATCATCGCTCGTACTTCCTCCCGGAAGCATCCACATCCACCGCATCCAACCAGCTATCGGTCGAATCAAAAGATTTCATACCCACTAAGGTCGATTGGTTAAAGGACCCCATCCCAGCACCGGATGCCTTCGAAGAAGGGAACATGTCCAACATTTCCCCCATTATACAAATAGATATTTCCACAACACCAGGGAAACCTGAGCTCATCTCCCTGGGCGCATCTTGCACTCAAGCAGAAACTCAGGCATATAAAAAGCTTTTTCAAGAATTCTGGGATGTTTTCGCCTGGTCCTATACCGAAATGCCTGGTCTTGACCCCGCCATTATAGAGCACCACATTGATACATGGCCTGGGGTACCCCCTGTTCGTCAGAAACAGCGACCCATTCATCCTTCCAAACTCCCCGCTGTTAAAGCTGAGGTCGAGAAACTTCGCAAAGCAGGATTCATTTATCCTATTCCGTACACCACCTGGGTGTCGAACCCCGTTCCCGTAAACAAAAAGCAAGGCACCCTTAGAGTATGCACTGATTTCCGTGATTTAAACCACGCTTGTCCAAAAGACAATTTCCCCACGCCATTCATTGACCAACTCATTGATGAGTGTGCGGGCCATGAAGTCCTATCTTTCATGGACGGGTTTTCCGGATACAACCAAATTCACATCTGCAAGGAGGATTGTCAAGCACTCTAATTGCAGATAATTAAATATCAAACACACAGAGCGTATGAAATTTATTGTCAACCCGAGAAAGTCTTTTTATTTCAAAGGACAAGTGCACAATATATGCTTAAACACAAAACCATTAGAAGTGAATACTTTTATCTTCTATCATCCATGTTCATCCCAAGAATCTATGCAATCCCAATTGCCTTCTAACTGCTTATACTACAATTCTTTTCTATCATGCATCAAGAAGAAATGGTATCAGATCTAATCAACGATTGCAAGAAGGAAATCTCATTCGCATTCTAAAATAATCACTTGTCTAATCTAATCAAGCTGAGAATCATAAAGCATGACCTGAACATTACTCTAGAACTTTAATGAAAGAGATTGAAGCAACTGTTCTAAGAAACTGAATTGCAAAATATCAATCAATCAACACATAACAGGAAAGCTAAATTGTAAGAGCTCCTGGGATTACGTCTCAGCTGTAGGATGAACACGGCAGTGTGAACAGAAATTGAAATGTGTAAAACAAACCTGACTCAGTCGACTGTTATTAGATACCATTCACCAATCTCATGGAAATATAATTGTTACTGAGAAATCCACACAATAAATATTGTTGCTGCGTACAAAAGAAAGAACAAAGCATCACACAACAAGAAAGATGAAATCCTAAATTAACGCAGCAATCTCTGTGGAAGACGGGCCCAGTCTTCACACAGAGACGCTGGTTGAACAACACTCTCTTTAACTCAGAAGTAACTCCTTATATTAACAGAAGAATGAGTACACAGTTTTGGCTCGGCTGCTAATACAGGATAAATTAATTGTTTGTCGTCCAACCCCTCGGTCGAGGCAATCCCACATATTTATACATACAATTTGCAACATCTAAACCTATAATTGGGTAGCCATGAAGATCTCTGATCTTCAGGCGCCCTAAATAATCTAGCTGTTACAATGCGTGGAAGAACTGAAATATCCAAATATGAGAGGAGTTATTAACTGTCCCAAGAGTGGCGGTCCTTCCAGCTCACAGCTGGATTCGAGCAGCAACATACTTAAGATAGCACTTTATGTTACAGCTGCCCTGCCACGACTGTGCCTTGATTGACGATTTGAGCCCCAAGGAACCTTCTACAAGCAATGGACGTCCCTTCCTCCATGACTTGTTCAGCTCCGATCTTCCTGCAGTCTATTTGTCTTACTACCTTCATAAATCGCATCATGTTAGCACGAATTAAGAGATGCACAGCTTTAATCATCACAATCATAAGTATTAATACAATAAAACAATAATCGGCCATACCTTGGTAAATTGGGGAATAAGATAAGGACAATAAGTCGAATTACCAAGGTAATTGGTGTGAGACAAGGGAAGGGAAGATGATAAATGATGGTCAAAAAGGGCCAATTCTGGGCTCAACAAGGATCAGTACAATACTGCCTTCACCACCCCATGGGGCACCTTTGCCTATCGCGCCATGCCATTCGGCCTTAAAAATGCTGGTGCCACTTTCCAGCGAGCCATGACCTATTGCTTTACGACTTGGTCCATATCCTGCGAGTCTATCTTGATGACCTTACAGCTCGTTCCCGAAAACGATTAGACCACCTTAACGACCTCCGGCAAGTTTTCCTGCGTTGTCGCAAATATAAAATCCGCTTGAACCCACACAAGTGTGTCTTTTGCGTTCCGGCAGGCCGGTTGTTGAGTTTCATTGTTTCCCAAGATGGAATTACTGTTGATCCCCTAAAAGTCAAAGCCATATTAGAACTTCCCCCTCCTCGCACGCTTCGGCAGCTCCAGAGTCTACAAGGGCGATCCAATTTCCTTAGGCGCTTCATTCCTGATTACGCCACCAAAGTCCATGGATTCTTACGCTTACTTCGTACCCACATACCCTTTATTTGGGATGAACAAGCAGACACGGCATTCGAAGCCCTCGTGAAAGCTCTCACACAAGCCCCCTTGATATCCCCTCCATATTTCTCAAAGAACTTCACCCTTTATGTCTCGGCATCTGAACATGTCGTGTCCGGAGTCTTAGTCCAAGAAGATCCATCTCACCAAGAGCATGTGATATATTACGTCAGCCAGACCTTGTCTGGCCCACCCCTGCGTTACCCATACGAGGAAAGATTAGCCCTAGCTGTAGTCTTTTCCGTACAAAAATTGCGGCACTACATTCTACTCAGTCATACCATGGTTGTGACCGATTCCAACCCTATGGTCTATCTCCTAACCTGGCGGCTCCTACAAGGTCGTGTTGCTAAATGGGTCATTATCCTCCAGGAATATGACCTTACTTTCAGAACTCCTAAAAGCACCAAAGCCCTCGCGCTTGCTCACCTCATCACCGACCTCCCGTCCTCTTCGTCATCACCCTCTATCCAAATGGATCTGATTGACGAACAAATCTTCATCATTTCGTCTGACGACCCATGGTACGGAGACATTTTGATTTACCTCCGCACGCAAAAATTTCGACCAAACATTGATCGTGACGGACGCCGTCGCATACGAAACCATGCCCCCCGATACCTCTTGTTAGGGGATGTACTTTATCGACACGGCGTTGATACCATCCTACGTCGCTGCCTATCCCATAGTGAGGCAGAACAAGTCCTCAATGATTGTCATAGCGGTGCCTGCGGAGGCCATTTCTCCGGCATGGCCACCGCCCAGAATATCATTCGGGCAGGTTATTTTTGGCCATCATTGTTTACTGATTGCATCACCGCAGTCAAGCATTGCCAGAACTGCCAACTCTTTGCTCCCAAAGAGAGAACCCCCCCCACCCCCCTTCATCCAGTCGTCTCTGTTGGACCATTCTACAAATGGGCCATCGACTTCCTCGACTGCAACCCCACGTCAGCCGGCAGTCACAAACACATCGTTGTGGCCGTAGATTATTTCACCAAGTGGGTGGAAGCCATGCCGACTTACAATTGCAAGGCCGACACTGCAGCACGGTTTTTCTTCAACCATGTTATCACTCGTTTCGGAGTGCCGAAGCAACTAGTCTCTGACCACGGCTCTCACTTCGAAGATGTCGTCTGGAAAGAATTATCAACCATGTTGAATTTTTACCACCATTTCTCTTCCGCCTACTATCCCCAAGGAAACGGCCAAGTCGAAGAGATCAATAAAATTTTCAAGACCATTCTCCAATGCACTGTAGACAAACACAAATCCAATTGGCACCACATGCTTTTCCCGGCACTATGGGCTTACCGCACCTCAACCAAAAACCGCCACCGGTTTTACCCCTTTCCATTTAGTTCACGGTGTCGAATCCGTCCTCCCTATCGAGTGTCAGATTCCAACCTTACATATCGTCGTTGAACTCCTACCAGACACTTCTCCGATTGAGCAACGTTTACTACTACTAGAACAGGCCGATGAAGATCGGCGCACAGCTATTCAAAACATGGAAGCAGCCAAACAACGATCAAAACTAATTTACGACAAACACGTCCACCCTAGAACCTTTTCTAAGGGAGACATTGTCCTCGCTTACGATCAAGCCCACGACAAAACCGGAAAGGGAAAATTTGTATCTATGTGGCAAGGCCCCTACATCGTACACACTTGCCTCGGGCAGGGGGCATACATTCTGACCGATTCAGAAGGAAATCCCCTACGCAACCCACGCAACGGGTTGTACCTTAAACGATTTTACCCATAGAGAATCTGATGGACACCACCGTCCATTCTAATATAAGCTTCCTTTCTTTTTCTCACAAAAAATTCAAAAAACCTAAATATTTGTTTTTCTCTGCATGACCACAGATGGATCCTCTTCCACTCTACTATATCGGTTTCGCTGATGGTGCAAGACGTTGGTTTCCCAATCTTACCTCCACAGCTTGGGTAATATACCCCCCTTCACATGAGTTAATTCACATTGACGGAATATGTTTAGGTGCCGCCACCAATAACCAAGCTGAATACGATGCCGTGACCGGTCTCCTGGCCGCAGCTCTCCAAATGAGCATCCGTCACCTCAACATTTTCTTGGACTCACAGCTCCTGGTTTCCCATCTCAACAATGATTACCAGGTACGCAATCCCTGTCTTTTCAAAAAATTCCTGCGCACTAAACAAATGGTTAGGCAGTTTGAATCCATTTCGTTCACACATGTCCCAAGACACCTCAATAGTGTAGCAGACCATATGGCCAACAATGTCCTTGACTGGCACACCAATCACATCATGTCATAGCCAAAATATGCATCCACATGCATAACATGTGCCTCCACGGGCATATCTATAAACAAAATGCATCCACGTGCATAACATGTGCCTCCACGGGCATATACAAATAACAAAATACGGCATCCATGTGCATAAACATGTGCCTCCACGGGCATATACAAAAGACAAAATCTGCATCCACGTGCATACACGACAATATATCCAAATATATATACACACATATATATAAACCATAACAGTCAACATGTCATAGGTGCCCTCAGCACCCGATATACAAAAATACAGCAGTCGTACAAAAATGCTTCCCCATATGCTCATCAGCATTTGGGGGCAGATACAATATCATCTACTCATCAGGATCCCTAGGCTCCTCCGGCTCCTCCTCCGCTGGCCCCGCCGGGTCATGGCGAGCCCGAACTCTCCGCTTTGCCGGCCCTGCTGGATCATCTCGTAGACGTATCCTCATCTTAGCCGGCCCTGCCGGGACATCCCGAGCACCACCAATGTGCTCTGCCATAAAAACTGTTGTCCTCAACAAGAGCGACCGCCACTCAGGCGGCGCACCGAAGCAACCCTCCAAAATATCCCGATCCAGGTCTCTCCAACCATCCTCGGGGAGTCCAGCTAGGATCCTGTCGAAAGTCTGTCTGACACCCTCTATGGCGTCATCTCGAGGGCCAACCCCTCGCCCACGAGCCACAAATCCTCCACCACGCGGAGGTGGTACCGTTGCAGGTGGATGAGCGACCACCATCGCCCGCCCCTGACGAGCCACGTAGTCGGTCGGTGGCACTGGACCCACATCTGCACAAAGAAACTAAGCCATCATATACTATCCAACTATAATCATCGATGATAAATCAAACAACACATGATATAGTATAAAATAAAACACAAAACATACCGTCTAAACTCTGGGCCTGTCCTGGGGCACGAGGCATCTCTGGGTCGCCTCAATAGTCCATGCCGGCATAGGGGTAGTCCTCAATCAGCAGGGGCATCTGCTCCCACTGCTCATAAAAATCCTCCGTGAAGAAACTACGAACACCACCGCCGCCACGAGGCATCATCTGCTGATCCGGATTTATGTGGGAACGAAACAAAAGATAGCATATACAGAGATATATTGCAAATAACACAGTGATACAGTAAACACATATTCTATTAAATAGCAGAAATAGAATAGACTGTAAAATACAAGAGCTAGAATGGTGGTAGCTATCTCTGAGAAGAGATGTGGCCGCTATGCTCATTCGTGCCAAGATGAATACAAAGAGAGGTCGAAAGGGCCTATTTATCATAAGCATGAGGGAAAGAATCCCAATCATCCAAAAACCTAACCCTAGAAGATGAACCGTCATAAAGTTTGCGGCCCCAAGGTGGTTAGTTGAACAGTCAACTTCCCGGGGTCATAACTTTTGCGTACGATCTCCGTTTAGGGCGCTCGGTAGCCCGTTGGAAAGGTCTAGCCGAGATTTACAACTTTCGACTGGGCCCAAATGGATGCCGTTGGAAACTATTTGGTCCCCCAAATTGCCAAAAAATGTCGTTTAGGGCCTCAAAATGGCTCTGGAAGTTCAGGACCGGAAAAACTGCTAAAAATAGTAATTTACCAAAATTTCCAGAAGACTGTTTTGAGCTAGTTGGAAGAGGTGGGCCACCACCGATATCCACCTGGATCAATCCTCCCTCCTTAGGAAGCAATGGTATCCATTGCGTTAAATCCCTTATCATATGTCGAGCTGTGTGTTGAATTGAGCTCTTGGTGCGACATTTGCTGAAGTGGAAAGGTTGCCTTACTTTGACATCTTCAGAGGGTTGTAATTGTTGTTGATGGATGCGCTGGAGTTGTTCAACAGTTTTGGTTGTTGTGGTATCCTTGGTATGCACCGGTGTGGATGGTTTCTTTTTGGAGGAGCACCTTGAATGCGTGGCCTTGCACTGTAGAGGTACCCGAATAGGCGATGCTGCACTAACTTTGTGTTTTTCTTGTTTCTGCTGAGTAGAAGGATAATCTGCAGAGGTTGTGGATGTCTCTGTGATCTGATGTTCACCTTTAGTGGCATTTGCGAATAGGGAAAATTTCCCAGTGTGGGAGATTATCTTCCTGCCTTACTTGGTTGGGGTAGGTGAAACTGTCTCTGGTATCCGATAGAGTTGTCCTCCCAAAGTGACAATGACACTGCGAGGTCGGGATTCATATATAGCATGGCGCTTCCACATATATGGTTGTCCTAGGAGAACATCACATACTTCAAGTAGGGCCACATCACACAATACCTCATCTTTGAAGGGCTTGATGCCATATGGTAGGCGACATTGGTGACTGACATGGATCCTTCGTCCTTGGCTTAGCCATCCGATGGTGTATGGTTGTGGGTGTGGCATTATTGGTAGCTCCAATCTCTTGATGACTTCTTCTGAGATCAGGTTCTTCTGGCTGTCGTTGTCCACAACAAAGTGTAGGGGAATTCCCTTCACCCACATCTGTGAGTGGAAAAGGCGCTCCTCTGCCTCCGACTCTTCAAGCTCCTCTGGTTGAATCTGTGTGGTGGCAACAATGGAACTGGGTTCTGCATCAATGATCTGCTTCCCTTTTCGCGCGGCTGTGAAATTAGGTTCCGAGTCAGAATCGGAACTGGGATCTAATTCTGAAGCTTTGATCTCAGCCACCAATGACTGTTTTGAGCGACAATCATCAGTGTTGTGCCAGGGGCTTTTGTGGAACTCGCACCACTTCCCGGTGTCCTTCTTTGTCTTTTCTTTACCCTTCTTCGCCTGTGGTTGGGACTGGTTGTCCTTTTCCTGCCCCGTGTTCTGCGAGCCAGAGTTTCCCTTGCCCTGCTTCTGCGCAGGTTTGAAGTCACGCTTGTTCTTTTGCTGAAATTTCTGCTCAATTTTGACAGCATATCGATAGGAGGATCCGAGTGAAGAGATTTCTAGGAAATCCATCTCTGTTCGGATGTACCGGTGTAGGCCACTGCGATATTTCAGTACTAGGTGCCGCTCGGAGTCCTTGATACCTAGCTTTGTGCACAAGGTATGAAATTTGTTGGTGTACTCCGATACCGTTTGGTAACTCTCTTGATGCAGAATGGTCCATTTTGTGTACTGGTCATCATAGTTTCCAACAGGGTAATATTGTTCCTTGACGGCATCTATAAAAGAGGCCCAAGTGGGATTGGAATATTCAAACAATCCAGACTCGTCTGATGAGTTTTGCTCACAATAAGTTTCCCACCAATTTTTGACATGGGGGACGGCCTTAAGGAGCGCAAAGATGATCTTTTCCCTGTCGGAAAATTGGTGGACAGAGAAATACCCTTCTAGTAGATTCAACCATTTATCTAGGGCATCGGCATCGATTTGGCCTTCAAATAAAGGGATATCAAAATTAACTTGTACCTTGAAGGGAGTTGTATCTCCGAAATGGCTGCTTGTTGAGGGTGCATTTGCCGCCGTTGGCATGCGTTGAAGGATCTGGGCGAAATTATCCATCATCTCGTTCCTCTGTCGCGCGAGGGCTTCCTCAAGAAACAACTTGATAGGATCTACTGCTCCGTCGTATCTCTTTTCTTCCGCCATGGGAGGCCGTTTGGGGCGACGAGAGTGGTCTTCCCCAAGTGAAACTAGTTCGAGACCCAACTCTCTGTATCCTAACCTTGTCGGGGACATGCACCGAGAAACAATCAAAGAGCAAACCGCTCTGATACCACTGATCCGGATTTATGTGGGAACGAAACAAAAGATAGCATATACAGAGATATATTGCAAATAACACAGTGATACAGTAAACACATATTCTATTAAATAGCGGAAATAGAACAAACTGTAAAATACAAGAGCTAGAATGGTGGTAGCTATCTCTGAGAAGAGATGTGGCCGCTATGCTCATTCGTGCCAAGATGAATACAAAGAGAGGCCGAAAGGGCCTATTTATCATAAGCATGAGGGAAAGAATCCCAATCATCCAAAAACCTAACCCTAGTAGATGAACCGTCATAAAGTTTGCGGCCCCAAGGTGGTTAGTTGAACAGTCAACTTCCCGGGGTCATAACTTTTGCGTACGATCTCCGTTTAGGGCGCTCGGTAGCCCGTTGGAAAGGTCTAGCCGAGATTTAAAACTTTCGACTAAGCCTAAATGGATGCCATTGGCAACCATTTGGTCCCCCAAATTGCCAAAAAATGTCGTTTAGGGCCTCAAAATGGCTCCGGAAGTTCAGGACCCGAAAAACTGCTAAAAATAGTAATTTACCAAAATTTCCAGAAGACTGTTTTGAGCCAGTTGGAAGAGGTGGGCCACCACTGATATCCACCTGGATCATCTGCCCCCACCGCATCATGCGAGGCTTACTCACCAGACCAGCATGAATAGGTACCTGCGGTCGTAAGGTCGGCAACTGCTCGAAGAAAAAACAACATAGAAAGGAGGCATAACAAAACTCTCCTCCCTCTCGACGGGCTTGTCCAGATCTCTCCGGACACCAGCTAGAAACATCTGTCCCCAGGCATAGTAAGTCCCCCGAAGAACAGAATCCACCAACATCATGTGTCCCCCAGACAAACGATGTGGCGCAGCAGCACCCAATATCCGTAGAACACATGCCCCAACAGCTCGCATATCCCACTCACGTAGGGATCGCAGACTAATAGAGCTGTTCTGCAAAACGGCATCACCAACACGGAAAGTCTGTAACAAGTCCTCCATATCTACACCCGGCGGGATCCTCGGCAAGAGATTGCCCACCTCCCCCAAATGAGGCAACCCAGTCAGAAAATAGACATCCGTGAGGGTGATCTCTAACCTCTCACCCCCAATAATGAAAGCACCCTCCGCCGGCACACACCAACTCACCAGCTTGTTCAGGAGCCGTCTCACTGAACGAATAGGTGGGATTTGAGCAAACTTCAAAAGTCCGCTCACAGCGAGAGTCTGTCACAGCCCCGGATCAGTCTGAATCTTCTCCATCAGATCATCATCGATCTCCCGCTCTCGCCAGGAGGACAATGGTCTCCTCAACATCCTGCCAGAAAACAGAAGAAATTTTTTAGCCCCAGCACAAAAGATTTTTTGAAAAAATCCCATTGTGGCTTTTCCACCAAAAGCCGCGATGACCATCGCGGCCTCCATGCCAAAATCCGTGATGACCATCGCGGCCTCCATAGTAAAACCCGCGATGATCATCGCGGCCTCCAGCCAAAAACCCGCGATGAACATCGCGGATTTTTGCCAGACAGTCGCAATGAACATCGCGACTATCTCCCATGAACTCGCGATGAACATCGCGGGTTCCATCCTCACAGTCGCGATGAACATCACGGCTGTCAGCCTGAAACCCGCGTGGTTCATCGCGGAAATAGACCCAAAACCTGCGATATTCCACATTGGAGGGTCAACATGGAATTTCGTGGCCTTCGGGGGCCCGCCGCCAAACAAAAAAGACATAATTGAAAAGGCTAAAGCAAATAGAGTTACCTGAAACTTGCAGAATCGAAAACCAACGGTGAAATCTCCTGAAAATCAAGAAATAACTCTGAATGCTCTGCCAAACTTGCACGTAACAATGACACGTCATATGGGCCCCACGCCCTATTTATAGAAATTCCACCATTTTTCCAACCGCCATTCCGGTTTCATACGATGCCCGTTTCTCAAACCGTTGGTACCATTGGAATCAGTGCAGCGAGAACTTCATGACAGTTCTTTCCTTTTCCAATTTTCACCAGCTCCATTTTTGGGACCATTTTTTGGGCACCCCCGTCGCCTCGATTTACGTGCCATATCGGCCGTTGTCCGTTTTTGGCATGCCTTATATCATCGGATTCAGTTTTCCGTGCTCGTGATGATTCTTGAGATCATTTCTCGCTCTCACCCCTATATTTTTCGGGCATTTTTTTCCATGCCCCCCTCGTCGCATCAGTTTGCGTGCCACATCAGCCGTTCTCCGTTTTCGACGTGCCTTATATCGCCGGATTCAGTTTTTCACACTTGTGATGATGCTTGAGATCATTTCTCGCTCTCACGCCTAGATTTTTTGGGCATTTTTTCCCATGCCCCCCTCGTCACCTCGGTTTGCGTGCCACATCCACCGTTCTCCATTTTTTACAGTCTTTTTATCATCGGATTCAGTTTTCCGCGCTCGTGATGATGCTTGAGATCATTTCTCGCTCTCACGCCTATTTTTCGAGCATTTTTTCCCATGCCCCCCTCGTCACCTCAATTTGCGTGCCACATCCGTCGTTCTCCGTTTTTGACAGTCTTTTTATCATCGGATTCAATTTTCCGCGCTCGTGATGATGCTTGAGATCATTTCTCGCTCTCATGCCTATTTTTCGGGCATTTTTTCCCATGCCCCCCTCGTCACCTCGGTTTGCATGCCACATTCGCCGTTCTCCATTTTTTACAGTCTTTATATCGTCAGATTCAGTTTTCTGCGCTCGTGATGATGCTTGAGATCATTTCTCACTCTCATGCCCATACTTT
Source organism: Larix kaempferi (assembly GCA_027924585.1). Classification (NCBI taxonomy): domain Eukaryota; kingdom Viridiplantae; phylum Streptophyta; class Pinopsida; order Pinales; family Pinaceae; genus Larix; species Larix kaempferi. The sequence goes on along the minus strand of BSBM01002136.1, from coordinate 454,968 downwards.
TCGGCCATTTTTTCAAAATGCCCTCTCATTGCCTCGGTTTGCGTGCCACAATGGCCGTAGCCCCCTTTTGACAATCTTTATGTCACCAGATACAGTCTCCCACACACATGATGACGCTTGAGACCTTTTCTCGCTCCCATCTATCCATTTTTGTTCGGTATAATTTTACCCTTTTTTCGGGCCGAACAATCCCTTTTTACGAAAAAGGACTTAGGGAGTTTCTGTTAAGCTCTTTTCTGACTCCTAAAACAATGAAAAGATCGCCGAGCAACCTTGCTTCCTTTCATGCTCGTTAAAATTATCTGAAAGGGCGTCTACCTGGTATAAGTTTACCCCTTTTCCGGACCTCTTAGACTAATTACGAAAAAGGAATACTCTAGTCACATCGGCTAGAAGAGTTCTCCATCTGCATCATTTTATGCTTTTTCGGGCCTTGGAGACTAAACTACGAAAAAGAACACCAATAGAGTCCACTTACCGTTTTCAGACTCTCTAAACATGAAAGCAACCATGAGCATGAGCCGTCCTGGGCTCACAAATTCCACAGGACCGTACCATTTCAGAGCACACTTTTATCCCTTCTTGGAGCTCATTAAAACTACGAAGAAGGAATCAATGGTGCCTCTTGGTGCCACGACAGATCACATCTACTCATATGACAGCTTCCCCATGATTGGTCTCCTTTGTTCAGAGTATTCTTGTAACGTCCCCTTCCACCATCAAATGCAGGGAAGGAAACATTAACAACACATCGGGGCTTTTGGCAGACTTAGCCCCAATATTAAATTACTCATAAATTCATAACAATTAAAAACTTCTATATGCAGATTCATCTCAATATAAATACAGCGGAATAAACATACTAATAAGCACACAACCAGTAATGCCTAACATATATAGATATATATATATATCACAGCGGGGGATGATTCGACATATAGGGACTCAATCTCATTACAATGCCATGCATGGATTCCAAATTAAGATAATCAACTCATTTCATTAAACATGGACAATTTAACATATTGCAGAACACAAAATGCAAATAATTTATAATACACAGAACACTTATCTTGAAGATGAAGCTGTCCAATGACTGGCTACGTGAGAGCAACGTTCCACCCAACCATAGATCTCTGTCCATCCTGTATTCTTTCAGCTGATAGATCACCCCCGAGCTGGGCTGTGTATCCACTAAGGAGGAACTAGATGGCGCACTCACGGTCAGGGTTTCACTCAGACAACCATGCTAAGCCAACACACAGTTGGGTTTTTCAAGCATGCAATGGGAAATGGAGGAGGATGCTAGTCCCCTAAGCTCAATCCCAGAGCCACATACACTTCAAGCTGGACTCAGCAATCCCATCCTCTGTTCATACATCCACACTTGGATTTCTCACAACTCTGTCACGAATAACCCCAAATCCGTCACTGATTTTCTGGGCTGTTAAAACTGGGTTTTTCCATGGATTTCGGGGTAGCTAATGCTCTCAAATTCGCCCCAAGGTTCATACCAATGGATTCCCCATTGGATTTCACTGTCTAATACCAAATCTGAGCATTTTTGGCTCTTCAAAACGTGGGTTCTTTCAAAGTCGCGATTTCTGGTTTTTCACTCTGTTGGCAAATCGTTTTTGGATGGAAAATGGTGCTGGTCCGTTTCCCAATGGAATGGAGATGAGGAAGAAGCAACATCCATGAGGTAGAGTGGCTTGTGGTACAAGAAAACAGAGCCCATACTCTGCCATACGAATTTCTGGGCTGCCCATGCTCCATTGAAGCCATGGACTGAAATCCTCAACCACTTCCTTACAACAGAATTAAATGTCATCAAGGAAAGTCAAATGGGTTCTCAAGGTGACATATGGCAGCCTATGGTTCAATCCCTCAACCCCCTCACCACTCCCTAGTGGATACACATGGCCCCTTCTCATTCGTTGCTCCCATAGCCAGTTTTGGTATTTTATTGCATGATGTTTATTTACATCCTTTTTACAATTTCCATGGCTTAAGAGCACATGGGCATCAAAATATCAATGCTTGCCCTTTAAATCAAAATTCAGGCTTTCACTAGCGGGGCCTTGGCCTTGAGCTCCACGCTAGGAAAACATACATCACATGTACACATTATTTACATTAAATGCTAATATATCCTAAGGGTCAAAATGGGGTATTACAATTCTGCAGTATGTCACCTTGAAAATCCCTCGACAGCACCTATCAGCTCGTCCTCCCCCCCAGAGTCAATATATACCATTCAGTCAGTCAAAGCAATGATCCCCTCACCTACAAGTTAGTTCCCTACGCTGCCAGGTCAACCATATCATCATGCTCTGAACAAAGGAATTTCGAGTCTACCCACTATATGACCCCAGTTACTTCCCATCCCCACAAGTATGTTAGTCCTACCATCAGTACTACCACACTTCAGTTCTACACCTCGCGCTCCTATTAAGGAAACATCATTGCCTTGTTAGTTGTTGGTCTCCCTCTGTCGACGACAACCAAATTTATTCCAGAGGATAGACCTAGAGGTCCCTGTGTCTTGGACTCATCACCATTTATGATGAGTGCCTATGAATCATTTGGAGAAGAGTCCTCAGTGCCTCTCCAAGTGGTTGTTTCTCGCGTGCTCGACTTCAACACCTTGATCGCATCGTTGAGACTCGCACAGGGCATCGGTTCGTTCACTTATTAGTCGATGACCCCGGATACCTTCTGACTCCTCCACATTTGAGAGTCTACCTATGGATACAACCAATTACACTGTTCCTATAGATATTTGGGTTGCGTATGGCGACAGTATTAAGATGTGCCCCAGTTTTATACTCCCTCGAGTATACAGTTACAGATACTTCCTAGAGATGGCTCACAGTCATTACGTCCCTACAGATGTTGGGCACCTTCAGTTCCAACAGTTCATCAGTTATTCTAGTGTATCAGTTATTGAAATCAGTTATGATCAGGAGTATATCCCAAAATAATGTCCCCCCTGGACCATTATGATGTACCAGTAGATTCTTTATGTATTAGATCCCCTTTCTTGGGACTAATTGTTATGTATATGTCTTGATACGAGCATGGGAATGCCCGCCTCGTCCAGTATCAGAGATTACACCTCATTCATATTGAGGCCATGTAATATTTTTTGTTTTTGCAGCTTCCAAGGGTTGTGGCTCCAGTCTCCAACCGGTCTCCTCTCTCCCTAAACCCCAGAAAAAAGACAAAAGAACTGTGATGTCTATCGGCCATACGATGAGCTCCTGCCCTCACACATCAAGGGGAAATCTGTTAACACCTAAAAAGTGCTCACTAGCTCATTCCCTTATTCACATGACCCATTTGTCCACTTTTCCACCATCTGAGCCTCTAAAACCAACAAAAGGTCACCAAAAGACCTTAGTACACCCTTTTTTCCCACTCAAAAATATTATTTTTCCTGAAAAGCATAAAAGCCCCTCAAAAAGGGTCCAAATTCCCAAAAATATTAAAAAGGGAATTAAAATATTAATTTTATTCAAAAAAGGAAAAAGGAGGGAAAAGTGCCTAAACCATGTTGATCAATACCATTTGGTTTCCACAAAACCACAAATGGTATCCCCCACCACCAAAACCTATAAAAAGGTGGTAGGGGCTCCTCATTTCAGATCCATCCATTATCTCATCCTCATGTTGTCAAAATCTCCCTTGAGCATTTTGGCCATTATAAGCAACCTTGGAGACGGAGACCTCTTGAAGCTTGGAGCTACTTATCTTGGGAGTTGCTCTACATCAACCTTCACCATTGAAGGTATTACTATTGCAAGCATTAGCTTGCCCCATTTTTAAATATAAATTTATTCTTTCATATTTTCTTGTCTTGTTTTTAAAATATTTTCATTATTTGCTTATATTCTTGCATAGATCCATGATTAGTTTTGTTTAGATTAGTTTCTTGTTTAATTCTATTGAAAGTGTTGCTACTAGTTAGCAGGTGCCCATAGCACTAAGCCTGGTTGCAAAACCGGGCCAACACCATGGCCTTTTATGGCCAAGTTCTAAATCAATACAATTTTTATCGTTTTTAGTTGTTGATGATCTTATTATTTTCCCATATGAATTATGTACCTTGTCTATGCAAATTTATTCGGTGCAGTTCTCTTGAATTGTGAGTGCAGAGGATCTAAGGGGTGATGGAGTGGTCCACAAGTCTGTGGCAGCCATTATAGTCCATTTGCTGATCCTTGGGAGCTTGAGGTTATGGGAGATTCAGGAATATGTTATATTTTATCCCTTTTCATTTTCTGAGATGTGGGTTCTTTCCCAATAAACAAATACTTGTTATCATTCAATGTCTTATATTTTTTATTTATTCAATGCATGGTAGCAAAAATTATTGGGACATTTTCAATGATATTTTTAGGATGTGGATCAATCGTTTTGATAAGAAAACTGATTGGTGTGTCGCTTGTGTATGATATGATCTAGAAGTGATGGAGCTCATTGAAAAAACACATCAATGCAATCAAGTAAACAATATTTCTATGCACTCAATTTGTTTTTCCTCAGCAATGAGAAGAGGAGGTATAAAAAAAGCATAGAGGGATGATTGCATGGTTGTCTTTCAAACAAGTGGCTTGTGATGACTGTCAAACACATAAGTAAGTTCTCACTCTCAAACTATAACTTTATGTAACTAAGGTATATATAGAAAAGTCAGAATCTAAAATATCTTGCAATGAAAAACGTTAAAATACAAAACAATGGGACGTGTAATTCTCTCTTTATTTCAAATTTTAATTAGAAGGAAAGTCAATATTTTTAAAAGTGATAAAAACGCCTTTGTGAACAATATTAATTGTTTAGTTTTTTATATTTGATATTCTTATGTATTGCCTACCCTACTTTTTAGAATGTTTATATCTCTCAAATGTTCGAATATACTCATATAATGAGGTTTTAAAAAATTAGTTCATATGAAACTTAGCTCTGACCAAATGGATTTTAAATTATAGATGATAATCATACTCAAAGTGAAACCTTCTGTGATCTTTTGTATTCATATAATGGGGTTTTAAAAAATTAGTCGATGTGAAGCTTAGTGCTCGAATGGATTTTAAATTATAATTAATAATAATCTTTTGTACTCAAAATAGCTTTTTTTTCCAACGGAAAAATCACCTTCCCGCTATTCCGAAGAATCAAGGAAAGCTTGAAATACAATCATTACAATAGGGCTCAACAAGAGCATCATGTCACTTACAAGAATTGAACCTGGGTGGGGAGGGTAACAATCTTTCCTCCCAACCACCCAACCTACAACCAATGGACTATACTCAAAATAACTTTATTTTATATTCATTAAAGATTTTAATGTTTTTAATGTTTTAGAATATTTATAAATTAAATTTTATATTTTGAATATATAAATTCATATTTTTTAAAAATTAAATTATTATTTTTTAAATATTAAAATTGGTTTTACTTTTATATCTTTATACTACATTTTAATATTTTAGAATATTTATAATTATATTTTATATTTTGAATATATAATTTTTTTATTTTTTAAAAATTAAATTATTATTTTTAAATACTTAAAAATTATTTTAATTTTATATCTTTATATTATATTTAATATTTTGAGTACATAATTTTTTTAATATTTAAATTTTACTTTAAATTTTAATTGCATTTACAATCTAATTGATTTTATGCCATTGGTTCCAAATTAAAAATAAATAATTATAAAAAATATATATATAAAAAATAAAAGTTATAGATAACTTATTTATGCCAAGTTTATTTAACTAGAAGAAGGTGAGTGATAAAAGTCATAGATAACTTATTTATGTCACTTAACTTGTGACCTATGGGTGTTCACCTACCACAATTTAAGTGGATGTGCTAGTATTACTTAATCATGAATTTGAATATTAATATTAATATTAACTTTAATTAAATAAATATTAATGTTAATGTTAACTTAAAAGTCAACATTAATATTAAGTTAACATTAACATTAACATTAATATTACTACTAATATAATTAATAATAACATTATTTTATTATTATTCTATTAATTTTAATAATATTATTATTATTTTATTAGAAATATTGTTCACCTTATTAATTAATGCATTAATTAATATTATTAATTACATTAATATTAAGTTAAAATTAATATTAACAATAATACTAACATTAGCATTAATATTTAATATTAATGTTAACTTAATAGTAATGTTAAAATTAATATTGTTGGGCCCTTCCATGGAGCAAAGACCCCAAGTTAAGTTGGATTCCAAGTAAAATTGATATTATATCACTGGTTGAAACTTGGGAACACGTGGAATCCAAGGTCCCTGATATAGAAGGATACATCCTATGGTCGATATGGAATAAACATTCTAATCATATAGGCATTGGATATGGCTTGTTACATTAGGTAGAACATCTCCCCTATTGTTAGGCTCTATAAGTAAGACCCTTACAACCAATATATTTGTGTAGAGATTACAAACATTAATGTTAAAAAGATCTACATAGTCATCTATTATTTTTCCCCTATTAATTCCAACTTCTTTAAGAAAAGAAATTTAGATAATAATGGTTTAAAGCATGAGAATTCTAGTATAAGGAATAAAGGAAATATCCTTTTGATGGGTGACCTCAATGCCCGAACTTCGAGTAACCAAGATACTCTTTTAAGCAATTATTCTGACCCTAATAATATTTGGTTACATGAAGGCCTTGTGCTAGCTAATAGGTATAAAAGAAGTTTTGAAGATCTAGGTGAAAATCTATTCAGTTCTAAGATAGTCAAGCTTTGTAGTGCTCAAGATCTTATAATTGGCAACGATCTAATAAAATAACCAAATTCTAGTCAGATGACTTGTATTCATGGGCTTGAAAGTAGTGTGGTTGATTATGTTATGGGTTGGTGCAAGCTAATGAGGGTCTCTTTTGACACGTGAGATGCAAACAAAAAATGAAAAAACAAGCATATGCCAACTTACATGGATATTTTGAGATATATACACAATGAATATTGCTCTAAGTAAAAAAGATGAAATGTAGGAAATTGAATTACGTTTCCGAATATATAAATTTTATCTATTAATAATGTTAATAACTATCTAAAGTTTGATATTTTCTAACAGGAAATTTTTTTGGACAAATTATAAGGTATATGTTTTTGTGGGTGCAGTCTTTGAATGCCTTAGTTTAGTTATGGAATCAACCTACAAAAACTGGTATACATATAGAGAATAACTAGTACTAGTGCAGCGCTATTTTTCCAAAATAAATTTAATAATTTATAATTTTTTGTTTAATTATCTAAGTGATCAAACCTCAAAAACAGTATGCCAAACGTGGGTGCAACCTTTGAATGTCTTAAAGAAATGATCATGAAGTTGTTTTTTCTAGCATGTAGAGATCGATGTCTAGTATTGCAACATTCAATTTTTTTTTAAATGCTTGAGAAATGAAAAAGTTATGGATGAAACACTAACAATGTGTTTTTTGAGTTGAGTCATGGCATAAGAAAAATAAGAAAAAATATTTTTTTTTTAAATTACATATTTCGAATCTGTGGAAAAAATGCTATCTAGTTCTAGATTTTCATCAATCATTATGGTGTGTATCATATTGTAATCAATGGTAAAAAAAAATCATATTGAGAAAATGGATGAGATGCTCAATTAGTGATGGTTTACCGCATTCCATGGCATAGGTTTGGTTAATCCAAAGCAAACATATAGGCACAAAAATGACACACTAGCACATGTGGAGGGTCGACCCTAGTGCTACAAGATGCGTCCATGTTTATTTTAAATTCAAATTGATGAGAGCATCAAAAAAAATCACGGTAAACAAAATGCATACGCAATATGCGTTACAAAATGCGTACACAATATGTAAAACTACAATTTCATTATATGGTTTGGTGATGATAACATTAAAAAGAATTGGATAGCTAGGTAAATAAAATGAACATCTTTTTACATGGATTTGGATGGATAGGTATATAGAATGAACATGTTTTGGATGTGTTGCAGTTGGCAACTTGGTGCACTAGACTTGTCTTGGTGATGATACCATTAAAAATATTCAAGGCGCGTTAGACCTGGCTTGGCAATGATAACATTAAAAAGAGTTTGATGGCTAGGTATATAGAATTAACATCTTTCATGAAGAAAGAGAATATGACTTGATACATCAGACTTGGGTTGGCGATGATAACATGAAAAATATTTGGATGGCTAGGTATATAGAATGAAAGTAAAGATTAGTAAGGGTTAGGGGGAAAGGGGGATATATATAGATAGATAGAGAGAGAGAGAGAGAGAGAGAGAGAGAGGGTTTTGGGGAGTAGTAGGGAGACTAGAGAGAAAGGGGGTATAGGTGAGTAGTGGGGGTTAAGGGTAGGGAGAGTAGGAGAGACATGGAGAGGGGGAATAGGGCCAGGGGTAGGGGGAGTATGAGAGAGATAAGGAGTGGGTGTTTTCAAGAAGTTAGAGGTAGAGACTGAGGGGGGGTGTTAAGGGGTTAAGTTAGAGGTAGAGGGGTGTATTAGGATATTGGGGGTACGTGGAGCAAGGGATAAAGAGAGTGAGAGAAGGATTTAGTAATAGTTAGTGAGAGGAGGGGAGAGAGGGTGAGAGATAGGAGGGGATTTAATTCCATGGAGAAGCATAGGGGTCTGTGTGTGTGTGTGTGTGTGTGTGAGAGAGAGAGAGAGAGAACCAATGGGGCAACACTTTGTTAGGGGGTTGAGGGAGAGAGAGAGAGGGGGGGGTGAGGGTTTGGTGTAGGTGGAGGAGTAGGAGAGTGAGAGAGAATGAGAGAGAGGGTTAGAAAGAGTTAGGGGGAAGAGGGTATAGAGAGAGAAAGAGTGCTAATTTTTTAGCATTAATTCAATATACTCTAGGATCTTTACTGGGAGAATGACATGTACAGCATAAGTATAACAATGCATATCAATCACACCAAGCAATCACATGAGACAATAGACACACAGAGTTTCACTGGGGAAAACCATAAAGGTGAAAAACCCCACAACTTCCTCAGAGATAGAAAGAGCAATGATACAGCCCAAGTACAAGAGATAGTCTTCTACTAGCAGCTACTCCTCCTCCTCAACTAGTGCGCCACTTTCTGAGTGATGTAGAGGTGAATAATGAGATCAAAAAATAAAGATCCCCCGCTCTCTATTTATACTTGTCCTGACTTGCCTAATACACTAGCAGGGCTGACTTCTCTGGAAGAGTCTAATAACCCATGGTTACATTAATCCGGGTCGACCCCTCATTAGGTGGTCTAATAACCCATCATAGCAAGTTACGACACTTGTAACACTTGTCAATACAAATGATGACACTTCCGTATAGAGGAATAATACCATCTCTATAGGAGTACAATATACATAGATGAAATACATTCCAAAGTTACATATACATCAACACTCCCTCTTAACTAGGAAGGTATTTCTCAACATAGATATGCTAGCACAAGTCTTCTTCTCTGGATCATCGTCACTGGATCATCATCATCAAATTATTGTCATCGTCACTACTGCTTCTATCTCAATCAATCTCTGATCTACTCGTCATAGGAAGTTCTACAGAGCCAGTCCTTTTTCATACTAGATGTAGGCCCACCACCTACAGGTCTTCATCATCACTGGCCATACTGTGGAATCCTCAGGACTTATTACGTGCCTCACAAAACCTATCAAGAGCATCCCAAGTTTTTACGAGCACACATCTCTACCTGTCCGATCTACCAGGGACATATTACATGTGACCCCACCACAAAACCTTGCAAGAGCATCCCAGGATGTTACGAGCACACAGCTCTACCCGTCGGACCTCCCAAAGACATATTACATGTGGTCACACCACAAAAACCCTCAAGAACATCCCAGGCTGTTACGAGCACACAGCTCTACCTGTCAGACCTCCCAAGGACACATTACATGTGGTCATGGAAAAACCTTACAAGAGCATCCCAGGCTGTTACGTGCACACAGCTCAACTTGTCGGACCTCCCAAGGACACATTAGATGCCATAGGACAAAACCTCAAAAGAGCATCCCAAGTTATTTCAAGCACATATATCTACCTTTCAGATCTCCCAGGGCGCTATTATATGTCCTCCCAGAGTAATGCATAGAAAGAGCATCCCAGGCTGTTATGAGCACATAGCTCTACCTTTCGGATCTCCTAGGTCTACTTATATGCTCATCTGCACAACCTGTCCATGACCATAGAGTGTCATTCTGATACTCACCATACATCATCCTAATGTATATCAACACATGATCATCCTGATCATCATCATAGCATCATCCTGATGCATATCATCTGGAGCAACATCCTAAAGCTCGTCATCCATGATCATACTGTGCATCCACCTGATGCATACCAAGTATCTACCTGATACATATCATCATACATGATCTACCTGATCATAAAAAGCATCCAACATAATGCATATACATATACATGATCCAACTGATCATAACAAGCATCCAACATGATGCATATATAGAGCAGTAACTAGAGCATTGTCCTGATGCTCATCATCCAGCGCTTACATCCATAGCCATGTGAAGGATCCTCCTCTTACCATGCTTGGAATGGCTCCATCAAATGTGTCAATCACTTCTTCCTTGAAGTGTCGTCAATCTAAAGAACACTAAGCCTCTCTCTGAAGTACTCGAACTTCACTCTGGCTAGTGGCTTCGTCAACACATCCGCAACCTGCTCATCCGTCGCAACATACAGGAGATTCACTGCTCCTCTCTGCACCACATCCCTGATATAGTGTTATTTGATCTCAATGTACTTCGACCTATCATGGAACACTGGGTTCTCATACAACTTCACACAACTATGGTTGTCACAAAAGATACTAGTAGCCTCCAATGGAAGATCAAATAACTCAGACAGTAGCTTCCTGAGCCATACTACCTCACTACTGGCCGAACAACCTGCAACATACTCTGCTTCAGCTGTACTCAGTGCTCCGCAAGACTGCTTCCTGCTAAACCAAGAGATCACACCTGGTCACATACTGAAGTAGTGCCCAAAATTTCTCTTCCTATCTGCAGCACTGCCTGCCCAATCTAAATCAACATAACCCTACAGGTTAAACTTTTGATTCGCATCATACTTGATCCCATAATCAACTGTACCGTTCAGGTACCTCAGAAATGCTTTACAGCAACCAGGTGAACACTCCTCGGATCTGTCAGGAACTGGCTCAATGTTTTCACCACAAAGCAAATATCTGGTCTTATGTTCGTCAGGTACATCAAGGACCCAATCATCTGATGATACATAGTGACATCAACCGGCTTAGATGAAGGATCACATAGAAGCTTCAGGTTCGATTCCATAGGTGTGGCCATGGCCTTCCAGTCCATCATCCCGAACCTCTTCAGGATCTCTCTTGCATACTTCCCTTATCCAAGGAATATCCCATCTGTACTTTGCCACACCTCCATGCCTAGAAAATAGTGCATCATCCCCAAGTCCTTCAACTCGAACTCGGCAGCAATCTTCCTCTTGGTATCAACAATCAAACTATCTTCTTCTGTAACAAATAGGTCATCCACATACAGAAGTAGTATCACTAGATTGCCTTCCTCAACCTTGTCGTAAAGGTTGGAATCTGCTTTATTCTTGGTAAATCCCAAACTAGATAGAAAGTTGTCCATCCTACCATACCAAGTCCTAGGAGCTTGCTTCAAGCCATACAAGGCTTTCTTCAACCGACACACATATGACTCCATGTCATGTGTCTCAAAACCAAGTGGTTGCTCCACATACACTTCCTCCTCCACTACACCATTCAAGAAATCTGTCTTGACATCCATCTGGTATATCTTCCATTTCATCACTATAGCCAGAGCAAGTACTTATCTGATGGAAGTGTACCTGGCTACAGGAGCAAAATTTTCTTCATAGTCTATCCCGTCTTTCTAGGAGAAGCCATGACCTACAAATATCGCTTTGTATTTCTCTATGCTGCCATCTGCGGCATGCTTGATCTTGTAGATCCACTTGGAAGTCAAACTGACTTCCCTTCAGGTCTTGGGACTACATCCAAAATATCATTATTCATGATCGATTGATATTCCTCGACCATGGCATCCTTCCATTCTTTCTTTTCCACTGCTTCTTCATAACTGGAAGGTTCTTTGTTCATAATGTCACAGAGTATGGAAACATAAATGGTGTGAGATCTAGTTCTCTTCCTTGCTCTATGTTCTTCTTCTAGAATGCCATACCTTTCTACATCTTGAATGAGCTCTCTAGCCCATGCAGGTTTCCTCTTGTGAGAGTACTTCTCACAGGGTGGATCTACAGGTTCTTGTGGATCTTCAATTTCACAATCTGTTTTTGGAATTGCTTCACTCATGGTGGTATCTTGAAATCTAGTTTCCTTTAGTTCTTCATGATCGTCAACAGGTGCCTTTCTTGACTTGATGAAAGTTGAGTCTTCATCAAATGTTACATCCCTGCTGACATCAATCTTCTTGAACCCTGGAAAGTATATTCTGTAAGCCTGTGAGCTTTCATTGTACCCCACAAAGATACCCTTATTTCCTGAAGGATCTATATTTGTTCTCTTTTCCTTTGGAACATGTGTATATACTGGACAACCGAATATTCTAATATGGCTGACCTCGATTTTCTTACTAGTGAAGACTTCTTCTGGTGTGTTGTTGTCCAATATCTAGTGAGGTGTTCTGTTCTGCACATGTACAGTTGTCCTAGCTTCTTCTGCCCATAGATGCATAGGCAGATCCTGGTCATGCAACATTGTCCATGTTGCTTCCATGATTTTTCTATTCTTTCTTTCTGCAACTCCATTCTGTTGTGGATTGTAGGGAGCAGTCAACTCCCTCTTAATCCCCTAATCACTGCATAGTTTCTTGAAGTCACCTGAAGTGAATTATCCGCCATTGTTGGATCTGAAAGTCTTGATCTTCTTATCGGTTTGATTTTCCATCAAGGTTTTTAATTCTTTGAACTTATCAAATAATTCATCTTTTTTCTTCAAGAAGTAGAACCAAGTATTCCTAGAGAAATCATCAATGAAAGAGACACAGTGTACATACCCACTCAGAGAACTGGATGACATCGAACCGCATACATCGGAGTGGATAATTTCCAAGATTCCTTTTGCTTTGTTTTCACTGCTTGGAAATGCCTTCTTAATGTTCTTTCCTTTTGCACATCCTTTGCAAACACCTTCATGCTTTGACTTGATTTCAGGAAGACCTTCTACATCTTTGCTTGCAATTGGTAGTGCTCTATAATGCACGTGCAAGCCATCTATGCCAAAGTTCACTTGGCTCCATGGATTCATGTACCATGGCATGTTCAGGTTGTCCCTTCAATTTGGACAATCCTCCCTCTTGCTCTCCAATCACAACTGCATCATCTATAGATTTACCCTTTGGCCACATTAGGACTTGGCCATCTACAAATGCAACCCTCGTGCCTTTTGCATCCAATGCAGATATGGAGAGTAGGTTCTTCTTGATCCTAGGTACAAATAACACATCTTTCATCTTCAAGGATTTTCCAAAGTCTAGGTTGTAGGAGGCTTCACCACTTCCTTTGATAGGATATTGATAATCATCCCCAAGTTTCACCTTATGGGGTGATTCATGTTCAGATAGATTTATAAAGGATTCTTTAAACCCGGTCATGTGTTTGGAAGCCCCACTATCAATGAGCCAATCATTAAATCCATGAGAGATAGTACCTATGAGTGCACATATGAGAACATATTCATCTTCACTAGATGAATCATCACTTCCTGCCCTAGCCTTCTACTTTGGGGGTTCATCATCCTCAGCAGCATGAGCATGGTACCTTCTTTTGCTACCCTTCTTGTTGTTTTTGAAGTTGTTGTTGTCCTTTTTGTTCTTGGGACAATTTATAGCAATATGTCCCTTCTCATTACAGGTAAAACATATTCTCCTTTCTTTATTGTGATGGTGGTGTGAAGATTTCTTGAAGTGAGATGGATTTCCCTTCCTTGGTGTGTGCTGTGAGAGCTTGATTTTCATTCCCCGTCTTTTCTTCTTGGGCCACAAGCCTTGCATCTTCTTGAGAGCATTCCTCCCATAGTCTACTGAAAGAGATTAGTTTATTTCTTGCACATATTCCTTGGATAAAGGAATCCCATGACCTAAGTAGGCCATTCAATGTGGTCATAACAACTTCACCATTATCCACTACCTCATTCACAACTTCAAGTTGTTCTTTGATCTGAGAGACCTTAGAGAAATAGGATTGAATGGTCTCTCCATTCTGAAGCTTTACCCCTTTCAATTGGTTCCACAAAGTCATCTTCTGATTTATGTTCTTCCCTTCAAATAGCTTGGTCAGGGAATCAAACATCTCCTTGGGTGTCTTCAAAGATGACACATGTGGAATGAGATGGTCTTTGATAGAATCAATAATGATCCTCTTTTCCTCGACCAAGTTCTTCTTCTGAAGGGCTTTAGCCTCTTCTCCCTCTGGGATAGGGACCTCGGAGCTTATGTAAGTGTCCAACTCATTTTCTTCCAGGATTAACCCAATCCTATACTTTCATGCTCGGAAGTTATCAACCCCTTCACACTTATCTTCAAGCTTGGTGTGGTGAGACATCTTAAAGAGTATTTCAAATGGAAATAGAAAAGATTTAGGTCTTACCACTTGATTTCCTAAAAACTGGATCAGGTCCCGTATTAGGGTTTGTCCGAGAAACCCTAAAAATTCAAAATGTGAATTTCAAATTTATAAAAGGATAGAAAGATGTTCCTTGATGCATTGATCATCCTGGTATACTCAGAAATTGAAAACTGCAAAGTTTCACCCTTCATAAATGCTTTTTAATCTCTCGGATTCACTAGGGAGGACCCTGAATTAGGGTTTGAGTTTCCCGGAGCTTCACCCAACCACAATATACGATCCAAAGCTCTAAACTTTGATTTTTTCAAGGAGATTCCAACCATGTCTTCAGATTTCAAAAATTCCTATTTTGTGGAAACCCTAAAATTTAGGGCAAACAATGAAAGTGATCAGAATTGAATTTTGATTGGATAGAAAGATTCTCCTTAATGAGTAGAGTCAATCTACCTTGCTGCATTTCCAAAATCTGTGGAGAGAAACCCAATAAACAAGAAACCCTAGTTTCTACCATTGAACAATGTCTTCTTCTCAGGTTAGCTCTAATACCATGTTAATTTTTGAGCATTAATTCAATATACTCTAGGATCTTTACTGAGAGAATAACATGTACAGCATATCAAGTATAACAATGCATATCAATCACACCAAGCAATCACATGAGACAATAGACACACAGAGTTTCACTGGGGAAAACCATAAAGGTGAAAAACCCCACAACTTCCTCAGAGATAGAAAGAGCAATGATACAACCCAAGTACAAGAGATAATCTTCTACTAGCAGCTACTCCTCCTCCTCAACTAGTGTGCCACTTTCTGAGTGATGTAGAAGTGTATAATGAGATGAACAAATAGAGATCTCCTGCTCTCTATTTATACTTGTCCCGACTTGCCTAATACACTAGTAGGGCCGACTTCTCTAGAAGAGTCTTATAACCCATGGTTACATTAATCCGGGCCGACTCCTCACTAGGTGGTCTAATAACCCATCACAGCAAGTTACGACACTTGCGACACTTGTTAATACAAATGACGACACTTCCGTATAGAGGAATAATACCATCTCTATAGGAGTACAATATACATAGATGAAATACATTCCAAAGTTACATATACATCAACAAAGAGGAGGGGGGTTAGAGGTAGAGAGAGTAGGTGGGTGAGAGAGAGAGAGAGACGGAGAGAAAGAGGAAGGAAGAGAGATAGAGAGAGAGAGAGAGAGAGAGAGAGATCAAATGGGTTAGGGGTTTGGGGAGGAGTGTTGATGTATATGTAACTTCAGAATGTATTTCACCTATGTATATTGTACTCCTATAGAGATGTTATTATTCCTCTATACGGAAATGTCATCATTTGTATTGACAAGTGTTGCAAGTGTTGCAACTTGCAAGTGATGGGTTATTAGACCACCAAGTGTGGGGTCGGCCCTGATTAGTATAACCATGGGTTATTAGACTGAGTTAGACAAGTCAGCCCTGCTAGGTTATTAGGCAGGTTAGGTCATGTATAAATAGAGTGCGGGAGGCACTCTATTTGATCATCTCATTATTCACTTCTACACTACTCAGAAAGTGGCGCACTAGTGGAGGAGGAGGTTCAGCTGCTAGGAAGACTATCTCTGTGTACTTTGGTTGTATCATTGCTCTTTCTATCTCTGAGGAAGTTGTGGGTTTTTTCACCTTTATGGTTTTCCCCAATGAAACTCTGTGTGTCTATTGTCTCATGTGATTGCTTGGTGTGATTGATATGCATTGTTATACTTGATATGTTGTACATGTTATTCTCTCAGTAAAGATCCTAGAGTATGTTGAATTGATGTTCAAAAATTAACATGGTATCAGAGTTAACCTGAGAAGAAGACACTATGCAGTTGCGGAAACTAGGGTTTCCTATTTATTGGGTTTCTCTCCACAGAGATTGAAAGACAGTAGGGTATTTTGACTCTCCTCATGAAGGTGCATCTTTCTGTCCAATCATAATTCAATTCTGGGCACTTTCATTTTTTACCCTAAAATTTAGGGTTTCCACAAAAATAGGAATTTATGAAATATGAGGAAATAGCTGGAAGCTCCTTGGAAAAATAGAATTTTAGAGCTTTGGATCAAACTTTTTGGTTGGGTAAAGCTCCGGGAAACTCAAACCCTAATTCAGGGTCCTCCGAGTGAATCTGGGAAGACTAAAAGGCATTTCTGAAGGGTGAAACTTTTCATATTTCAAATTCTAAATATACCAAGCTGATCAGCTCGTCAAGGCACATCTTTCTATCCTTTCAGAAATTTGAAATTCACAATTGTAATTTTTAGGGTTTCTCTGACAAACCCTAATCCAACACTAGATCCAGATTTCTGCAAATCAAGTGGTAAGGCCTAAATATTTTCTATTTCCATTTGAAGTACTCTTTAAGATGTCTCACCACACCAAGATTGAGGATAAGCTTGAAGGGGTTGATAGCTTCTGAGCATGGAAGTATAGGATTGGGTTAATCCTGGAAGAAAATGAATTGAATACTTACATAAGTTTTGATGTCCCTGTCCTAGAGGAAGAAGAGGCTAAGGCCTTGCATAAGAAGAACTTGGTCAAGGAAAAGAGGATCATTGTTGATTCTATCAAAGACCATCTCATACCACATGTGTCATCTCTAAATCCACCCAAGGAGATGTTTGATTCCCTGACCAAGCTATTTGAAGGGAAGAATATAAATCAGAAGATGACTCTGCAGAACCAATTGAAAGGGGTAAAGCTTCAAAATGGAGATACCATTCAATCCTATTTCTCTAAGGTCTCTCAGATCAAGGAACGACTTGAAGTTGTGGATTAGGTGGTGGATAATGGTGAAGTTGTTATGACCACATTGAATGGCCTACCTAGGTCATGGGATTCCTTTATCTAAGGAATTTGTGCAAGAAAAAAACTGATCTCCTTCAGTAGGTTGTGGGAGGAATGCTCTCAAGAAAAAGTTAGGCTTGTGGCCCGAGAAGAAAAGATAGGGAATGAAGATCAATCTCTCACATCACACACCAAGAAAGGAAATTTCAAGAGGGAGCCATTCCACTTCAGGAAATCTTCACACCAGCAGATCTCAGATGGTTCACATGCAATGAGAAGGGACACTTTGCTGCAGATTGTCCCAAGAAGAAGAAAGACAACAACAACTTCAACAAGAAGAAGAAGAACAACAAGAATAGATATCATGCTCATGCTGCTGAGGATGATGAACCTCCCAAGAAGAATACTAGAGCAGAAAGTGATGATTCATCAAGTGAAGATGAATATGTTCTAATAATTGGTCTCACAGGTACTATCTATCATGGATGTAATGATTGGCTTATTGATAGTGGGGCTTCCAAACACATGACTGGGTTTAAAGAATATTTTGCAAATCTATATGAACATGAGTCGCCCCATAAGGTGAAACTTGGGGATGACTATCAATATCCTATCAAAGGAAGTGGTGAAGCCTCCTACAACCTAGACTATGGGAAGTCTTTGAAGATGAAAGATGTTCTATACGTACCTGGGCTCAAGAAGAACTTACTCTCCATATCTGCATTGGATGCAAAAGGCATGAGGGTTGCATTTGTAGATGGCCAAGTCATAATGTGGCCAAAGGGTAAAACTATAGATGATGCAATAGTGATTGGAGAGCAATAGGGCGGATTGTACAAATTGAAGGGACAACCTAAACATGTTATGGTGCATGAATCCATGGAGCCAAGTGAACTTTGGCATAGAAGGCTTGCACATGTGCACTATATAGCACTACAAATTGTAAGTAAAGCTGTAGAGGGTCTTCCTTAAATCAAGACAAAGCATGAGGGTGTTTGCAAAGGATGTGCCAAAGGAAAGAAAATTAAGAAGGCATTGAGTCCAAGCAGTGAAAGCAAAGTGAAAGGAATCTTGGAAATTATCCACTCCGATGTATGTGGTCCGATGTCATCTAGTTCTCTGAGTGGGTATGTATACTATGTCTCTTTCATTGATGATTTCTCTAGGAATACTTGGGTCTACTTCTTGAAGAACAAAGATGAAGTGTTTGATCAGTTCAAGGAATTCAAAGCCTTGATGGAAAATCAAACTAATAAGAATATCAAGACATTCAGATCCGAAAATGGTGGAGAATTCACTTCAGGTGATCTCAAGAAGCTATGCAGTGATTCAGGGATAAAGAGGGTGTTGACTGCTCCCTACAATCCACAACAGAATGGAGTTGCAGAAAGGAAGAATAGAACAATCATGGAAGCAGCACGAAAAATGCTGCATGACCAGGATCTGCCTATGCATCTATGGGCAGAAGCAGCTAGGACAGCTGTATATGTACAGAATAGAACACCTCACAAGATATTGGACAACAAGACACCAGAAGAGGTCTTCTCTAGTAAGAAACCTGAAGTCATCCATCTCAGAATATTTGGTTGTCCAGTATATACACATGTTCCAAAGATGTTCCTTCAAGAAAGAAGGGCATCTTTGTGGGGTACAATGAAAGCTCGAAGGCTTACAGAATATACTTTCCAGGGTTCAAGAAGATTGATGTTAGCAGAGATGTAACATTTGATGAAGACTCAGCTTTCATAAAGTCAAGGAAGGAACCTGTTGAAGATCATGAAGAACCAAAGGAAACTAGATTTCAAGACACCACCATGAATGAAGCAATTCCAGAAGCAGATCGTGAAGTTGAAGATCCACAAATACCTGTAGATCCACCCCGTGAGAAGAACTCTCATAAGAGGAAACCTACATGGGCTAGAGAGCTCATTCAAGATGCAGAAAGGTATGGCATTCTAGAAGAAGAACACAGAGCAAGGAAGAGAACTGGATCTCATACTAGCTATGTTGCCTTACTCTGTAACATTATGAACAAAGAACCTTCCCGTTATGAAGAAGCAGCGGAAAAGAAAGAATGGAAGTATTCCATGGTCGAGGAATACAAGTTGATCATGAAGAATGATGTTTGGGATGTAGTCCCAAGACCTGAAGGGATGTCTATTGTGACTTCCAAGTGGATCTACAAGATCAAACATGCTGCAGATGGAAGCATAGAAAAGTACAAAGCAAAATTTGTAGCTCGTGGCTTCTCCCAGAAAGAGGGAATAGACTATGAAGAGAATTTTGCTTGTGTATCCAAGTACACTTCCATCAGATCATTACTTGCCCTGGCTGCAGTGATGAAATGGAAGATATACCAGATGGATGTCAAGACAGCTTTCTTGAATGGTGTAGTCGAGGAGGAAGTGTATGTGGAGCATCCACTAGGTTTTGAGACACATGACAGGGAGTCATATGTGTGTAAGTTGAAGAAAGCCTTGTATGGCTTAAAGAAAGCTCCTAGGACTTGGTATGGTAGGATAGACAAATTTCTATCCATTTTGGGCTTTACCAAGAGTAAAGCGGATTCCAACCTTTACTACAAGGTTGAGGAAGAAAATCTTGTGATACTACTCATGTATGTGGATGACCTATTTGTTACAGGTGAGGATGGTTTGATTGCTGATACAAAGAGGAAGCTTGCTGCCGAGTTCGAGATAAAGGACTTGGGGATGATGCACTATTTTCTAGGCATGGAGGTGTGGCAGAGTGCAGATGGAATCTTTCTTGGACAAGGGAAGTATGCAATAGATATCTTGAAGAGGTTCGTGATGATGGACTGCAAGGCCATGGCCACACCTATGGCATCGAACCTAAAGCTCATGTGTGATGCTTCATCTGATCCGGTTGATGTCATGGTGTATCATTAGATGATTGGGTCCTTGATGTACCTGACGAACATGAGACCAGATATTTTTTTTGCGGTGAACACATTGAGCCAGCTCCTGACAGATCCCAGAGGTGTTCACCTGGTTACTGTAAAGCATATTCTGAGGTACCTGAAGGGTATAGTTGATTATGGGCTCAAGTATGATGTGAATCAAAAGTTTAACCTGTAGGGTTATGTTGATTCGGACTGGGAAGGCAGTGATGCAGATAGGAAGAGCACATCTGGGTGCTGCTTTAGTATGGGATCAGGTGTGATCTCATGGTTTAGCAAGAAGCAATCCTACGTAGCACTGAGTACAGCCGAAGCGGAGTATGTTGTAGCTTGTTCGGCTAGTTGTGAGGCAATATGGATGAGGAAGCTACTGTCTGAGTTATTTGATCTCCTATTGGATGCTATTGGTATCTTTTGTGACAACTAGAGTTGTGTGAAGTTGTCTAAGAACCCGGTGTTCCATGACAGGTCAAAGCACATTGAGATCAAATATCACTATATTAGGGATATGCTGCAGAGAGGAGTAGTGAAGCTCCTGTATGTTGCGATGGATGAGCAAGTTGCAAATGTGTTGACAAAACTACTAGCTAGAGTGAAGTTTGAGTACTTTAGAGAGAGGCTTGGTGTTCTTCAGATTGATGACACTTCAAGGAAGAAGTGATGGACACATTTGCTAGAGCCATTCCAAGCATGGTGAGAGGAGGATCCTTCCCATGGCTGTGGATGTAAGCGTTGTATGATGAGCATCAGAATGATGCTCCAGTTACTACTATGTATATGCATCTGTTGGATGCTTGTTATGATCAGTTGGATCATGTATTTGTATCTGCATCATGTTGGATGCTTTGTATGATCAATTGGATCATGTATTTGTATATGCATCATGTTGGATGCTTGATATGATCAGTTGGATCATGGATTTATATATGTATCAGGTAGATCATGTATGATGATATGTGTCAGGTAGATACTTGGTATGCATCAGGTGGATGCATTGTATGATCAGGATGATCATGGATGATGAGCTTCAGGATGTTGCTCCAGATGATATGCATCAGGACGATGCAGTAACGATGATCAAGATGATCATGTGTGATGAGTATCAGGACGATGCTCGGGATGATATGCATCAGGACGATGCAGTGACGATGATCAGGATGATCATGTGTGATGAGTATCAGGATGATGCTCTGGATGATATGCATCAGGATGATGCTATGATGATGATCAAGATGATTATGTACATCAGGATGATGTATGGTGAGTATCAGGTTGTGCTTGAGAGGACTTGTAAGACTTGGGAGATCCGAGAGGTTGTGTTGTGTGCCCTTAATAAGTCTTGGGATGCTCTTTCTAGGGTTTGTCCTGTGACCACATGTAAGACCTGGGAGATCCAAGAGGTTGGGCTATGTGCCCGTAGTAAGTCCTGTGATGCCCTTTCAAGGGTTTGTGGTGGTGACTACATGTAAGACCTGGGAGATCCGATAGGTTGAGTTGTGTGCCCGTAATAAGTCTTGGGATGCTCTTTCGAGGGTTTGTCCTATGACCACATGTAAGACCTGGGAGATCCAAGAGGTTGGGATGTGTTCCCGTAATAAGTCCTGGGATGCTCTTTCGAGGATTTGTGGTGATGACTACATGTAATACCTAGGAGATCTGATAAGTTGGGCTATATGCCTGTAATAAGTCCTGGGATGCTATTTCGAGGGTTTGTAGTGGAGATCACATGTAAGACCTGGGAGTTTTAATAGGTTGGGATGTGTGCCTGTAATAAGTCCTGGGATGCTCTTTTGAGGGTTTGTAGTGGAGATCACATGTAAGACCTGGGAGATCCAATAGGTTGGTTTGTGTGCCCATAATAAGTCCGGGGATGCTCTTTCGAGGGTTTGTGATGAGGATCACATGTAAGACCTGGGAGATCTGATAGGTTGGGTTGTGTTCCCATAATAAGTACTAGGATGCCTTTTCGAGGGTTTGTGATGAGGGTCACATATAAGACCTGGGAGATCCAATAGGTTGGGTTGTGTGCCCGTAATAAGTCTTGGGATGATCTTGTGAGGGTTTGTGATGAACGTAATAAGTCTTGAGGATTCCACAGTATGGCCAGTGATGATGAATACCTGCAGGTGGTGGGCCTACATCCAGTATGAAAAAGGACTGGCTCTGTAGAACTTCCTATGATGATTAGATCGAAGATTGATTGAGATAGCAGCAGCAGTGACGATGACAATGATCCAGTGGCAATGATCCAGAGAAGAAGACTTGTGCTAGCAGATCTGTTTCGAGAAATACCTTCCTAGTTAAGAGGGAGTGTTGATGTATATGTAACTTCATAATGTGTTTCACCTATTTATATTGTACTCCTATAGAGATGTTATTATTCCTCTATATGGAAGTGTCGTCATTTGTATTGACAAGTGTCGCAGCTTGCAAGTGATGGGTTATTAGACCACCAAGTGTGGGGTCGGCCCTGATTAGTATAACCATGGGTTATTAGATTGAGTTAGACAAGTCGGCCCTGCTAGGTTATTAGGCAGGTCAAGTCATGTATAAATAGAGTACGGGAGGCACTCTATTTGATCATCTCATTATTCACTTCTACACTACTCGAAAAGGGGTGCACTAGTGGAGGAGGAGGTTCAGCTACTAGGAGGACTATCTCTGTGTACTTTGGTTGTATCATTGCTCTTTCTATATCTGAGGAAGTTGTGGGGTTTTTCACCTTTATGGTTTTTCCCAGTGAAAATCTGTGTGTCTATTGTCTCATGTGATTGCTTGGTGTGATTGATATGCATTATTATACTTGATATGCTGTACATGTTATTCTCTCAATAAAGATCCTAGAGTATGTTGAATTAATGCTCAAAAATTAACAAGGAGTAGGGATATTAGAGGGAAAGGGGGCATAGGTGAGGAGTTTGGGTGTTGGGGTTAGAGAGAGAGAGAGATGGGGGGGTGGTTAGTGGGAAGGGGAGGGGGATTAGGAGAGATAAAGATAGATGGGGGGTTAAGGGTAGTGGAGTAGGATAAACATAGAGAGGGGGGTTAGGGGTCAGGTTGAGTATATGTTTTATTCTTTGCATGTGTGTGGGGGGGTGGGGTGCAGGTTTGAACACGCAGTTGTTAATCCCCTCCATCTAGTGATCTGTCATATTCACCGGGCATTGCACATGGCGCTGGATCGGGGAGGGTAAGAGAGGGGGGGCGTGCCTACACTTACGCAAGGTTGCCGCGCCAAGGGCTCTTGCTTAATGATTACACACAAAACATGTGTTCACATAAACAAGATGTAAACACGATGCCAGAAGCTAGGTTATATTACTTCTATTGAAAATGGTTACAATGTGAAATGCAAGAAATGTAAACAACTATCTATTGTCGGCCTTAGCCTATTACAATAAAGAAGTAACTATGTGCTATCTCAGTGTATCGATCTTCACCCTCTCCTGGTTCAATGGGGAATTCTGAGCTATGGCTCGATCTTCTCTCCGCTCTATAGATGTGTGACTTTCCTATCCCATCTACAAAAATTCTCTTGAGCTCTACTCTCTGCCAAATCTCTCTCAAGTGACTAAACTGCGAAGTTTCCTCTACCGCCAAGTGACCCAACTGATCCAAACTCCCTAGCCTTCTACTCTATCACTGCGCAAACTAAGGTCTACTCCAACTCCTGAAACACTCTTCCTTTGTCCGTCGATCTCCCTGATCTTGCAGACCTGCAATTGTCAGCGTCTATGCCATGCTGCACAATCGCCACCTATGGTGACATCTCTCACGATCCCAACCACCTGCAATAACTACTAATAACTTCCTTAGCAACACTAAACGGCTGCTTAGTACTCTTCTTGACTTTCAGCGCATCCTTCTGACACTGCTAAAGTAATCAATCTTATCACTTCCTCAACCATACTGTCTTCCGTCAGCCTTCAACATACCTTGTCGGCTTCCCTTCTCACTTTCAGGCTTCTCCAATCTGCCCCTTCCTCCTCGCTTGGCTCATACTCAAACCTGTAGGAGTCGCAGTTTGACAACATGTCGACCCTCAACGTCTTCACTGCAACCCTGTCATATGTTGACCTTCCGCACTTCTTTCGATCGCATAGCAACCGCTCCTGCACAACTTATTGACTTCGACATCCAATCTACTCTTCCACACCAGTGGTCGTCGGTGCTCCCTCTGGTCATCCTTCTCCATGTCGATCATCTTCGACTGTTCTGCCTAGGCCCCGATGCTCCTGCATCAGACTCCCCAGGTGAAAAAGAACTTGACTGCTCCGTCAGTCTCCTGAACTCTTCTTCGGAAATCCATGTCACCTCCTCCAACTCATCATCTTTCCATCGTACCAAGTATTCCTTCCTTCGCTAACTGCGCATATTCCCAACTTTGCATTCCTCTATTACTTATGTGATTTCCTCTTTGTGTCGATCTAGAATATGCACCATCCAGCCGATGTTCGACACCTACGCACTTCTACTGCTTGAACCTTCTTTGAACTTGTACAGATCTGAGACATTGAACGTTGGTCAAATGCTCAAGTCCTTTGGCAGCTCCAACACATAAGCATTGTCCTAAATCTTCTTCCGAATCTTACATGGTCCAACCTTCGTCAGCTTCAGCTTGTTATAAGTTCATGTCAGAAATCTCTCCTTCCGCAAATGTTCATAGACTAAGTCTCCTTCATTGAACGACTGTAGCCTCTTCTTCCTATCGGCTCTCAACTTGTATGCCGCATTACTCTTTTCTATGCGCTTTTGTACGTCTTCATGCACTTCTTTCATATGATCTACGAATAATTCTGCATCCGTGCTTTTCGTGATTTATGTTGGTAACTCGACCAAATCCACCACTCCATGTGGGATTCTTCCCTGAACAATCAGGAATGGGCTCAAACATGTCGACCGATTCATAGAATTGTTGTATGAAAACTCTTCTTGTGCCAACACATTCTCCCACTTCTTGGGTCTGTCAATCGGAAAACACCTTAGAAGGTTTCCCAAACTTCTATTCACCACCTTGGTTTGTTCGTCTGTCTATGGATGATATGCCGAGCTAAACTGTAACCTCATGTCTGTTAGTTTTTCAGAATTTACTTCAATCTAATCTAGGATCTTAACTAAGAGAACAACATGTATAGCATATCTACAGCATATCAATCATGGACACAATAATGCAAGCACACAAGAGACACAGAGTTTACTTGGGGAAAACCATAAAGGTGAAAAACCCCAATAACTTCCTCAGAGATAGATAGAGCAATGATACAACCCAAGCATAATAGATAGACATCTCCTAGCAGTAGCTTCTCCTCCTCCACAAGTGCGCCACTCTCCAAAGAGTGTGTGAGAATAGAATGATGAAATAGAGTGCCTCCCGCACTCTATTTATACTTGACTTGACTTGCTTAATAACCTTTACGAGGTCGTCCTCAACTTAACCACATAACACAATGTTGACTGGGTCGACACCCAATAGGGTGGTCTAATAACCCTTTGAACCACATGGTCGACCCCCAATAGGGTGGTCTAATAACCCTTTGACCCACATGACTTATACAGGGCCGACCCCAACAAGGTGGTCTAATAACCCGTCAAGTATAAGTTACGACACTTAAAATATAAATGACGACACTTCCGTATAGAGGAATAATAACATCTCTATAGGAATACAAACACTTCCATATAGAGGAATAATACCATCTCTATAGGAGTACAATATACATAGATGAAATACATTCTGAAGTTACATATACATCAACACTCCCTCTTAACTAGGAAGGTATTTCTCGACACAGATCTGCTAGCACAAGTCTTCTTCTCTGGATCATCATCAGCAAATCATCATCCTCGAATCATCATCATCATCACTAATGCCGCTATCTCAATCAATCTCTAAATCTACTCATCATAGGAAGTTCTATAGAGCCAGTCCTTTTTCATACTAGATGTAGGCCCACCACTTGCAAGTCTTCGTCATCACTGGCCATACTTTGGAATCCTCAAGACTTATTACGTGCATCACAAAACCTCGAAAGAGCATCCCAGGACTGATTACGAGCACACAGCTCAACCTATCGAATCTCCTAGGACCTTTTACATGCTATTGCACAACCTATCCATGGCCACAAAGTATCATGAAGCACAACCTAGATGCACACACACACTTATACTCACTTGCATGGGGAGACCAACGTACCACCATCCGTGAAAGGCTCACAGCACTTACATCAACGACCATGGGAGGACCAACCTACACCATGTCAGAATGGCATAACACTTATATCATAGCCATGGGAGAACACATCTACAACCATGCTCAAATGGCCCCAGCACTTATATCACAGCCATGGGAGAACACATCTACAACCATGCTCGAATGGTCCCAGAACTTATATCGCAGCCATGGGAGAACACATCTACAACCATGCTTGAATGGCCCTGGAAATTACATCATGACCATGGGAGAACACATCTGCCACCATGTCAGAAAATCCCAGCAATTACATCGCAACCATGGGAGAACACATCTACAACCATGTCCGAAGATCTCATGTGCATTTGTGTCTTCGGAACTCATCACACATAATCCAACTGATTATGTAATGTATCCACCTGATACATATGATAATCCTGATCATCATCATAGCATCATCTTGATGCATATTATCTAGAGTATCGTCCTGATACTCATCATTGCATCGTCCTGATGCATATCTAGAGCAACATCCTGAAGCTCATCATCCATGATCATCCTGATCATACAATGCATCCACCTGATGCATACAATGTATCCACCTATTACATATACAAATACGTGATCCACCTGATCATACCTGATACATATCAACATACATGATCTACCTGATCATACAATGTATCCACCTGATACATCTATAGATACATACCCATGATCCAACTGATCATATCCAGCATCCAACATGATGCATACATACATATACATATAAATGATCCAACTGATCATCTCCAGCATCCACCTAATGCATATACAGAGCAGTAACTGGAGCATCATCCTGATGCTCATCATCCAGAACTTACATCCACAGCCATGGGAAGGATCCTCCTCTCACCATGCTTGGAATGGCTCCTACAAATGTGTCCATCACTTCTTCCTCAAAGTGTCATCAATCTGAAGAACACCAAGCCTATCTCTGAATTACTCAAATTTCACTCTGGCTAGTGGCTTCATCAACACATCTACAACCTGCTCATCTGTCACAACATACAGGAGCTGCACTGCTCCTCTCTGCACCATATCCCTGATATAGTGATATTTGATCTCAATGTGTTTCGACCTGTCGTGGAACACCAAATTCTCAAACAACTTCACACAACTCTGGTTGTCACAAAAGATACGAGTAGCCTCTAGCAGGAGACTAAATAACTCAGACATTAGCTTCTGAAGCCATACTGCCTCACAACTAGCTGAACAAGCTGCAACATACTCTGCTTCAGTTGTACTCAATGCTATGCAGGACTGCTTCCTGCTAAACCAAGAGATCACACATGATCCCATACTAAAGCAGCACCCAGAAGTGCTCTTCCTATCTGCAGCACTGCCTACCCAATCTGAATCAACATAACCCTACAGGTTAAACTTCTGATTTGCATCATACTTGAGCCCATAATCAACTGTACCCTTCAGGTACCTCAGAATATGCTTTACAGCAACCAGGTGAACACTCCTCGGATCCGTCAGGAACCATCTCAATGTGTTCATCGCAAAGCAAATATCTGGTATTGAGTTCGTCAGGTACATCAAGGACCCAATCATCTAATGATACATAGTGACATCAACCAGCTCAAATGAAGCATCACATAGAAGCTTCAGGTTCGATGCCATAGGTGTGGCTATGGCCTTGCAGTCCATCATTCCGAACCTCTTCGAGATCTCTACTACATACTTCCCTTGTCCAAGGAAGATTCCATCTGCACTCTGCCACACCTCCATGCTTAGAAAGTAGTGCATCATCTCCAAGTTCTTCATCTAGAACTCAGCAGCAAACTTCCACTGCGTGTCGGCAATCAATCTATCCTCACCTATAACAAGCAGGTCATCCACATACAGAAGTAGTATCACTGGATTACCTTTCTCAACCTTGTAGTAAAGGTTGGAATCCGCTTTACTCTTGGTAAATCCCAAACTGGATAGAAAGCCATCTATACTGCCATACCAGGTCCTGGTTACCTGTTTCAAACCATATAGCACTTTCTTCAGTTTGCACACATGTGACTCTCGGTCATGTGTCTCAAACCTGAGTGGCTGCTCCACATACACTTCCTCTTCGACTACACCATTCAAGAAAGTTGTCTTGACATCCATCTGGTGTATCTTCCATTTCATCACTGCAGCCAGAGCAAGTACTGATCTAATGGAAATGGATCTGGCTACAGGAGCAAAAGTCTCTATGCTGCCACCTGCAGCATGCTTGATCTTATAGATCCATTTGGAAGTCACAACAGACTTCCCTTCAGGTCTTGGGACCGCATCCCAAATATCATTCTTCATGATTGAATGGTACTCCTCGATCATGGCATTCTTCCTAAATCCTAGGAACTTCAACATCTTCAATATCTTCAATAGATAACTTTGTTGCCGAACAAATGTTGTAGTCCTTCTTTTGTAGGTGATGGTATATGATATTTCCTACAAAACAAGTTAAATTGCATGATTAGAAACATCTCATAGTTTTCAGAACAAATTCTTACACATAAAGAAATATGTCATACAGTCATGCAATTATTTTAGCCAATGCTTCAATACAACATTTATCCATATC
This sequence comes from Larix kaempferi, assembly GCA_027924585.1. Classification (NCBI taxonomy): domain Eukaryota; kingdom Viridiplantae; phylum Streptophyta; class Pinopsida; order Pinales; family Pinaceae; genus Larix; species Larix kaempferi. The sequence goes on along the minus strand of BSBM01002136.1, from coordinate 425,745 downwards.
CCGTAACTTTCTAGATGCCTTCCAAACTCTACCAGAACATTGTTAAGAGTGTGCACAACTCCCAATATGTCAACAAAGAGGTTTCATTCTAGATAAGTAGCAATGGAATGTTGTACAATGCCATAGGCCACTTACCCATCATATGCAAATTAGTAGTATACTGTTCATTAATGCAATTATTCTAATATGCATAGTACACATCCTAAGTCTAGGAACATAAGCATATACATCATTGAACAATATTATTTAAACAAACAAATATGCAAGAAATGACAATCAAAATACTTATCTTTGTTTGGTTGTAGGGTTGACTCCCTATCAGTCTTTGCTTCCTTTCTGTAACTCCATTCTGATGTGGATTGTGAGAAGTCGTCAACTCCCTCTGAATATCTGCATCCTTGCAGAAACTACTGAAGTGTGCTCCCTCTTGATTTTTGCTTCCTGGATTACCTGTCCTTGAACTTATATCCATCCTTAATCACTATGCATGCTTATTAGTATCATCATTGTGTTATCCTCGAGGTCTCACACATAATCACACATTCATTAGTATATTCTCAATACTATCAAAACACAATAATCTTAAGGATGTATAGTCATGATCATTTCAAACAGAAATAATAAGCATTGGTATTCAAGGACTCTTATGGTTAGTCATATCATAAATTAAAGTAAGAAACATAATATGCCTAAACCCGTGATTACTCAAACCTATACTTTCATGACTCTTCTGGTTAGTCATATCATCAATTAAGGTAAGAAACATAATATGCATACACCCATGTTTATTCAAACCTATGAATAATCATTATCAATCACATGTATACTTATATAAGAGATCCTATCACAAGGTAGGATTCTAACTTGATATAGAAAAAACATACCTGGATTAGTATGTTAGCTAGTTATGTCTAACATACCCACATGATGTCTTCTTGTTCTCTTCAATGACTTGTGCTAGTAACCTGCATATCTCATAAGTTAACCATTCTAGAACCAAGTTATACATACCTCGTAAATAGATCTTCTAAGTGATCCATGACAATGGATGAATCTTTGTCTTCATGTCACCATGATCATATGCTCTTGAACTAGAACATGATTTGTCTTTCTTGGTGTACCTTTCATGTTAGCGGACAACATAAACCTCATACAACACCATAATGCATTAGTGCAATCATAAGTGTCAACACCCTAATCAATGAATATCTTCTATCATGCATTCATAATTTTATTAAGGTGATATGACAAGTCTAAATTTAATCAAGATTGTACTAACCGTAATAATATGAAGACAAACATACCATAAACTTAATGATGAACAAATATCAAAACATACCTGGATAAGGCATGCTTATCAAGATTGCTTGTAATCTTCTTATGTAAGGCCTTAGCCTCATCTCCCTCTGAAACAGGAACTTCTTCACTTATGTAGGTGACCAATCCATTCTCTTCTAGTATTAACCCAATCCACTTGATTTGCAGGAACTGGATCTGGAGCTAGATTGGGGTTTGTCAGAGAAACCCTAAAAATTCAAACTTTGAATTTCAAACTTCTAAAAGCATATAAAGATGCGCCTTGATGAGCTGATCAAGCCGGTATACTCAGAATTTGAAAACTGCAAAGTTTCACCCCTCAAAATTGCCTTTGAAACTTTTGTATCTGCTGGACAGGATCCCGAACTAGGGTTTGATAAAGCCCACCCTTCTTCCCAACCAAAAGTTTCAATCCAAAGCTCTAAACTTTGATTTTTCTGAGGAGCTTCCATCCATGGTCAAAGACTTCAAAAAATTCCAACTTTTGCAGAAGCCCTAATTTTCCACTTTTCTAATCAAAGTCCCGAACTAGGGTTTGATCAATCCCAGCCTTCTTCCCAACCAAAAAATTTGATCTTGGTCTTTAAATTTTGATTTTGATGAGTAGCATTCAGTCGTGATCTCCTATTACAAAAAAACCAACTTTCTCTGAAACCCTAATTCCCAGAGCCATGAATGAAGGTGCTCAAAAATAATTCTGTTTTGACAAAAATATTCACCTGATTGTTTTTGGTGTAACTCTGATCTTTCCAATCCAAAGGGTCTGAAAATTTTTCTTGTGGTACCCTGACTTGTCATCTTTCCAACCCCATAGGTCTGACCTCAAATGGATTCTCTGAGAGAGATTTATTCCAAGTGTCGCAACGTGACCTGTTTATGGTATAAAACAGGAGAGCTAACTTGTACGGTGTGCCATGTGTCACTCGTTCAGTTTCGGCCTCTGAAAAATGTTACCTGAGACTGTCCAGTCCATGCGATACCTATCACTTTTTATGAAATTTCATTTGGATCTTCCTATCCCAAGTTATGACCTTTTTTCCTAGGTCACATGTTTATGACTCAGATCTAGAAGAGGCAGAAACCTTAGATTGTACAGATCATAAAACACAAAGTACAACGAATTAGAATTTTTCCTTTGGACACAAGGTACATGGAGATATGATCTTCGACCTATAAAAGTTTCAAATCCGAAAACATTTCCAAAATGGATTTATAGCAAAAGTTCTATTATGACTGGTTTTTTCTATATCAAGCCCTAGCATTGCAAGTGCAACAAGTGTCATACATGCCATACCATGCCTTCTTTCAGGATAGCCCTGATACCATGTTAATTTTTCAGAATTTACTTCAATTTGATCTAGGATCTTAACTAAGAGAACAACATGTACAGCATATCTACAGCACATCAATCATGGACACAATAATGCAAGCACACAAGAGACACAGAGTTTACTTGGGGAAAACCATAAAGGTGAAAAACCCCAATAACTTCCTCAGAGATAGATAGAGCAATGATACAACCCAAGCATAAGATATAGACATCTCCTAGCAGCAGCTTCTCCTCCTCCACAAGTGCGCCACTCTCCAAAGAGTGTGTGTGAGAATAGAATGATGAAATAGAGTGCCTCTCTCACTCTATTTATACTTGACTTGACTTGCCTAATAACCTTTACTAGGTCGGCCTCAACTTAACCACATAACACAATGCTGACTGGGTCGACACCCAATAGGGTGGTCTAATAACCCTTTGAACCACATGGCCGACCCCCGATAGGGTGGTCTAATAACCCTTTGACCCACATGACTTATACAGGGCTGACCCCAACAAGGTGGTCTAATAAACCATCAAGTATAAGTTACGACACTTACAATATAAATGACGACACTTCCGTATAGAGGAATAATAACATCTCTATAGGAATACAAACACTTCCGTATAGAGGAATAATACCATCTCTATAGGAGTACAATATACATATATGAAATACATTCCGAAGTTACATATACATCAACAGTGTCCAGTTTCTTCCATAGGGTTCTCCAAAAATGCCCCATAAACTTGGTATCTCTGTCTGATGTGATACTCTTCGGAAACCCATGCAATCTGACTACCTCCTTGAAGGATAGTACAGCAATGCCTTTGGCATCACTTGTCTTCCGACACGGAATAAAGTGTACCATCTTCGAAAATCTATCGACTACAACAAATATTGAGTCGCTTCCCTGCTGCATCTTTGGCAATCCTAGCACAAAATCCATGCTCAGGTGCTCCCATGGGGTATCTGGTACAGGTAATGGTGTATACAACCCCATATTCTGACTTCTTTTTTCTAACTGGAAAACTCAACACTATCGTACCCACTTACCAACGTCTGTCGTCATTCCTGGCCAATAATAATTTTCTTCGACCAATGACTTGGTCTTGTTGATGCCAAAATGACCTGCTAATCCGCCGCTATGCAATTCTCGGATGAGGTTCTCTCTTATGGATTCTCTGGGAATACACAACTATTGTCTCTTGAATAGGTATTCCTCTTGGATAAAATAATCCAAGTATGGATTCATGTCGACACTCCAAGGTTCACGACAAGCCTCCCATGCTTTCGCAAAATCCTCATCGGTCGCATACTCTTCCTTTACTGACTCTATTCCTATTTCTTGAATTGTCGTCATGTTCAACAATGCAACTCTTCGACTCAACACATCGGCAACCTTGTTCGACTTGCCCGACTTATGTCGCAACATGAAAGTATATCCCTACAAGAAATCGACCCATTTCATGTGCCACTAATTCAACTTCAACTGAGTATTCAGATACCTCTGTGCTTGGTGATATGTGCATAACACAAATTTCTTGGGAAACAAATAATGCCTTCACTTCTTCAATGCTTGGACAATAGCATAAAATTCCTGGTCATAGACTGAATATTTACGATTCACATCATCCAACTTCTCACTGAAGAATGCAATTGGTCAACCCTCCTGGCTCAACACTGCTCCAATTGTCATTCCACTCACGTTGCAATCGACCTGGAAAACTTTATCAAAATATAAGAGTGCTAACACTAGGCTCTCAGTGACCTTTTCCTTCAACTTATTGAAAGCTCGTTGGGGAGCTTTCATCCACTAGAAATCCCCTTTCTGCATGCACTCTATCAAAGGTGCACAAATCCGACTAAATCCCCGAATGAACTTCCTGTAGAAACTGGAAAGTGCATGGAAACTTCTTACTCCAGTCGTACTTGTCAGTTCCGGCCAATCCAATATTACCTTCACCTTCTCTGGCTCCATCACCAACCCCTTACCCGAGATTAAAAATCCCAAGTACACCAGTTCTTCCTTCATGAAGAAACACTTTTGCAAGTTTGCCATCAACTTCTCTTCCTGCAACTTCTGCAATGCTTGTCGAATGTGCCCCAAGTGCTCTGTCTTGGTTTGAATAAATATCAGGATGTCGTCTAGGTACACTATGCTGAACTTACCCAATAATGGCTTCAGTACCTCATTCATCAACCGCATGAATGTATTGGGTGCATTAGTCAATCTGAATGGCATGACTAACCACTCATACAACCCTTCTTTCGTCTTGAATGTTGTTTTCCATTCATCTCCTTCTCTAACCCGAATCTGGTGATAACCGGTCTTTAGGTTTATCTTCATGAAGTACTTTTCTCTACTCAAGCAATCCATCAAGTCATCCATCCTCGGCAATAGAAATTGGTACTTGATCATGATCTTGTTGATGGCTCTGGAGTTTGTACACATCCTCCATTCTCCACCTTTCTTCGGCGCTAATACTACTGGTACCGCGCACGGGCTCAAAATTTCTCTGATCAATCCCCTGTCCAACAACTCCTGGACCTGTCAATTGAGTTCATGACCTTCCATCAAACTCATCCTATGCGGTGCCTTCTTTGGTAGACTCGACCCTGGAATCAAGTCAATTTGATGGGATATGCTTCTCGTCGGTGCCTCGTCGACTACTATGCTCTAAAATTCGTCAAGCATCTTTCTGACTTCGACCATAATCTTCTCCATCGTCGACCTCTCGACACATGGACCTTTCGAAATGATAGCAAAACATCCCGACTTCTTTTCCTCCTCCGCGAGGAATTCTTTTGCTGAACACATCAACACTCGCTTCTCCCAAAAGCTACTCTCACCCTGCTTAAAGTCGGCTTTCTCCTCCTGCTTTGGCTTAATAGTCCTTCGCATGCCATTCTTCCACACTGTGATTGTGTTGGCTCGACCATCATAGATCATTTTTCGATCATATTTCCATGGTCTCCATAACAATAGATGGCACACGTCCATTGGGATTACGTCGCACAGTACACTGTCTTCAAGTTTCCTGACCTTGAAGTTAATCAAGCATTGTCTGGTCACCTTCACATGGTTTCCTTTCTGCAACCATGAGATCTTGTAAGGGTGAGGGTGTTCCCGACACTTCAACCCTATTGTGTTGATGACATCTGTTGACACAATATTCTCAGTGCTTCCACCATCAACTATGGTCTTGCAACGCCATTCGCCAATTTGCACTTTGGTTCGAAAGATAGCCTTTCGCTATGCCAGCTCTTTATTGTCGCATTGGTCTTCCTGAACCAATGTTCTCCTGGCCATTAGGTTTTGACTTTTCTTTTTTCCATCCTCCCTATTGTCGAATGCCGACCCTGCCCTCTCTTCGACTTGCTCATCTCTTCGACGTCTGGGTTTCGACTCCTCTGTAGCATGTAGGTTCTCTAGGAATTCATAAGCCTTGTGTCCGACTCCTCGACGCTTGTAACAGACTATGGTTGGTCTATCAACTTCTTTTTTGTCAAATGGACCACTTTGACTATACGCACCTCGACCACGTGTTTCTTGACCATCGCGTCGGTTTTTCTGTGCTTTCTCTCTTATCAATGTCCCTTCCGCATGTCGATTGTCTTTGATGGCTTCTCTCCTGTATCCGCTACTTTTTCCTTTCGCAGAAACAGTCTTTGCACCCCATCCAGTCATCCTACCTCTGGTCGATGCGGATTTCCTCGATAGTTTCTTTTCTGCCTTCAGGGCTAACTTGTAGGCTTCACCGACCTCTCTAAATCTTAACATGCTCAACTCATCTTGAATGGCATATTTCAAGCCGTTTACATATCTTGCGACAGCTTCTTCGCCTCCGTCGGTCTGTCCCGACCTTATCGACAATCTATAGAACTCTTTTGTGTATTCCTTCATGGTCATCTCTTTTTGTCGAAAGTTCTGCAATTTCCGAAACAAGGAAATCACATAGTCATTTGGAAAGAACTTCCCCTTCATCTTGGCGACCATCCTGTCCCAAGACTTGATTTTCTCCTTGCTTTTCTTGACTCTATCATCCTGCACATTGTCCCACCACAATGAGGCATGACCCTTCAACCTCATACATGCAGCCTTAACCCATTTAGGATCCTCGATCTTCTCTATGTCAAAGTATTTCTCCATTTCTCTGAACCAATCAATCAAGTCTTCTCGGTCCAGACTTCCTGGGTAGGTACGTACATATTTCTTTTTCCAACCTCTCATATATGTTAGAAGCTTGATGAGTTTGTCTTCCGGTTCTTCTCCTGCTACTTCCTGTGCTTCCACTTCTTTGACCTCCTCATCGTTGTGGTCTAACACATCAGGAATACAACCATGCCTTTGGATTTATTTGATCGATGCGACTTCATTTGTCAAGGTTCGCATTGTTCAGACACACTCATCAAACATCTCACGATCAAATGTGACTACTATGCCACGCGCTCTTCGTCCAACACCTTGGACATTAACCCCTATGCGAGCCATTTTCAACCTCAGCTGAAACTCCCACTCGTCCAATCACAACCGGACTTCCAAAAGTTGTGTACAACTCTACCCAACCACAGCTAGAGATGTTTAACGCACTCGCACACTCAATTCACTTCCAATGTTGATACCACTTGACCTAGTCATGTTGATATCGCCACATGTCTCTTTACATGATTCTCTTCCCGCTCTGATACCACTTGATGCAAGGTCACCCCGACAAGGGTTCTTGCTTAATGATTACACACAACACACGTGTTCACATAAACAAGATTTAAATAGGATGCCAGAAGTGGCTTATATTACTTCAACCAAAAACGGTTACAATGTGAAATGCAAGGAATGTAAACAACTAACTATTGTCGGCCTTAGCCTATTACAATACATAAGTAACTGTGTGCTATCTCAGTGTGTTGATATTCACCCTCTCCTAGTTCACTGCGGAACTCTGAGCTATGGCTCGATATTCTTTGTGCTCTATAGATGTGTGTCTTTCCTATCCAATCTACAAAACTTCTCTTGAGCTCTACTCTCTTCCAACTCTCTCTTAAGTGACTGAACTTCCAAGTTTCCTCTACCGCCAAGTGACCCAGTTGATCCAAACTCCCTGGACTTCTACTCTACCACTACGCATCTCGAGGTCTACTCAGACTCCTGAAACACTCTTCCTCTATCCGTCGATCTCCTTGATCCTGTAGACCTGCAATTGTCAGCATCTCTGTTGTGCTGCACAATCGCCGCCTGTGGAAACATCTATCACGGTCCCAAACACCTGCAATAACTGCTAATAACTTCCTTAGCAATCTCGAATGGCTGCGAAGTACTCTTCTTAACTTTCTGCGTGTCCTTATGACACTGCTACAGTAATCAGTCTTATCACTACCTCAACCATACTGTCTTCTGTCAGCCTTCAACATACCCTATCGGCTTCCCTTATCACTTTCAAGCTTCATGAGTCCGCCCCTTCCTCCTCGCTTGGCTCATACTCAAACTTGTCGGAGTCATGGTTCGAAAACATGTCGACCCTCAATGTCTTCGCTGCAACACTGTCATCTGTCGAACTTCAACATGTCGACTCTTGACCTTCCGCACTTATGTCGATCGCATATCGACTACTACTGCACGACTTATTGACTTCGACAACCAATCTACTCTTCCACACCAGTGGTCGTCGGCACTCCCTTTGGTTGGACTTCTTCATGTCGATCATTTTCGACTATTATTCCTAGGCCCCAATGCTCCTGCATCAGACACCCTCCCCATTCTGCGAAGCAGATGACGGAGATGGACATTAGGCCATTTCCATTCCGGCGAGCGCCAAATGTTTTGGGTTGTTTCATCTATTTTGGGGAATTTCCTAAAAATATGTAATTTAATCCCCGCTAAGAGATTGGGGTCTATTTTCTAATCCGGGTTAATGGATTAGGGTATTGGATGCTGCAGAATACCTATATTGTATTGTGAGTGATTTATAATGTTGATGTATATGTAAATTCGGAATGTATTTCATCTATGTATTTTATATATATATATATTATACCCTTAATAGAGATGTGTTATTCCTCTATAAGGAAGTGTCATCATATGGATTGACAAGTGTCGCAAGTGTGTGTACTTGCCGATGGGTTATTAGACCACCATGTGTGGGGTCGGACCTGAAATATATATATTATAATGTGATGTACCTAGATAGACAAGTCATCCCCATAAGGTCACTGGGAAAAAAGGTTAGTATAAATAGAGATCGGAGATCTCTATTTTACTGACTCAGAAAAGTAACTCACTCTCACTCAGAAAGTGGTGCACTAGTGAGGAGGAAGATCATCTGCTACTAGGAGACTATCTCAGTGTATTTTGGTTGTACTTTGGTTGAGCCATTGCTCTCTCTATCTCTGAGGAAGTTGTGGGGTTTTTCACCTTAGGGTTTTCCCCATGGAAACTCTGTGTCTCTCGTCTCTCATGCTTTTGATTCTTGTGATGCTTGTCATGCTTATTGTGATTGGCAAGCATTGATATACTGTATATGTTATTCTCTCAGCAAAGATCCTAGAGTATTGTGAATTAATGCTCAAAATTTAACATGGTATCAGAGCTAACCTGAGAAGAAGACATTTTGCAGTGATGGAAGCTTAAGTTCCTTGTTTATTGGGTTTCTCTCCATAGATTTTTGAAAATCAGTATAGTAGATTGACTCTACTCATCAAGGAGCATCTATCTGTCCAATCAGAATTCAATTCCGAGCATTTTCAAATTTGTCCCTAAACATTAGGGTTTCCACAAAAATAGGAATTTCTAGAATCTGAAGGCACAGCTGGAAGCTCCTTGCAAAAATCGAAGTTTAGAGCTTTGGATCGAGATTTTTGGTTGGGTAGATCTCCGGGAAACTCAAACCCTAATTTAGGGCTCTCCCTAGTGAACCCAGGAGGACAAAAAGGCAATTCTGAAGGGAAAAACTTTGCTGATCTCAAATTATGAATACACCAGGATGATCAGCTCATCAAGGTGCATCTTTCTATCCTTACAGAAAATTGAAATTCACATTTTGAATTTTTAGGGTTTTTTCGACAAACCCTAATCCAGGACCAGATCCAGTTTTCAGCATTTCAAGTGGTAAGACCTAAATCTTTTCTATTTCCATTTGAAGTACTCTTTAAGATGTCTCACCACACCAAGCTTGAGGATAAGCTTGAAGGAGCTGATAACTTCCGATCCTGGAAGTATAGGATTGGGTTAATCGTGGAAGAGAATGAATTGGACTCATATGTGAAAAAAGACATCCCTATCCCAGAGGATGAAGAGGCCAAGGTATTGCATAAGTAGAACTTGGTCAAGGCAAAGAGAATCATTTTTTATTCTATCAAAGACCATCTCATACCCCATGTGTCTTCTCTTAAGACACCCAAGGAGATGTTTGAATCTTTGACCAAGCTATTTGAAGGAAAGAACATAAATCGGAAGATGACCCTGCGGAACCAATTGAAAGGACTAAAGTTTCAGAATGGAGAAACCATTCAATCTTATTTTTCAAGGGTCTCCCAGATCAAGGAACAACTAGAAGCAGTGGATTAAATGGTGGAGAATGGTGAAGTGGTGATGACCACTCTAAATGGCCTACCCAGGTCATGGGATTCCTTCATTCAAGGAATTTGTGCAAGGAAGAAGTTGATCTCCTTCAACAGATTACGGGAAGAATGCTCTCAAGAAGAAGCTAGACTTATAGCTTGTGAGGAAAAGATGGGAGGTGAAGATCAAGCTCTTGCAGCTCACACCAAAAGAAACAAAACCAAGAAGGAGCACTCTCGCCACAATAGATCCTATCAAAAGAGTAAGAAGGACCTAAGATGCTTCACATGCAATGAGAAGGGTCACTTTGCTTCAGATTGTCGCAAGAACAAAAGGGATAATAACTACAATAAGAAGAAGAAGGGCAGCAAAAGAAGGTTTCATGCTCATGATGCCGAAGATGATGAACCCCCAAAGAAAAAGGCTAGGGCAGAAAGTGATAGTGATGATGACTCATCAAGTGAAGAAGAGTATGTTCTGATCTCTGCTCTCACGGGTACTATCTCCCATGGTTGTAATGATTGGTTAATTGACAGTGGGGCTTCCAAACACATGACTGGGTTTAAGGAATCTTTTGTGAACCTATCTGAACATGAATCACCCCATAAGGTGAAACTGGGGGATGATTATCAATACCCAATCAAAGGAAGTGGTGAAGCCTCCTACAACCTAGATTTTGGAAAATCTTTGAAGATGAAAGAAGTCCTTTATGTACCTGGGCTCAAGAATAACTTACTCTCCATCTCTACATTGGATGCAAAAGGTATGAGGGTTGCATTTGTGGATGGCCAAGTCTTAATGTGGCCAAAGGGAAAGAACATAGATGATGCAGTAGTAATTGGAGAGCAAGAGGGAGGTTTGTATAAATTGAAGGGACAACCTGAACATGCCATGTTGCATGAATCCATGGAGCCAAGTGAACTTTGGCATAGAAGACTTGCTCATATGCACTATAGAGCACTTCCAATTGCAAGCAAGGCAGTAGAGGGTCTTCCTGAAATCAAAACCAAACATGAAGGTGTTTGCAAGGGATGTGCAAAAGGTAAGAACATTAAGAAGACTTTCCCAAGCAGTGAAAGCAAGGAAAAAGACATCCTAGAAATCATCCACTTAGATGTATGTGGTCCTATGTCATCCAGTTCCCTGAGTGGGTATGTTTACTATGTCTCATTTATTGATGACTTCTCCAGGAAGACTTGGGTATACTTCTTGAAGAGCAAAGATGAGGTGTTTGATAAATTCAAGGAATTCAAAACCTTGATGGAGAATCAAACTAACAAGAAGATCAAAACATTCAGATCCAACAATGGTGGAGAATTCACCTCAAGTGACTTCAAGAATATTTGTAGTGATTCAAGGATTAAGAGGGAGTTGACTGCTCCGTATAATTCTCAACAAAATGGAGTTGCAAAAAGGAAGAACAGAACTATCATGGAAGCAGCAAGGGAAATGCTGCATGACCAGGATCTACCTATGCATCTATGGGAAGAAGCAGCTAGAACAGCTGTATATGTGCAGAACAGAACACCCCACAAGATATTGGACAACAAGACACCAGAAGAGGTCTTTTCTGGTAAGAAACCTAAAGTCAGTCATTTCAGAATATTTGGTTGTCCAGTATACACTCATGTCCCAAAGGAAAAGAGGACTAAACTAGATCCTTCAGGAAAGAAGGGTATCTTTGTGGGTTACAATGAAAGCTCAAAGGCTTACAGAATATACTTTCCAGGGTTCAAGAAGATTGATGTCAGCAGGGATGTAACATTTGAATAAAACTCAGCATTCGTCAAATCAAGGAAGGCACCTATCGAAGTTTATGAAGAACCTAAGGAAACCATATTTCAAGACACTACCATGACTGAAGTAGTTCTAGAAGTTGTTCGTGAGTTTGAAGATCCACAAGAACCTCTAGATCCACCCTGTGAGGATAACCCTCACAAGAGGAAACCTGCATGGGCTAGAGAGCTCATTCAAGATGCATAAAGATTTGGCATTCCAGAAGAAGAACACAGAGCAAAGAAGAGAACCAGATCACATACCAGCTATGTTGCTTTACTCTATGACATTATGAACAAAGAGCCTTCCAGTTATGAAGAAGCAGCGGAAAAGAAAGAATGGAAGGATGCCATGGTTGAGGAATACCAATCAATAATGAAGAATGATGTTTGGGATGTTGTCCCATGACCTAAAGAGAAGATTGTTGTGACTTCCAAATGGATCTACAAAATCAAGCATGCTACAGATGGCAGTGTATAGAAATACAAGGCAAGATTCTTAGCTCGTGGCTTCTCTCAGAGAGAGGGAATAGATTATGAAGAAACTTTTGCACCTGTAGCCAGGTATACTTCCATCAGAACAGTACTTGCCCTGGCTGCAGCAATGAGATGGAAAATACATCAAATGGATGTCAAGACTGCTTTCTTGAATGGTGTAGTTGAAGAGGAAGTATATGTGGAATAGCCACTCAGTTTTGAAATACATGACAGGGAGTCATATGTGTGCATATTGAAGAAAGCCTTGTATGGCTTGAAGCAAGCTCCCAGAACCTGGTATGGTAGGATGGACAGTTTCCTATCTAGTTTGGGCTTTACCAAGAGTAAAGCGGATTCCAACCTTTACTACAAGGTTGAGGAAGGAAATCCTGTGATTCTACTCCTGTATGTGGATGACCTATTTGTAACAGGAGATGACAGATTGATTGCAGATACGAAGAGGAAGCTTGCTGCTGAATTAGATATGAAAGATTTGGGAATGATGCACTATTTCCTAGGTATTTAGGTGTGGCAGAGTCAGGTGGGATCTTCCTTGGTCAAGGGAAGTACACAGAAGATATCCTGAAGAGATTCGGGATGATGGATTGCAAGGCCATGGCCACACCTATGGCATCGAATCTGAAGCTTCTATGTGATGCTTCATCTGAGCCAGTTGATGTCTCTATGTATCATCAGATGATTAGGTCCTTGATGTACCTGATGAACACGAGACCAGACATTTGCTTTGCTGTGAACACATTGAGTCAGTTCCTGACAGATCTGAGGAGTGTTCACCTAGTTGCTGTAAAGCATGTTCTGAGGTACCTGAAGGGTACAGTGGATTATGGGCTCAAGTATGAGGAGAATCAAAAGTTTAACCTACAGGTTTATGTTGATTCAGATTGGGCTGGCAGTGCTGCAGATAGGAAGAGCACATCTGGGTGTTGCTTCAGTATGGGATCAGGTGTGATCTCTTGGTTTAGCAGGAAGGAGTCCTCCGTAGCACTGAGTAAAGCTGAGGCAGAGTATGTTGCAGCCTGTTCATCTAGTTGTGAGGCAATATGGCTACAGAAGCTACTGTCCGAGTTATTTGATCTCCCGTTGGATGCTACTGGTATCTTCTGTGATAACCAGAGTTGTGTGAAGCTGTCCGAGAACCCAGTGTTTCATGATAGGTCAAAACACATAGAAATCAAATATCACTATATCAGGGATATGGTGCAAAGAGGAGCTGTGAAGCTCCTGTATGTTGCGACAGACGAGTAGATTGCAGATGTGCTGACGAAGCCACTAGCCAGGGTGAAGTTCGAGTACTTCAGAGAGAGGCTTGGCGTTCTTCAGATCAAGGACACTTCAAGGAAGAAGTGATGGACACATTTTTCGAAGCCATTCCAAGCATGTTGGAAGGAGGATCCTTCACATGGCTGTGGATGTAAGCGTTGAATGATGAGCATCAGGATGATGTTTTGGTTTCTGCTGGATATGATCAGTTGGATCATTTTTATGTATATATGTATACATCATGTTGGATGCTGGATATGATCAGTTGGATCATTTATATGTATGTACACATCATGTTGGATGCTGGATATGATCGGTTGGATCATGTGTTCGTATTTTTGTATATGCATCATGTTGGATGCTTGGACCATGTATCTGTAAATGTATCAGGTGGATACATTGTATGATCAGGTGGATCATGTATGGTGATATGTATAATGTATTTGTATTTGTATCAGGTGGATCATGTATGATGATATGTATCAGGTAGATACTTGGTATGCATCAGGTAGATGCATTGTATGATCAGGATGATCATGGATGACGAGCTTCAGGATGTTGCTCCAAATGACATGCAGCAGGATGTTGCAATGATGATGATCAAGATGATCATGTGTACATCAGGATGATGTATGGTGAGTATCAGGTTGATACTCTATGGCCGTGGATCAGGTTGTGCAGATGAGCATATAATTCATTTCCCTGGGATATTTGCAGATAATCTTTCGAGGTTTTGCCTATGGCATGTAATTCGGTGCCCTGGGATATCTGGCAAATGCTCTTTCGAGGTTTTGCTCTGGGAGGACATATAATTTGTTTCCCTGGGAGATCTACAGATAGTCTTACAAGGATTTTCCTATGGCATGTAATTCATTGCCCTGGGATATCTAGCAGATGCTCTTTCGAGGTTTTGTCCTATGGCATATAATTCGTGTCCCTGGGAGATCCAATAGGTTGGGTCGTGTGCCCGTAATCAGTCCTGGGATGCTCTTGCGAGGTTTTTCCATGACCACATGTAATTTGTGCCTTAGGAGATCCTATAGGTAGAGATGTGTGCTCGTAACAGCCTGGGATGCTCTTGCGAGGTTTTGTGGTGACCACATGTAATTCGTGCCCTGGGAGATCCTATAGGTAGAGTTGCGTGCTCGTAACAGACTGGGATGCTCTTTCGAGGTTTTGTGGTGAGGTCACATATAATATGGCCCTGGGAGATCCTATAGGTAGAGTCGTGTGCTCCTAATAGCCTGGGATGCTTTTTCGAGTTTTTGTGACGCACGTAATAAGTCCTGAGGATTCCACAGTATGGCCAGTGATGATGAAGACCTACAAGTGGTGGGCCTACATCTAGTATGAAAAAGGACTGGCTCTGTAGAACTTCCTATGACGAGTAGAGTCGGAGATTGGTTGAGAAAGTAGCAGCAGTGACGACGACAATGACGATGCATCGATGACGATGATCCCGAGGAGAAGACTTGTCTTGCAGATCTATGTCAAGAAATACCTTCCTAGTTAAGAGGGAGTGTTGATGTATATGTAACTTCGAAATGTATTTCATCTATGTATTTTATATATATTTATTATACCCTTAATAGAGATGTGTTATTCCTCTATAAGGAAGTGTCGTCATATCGATTGACAAGTGTCGCAAGTGTGTGTACTTGCCGATGGGTTATTAGAACACCATGTGTGGGGTAGGCCCTGAAATATATATATTATAATGTGATGTACCTAGATAGACAAGTCGGCCCCATAAGGTCACTGGGCAAAAAGTTTAGTATAAATAAAGATCGGAGATCTCTATTTTACTCACTCGAAAAAGTAACTCACTCTCACTCAGAAAGTGGTGCACTAGTGAGGAGGAGGATCATCTGCTACTAGGAGACTATCTCAATGTATTTTGGTTGTACTTGGGTTGAGCCATTGCTCTCTCTATCTATGAGGAAGTTGTGGGGTTTTTCACCTTAGAGTTTTCCCCACGGAAACTCTATGTCTCTTGTCTCTCATGCTTTTGATTCTTGTGATGCTTGTCATGCTTATTGTGATTGTCTTGCATTGATATACTGTATATGTTATTCTCTCAGCAAAGATCCTAGAGTATTGTGAATTAATGCTCAAAATTTAACATATAATGATAATGAGAAAATAAGAGGTGTGGCTCTAAGTTTTTGTTGGTTTTCCCGGTTAAGGGTTTCCAGGGTAAATCGATGTGTATTATGTGTGAATGTTGTGGTGTAATCTATGTTTTGCTTAAGATAATATGCATTATTTTCTTCTCTGCACGGGTTTAAAATTTAAACGTGGTATCAAAGCTCAATTATTGGCTTCATGGGGATGCCTTTGTTGCTAAGGGTTCGACGCGGTTGATAGATATTGGGTATGTGATAAACCTAGGTTCAGTGGGAGCTGTGCAGATTTGATTTGTGCATTGAAAGAGAATGGTGAGCAGTTCAATAACTGAGATCAAGAAATTTAATGGCCAAAACTTTGAGCCATGGAAGCTCAAAATGGAGGATCTTCTTGTAGGTCGAGAACATTGGATTGTTGTGGATCCAAGTGCACAACCCACTCGAACGTCAAAAGAATATTGGGATAAATTATATAGAAGGGAGAGGAGTACAATGCGATTTTTCTTATCAGACTCTACTTTTTTGAACGTATCTGGAGAAGATGCGGTAAAGCTTTTGGTGAAACTAGGGAGTTTGTATCAATGAAAATCCCTTGTAAATAAGTTGTTTCTACAAAATAAATTGTATTACCTCAGAATGGATTATAATGACACAGTGACACAGCATCTGAATGTCTACAATACTCTGGTAAGTCAAAAAACAACCTATGTTGGAATTAAAATTGCCAAAGAAGATAAATGTATTACATTATTGTGTTCTTTGCTAGATTCCTGGGACAACCTAATTGTAGCAATAGGGAGTGCTAATCAAGCGACTTTAAAATTTGATGAAATAGTATCATCCCTGCTATCAAAAGAGATGAGGCAGAAAACCATGGATACTCATAGCATGGATTCCTTGTCTGTGAGAGGTCACCCCTTGAAGAGACAAAAATAAGGGATCTGGGGAGAGATCTAAATCTAATGGTAGATCTAAATCCCTAGGAAAATTTATAAGGAACTGTTGGAAATGGGGTAAAGCTAGGCACTATAAAAAGGATTGTATATTTAAGAATGTTGAGAAAGGAAAGGGATCTGAGGATACATCTACCACAGAGGCGAAGAATTCCCATAAGAAGGAGGGGATGTGTACCTATCTTCCACTGGTAATCATTCAGAACATGATATATGATTGATTGAATCAGGTGCGTCATGTCATATGACCCCTCATAGGGATTGGTTCTATGAATATGAAAGGTACAATGGATGAGATGTGTTCTTGGGAGATGATTCACCTTCCAATATCATTGGACGTGGGAGAGTTAAGTTTAAGATCGAGGATGGAAGGATTATGTAACATACCCATTACTTGAAACATTTTATGTTTAAGAAAAATATTATCTTAACTTTTATTGTAAAGTTTTATATTGGGACAAGTGGCCAAGGATGACTGTAATTGCACAATATTATTATTTAATAAAATAAAATAGGAGACACTCACCCAAAGAGACTGTTGAAAGAGTGTTTACTGACCCACTAGGTATAATGGAATCTGGGGTAGAAGGAAATGGAGAAATGGCAGCATCAAGAACTCAGTAACTAGTTGTTGTTATGGGACAACTCCCTTGAATTGTGGTCAAAGTTCCCTGAAATATGGGACTGGAGCTTGAGGCTCATTTATTTGGAAACTGACCACTAAAAGACCTAGGTATATTTTTAAGCCATCAAATTTGAGCAGAGGCTCACACTTTTTCTGATGAGAAAATTTATGTTGTGGTTTTATTGTATGCACACAAGAGATTCGATGAGGGGAAGCTATGTTTTGAGTTGTATTGTAAGTTTGTTTCACTTCTGCTGAGTGCAAAGGTTTATTTGGAGGTGTATGCAAGTCTTCATTGATTGTTGGAATTACAACCTGAGTGCCTTGATCCTACACAGAGTCTTCTACCTAGTGGTTCAGTAAACAGGCTCGGGGGTCCAAAGGAGCAAGTGATATTGGCTTCTTCTTCTGGAGAAGGTTGGGAGGAATAGGCCTCTTTGGGTGTTTGTACACCCTATCGATTATCAGGTTCTACTTGCTATTTTATTTTCTAATGGTTATAACTTATTGCTTTTATAACTGATGATTTATGATTATTAGTTGAATGTTGTTAGTTATCATCATTCAGATTTAAATGACTGATTTTCTGAACTGTATATTATTTCTGTAAATAGTTGAAGAAGTTTATGATAATGATAGATTTAAAATGCTTCCCTGCATTTTTCCACACACTGTCTTTGTGCTATACTCTAGTGTAGGGAAGAGTGTTTAAAGATAGATATGAACAATGATATGCAATAGATAGAAATGATTGAATGCTTATCATAGGTAAACTCTGTTATATTTCCCATATTACATTCTCTATCTACATTGCAAATAAAATCTTTTATGTGATACACAATCAAAAACATAGTAAACTATTCATATAAATAGATATTTAACTTTTAGAATCATTCATAGCAACAGAAGTAGAAATACTTAAACAATCTCATGTTACTGTACAAAACCCTAAGTACAGTTATAGATTAATCTTTCTTTCCAGAAGACAGTTAACATCTACTTTTAGTATTCTTATCAAATAGAAATCCTTTAAGACATCACAGTTTTTATGTACTATAAACCCTAACCTTATCAAAACCATACATGTCTATTTTTCAATACCTATAATCGTATTGCATACGAGTTCGTTCAACTATCATTTGAAACTAAAAATATTTCAAATCAAACAGCAACTATTATATCTAACAAACGACCAGACTTCAAACCTTGTCATTTGCTTTTCATACAAATACTAAGTTAAAATTTTATCCTTTGAAAAAACAAAAGAGACACACAAGACTAGGTCTCGACACTTGAAGAAGTTCGACTACACAGTCTAAGTTTATAACTTTCCGAATTATCTTCTTACATAATGAGTTCAGGGTTTGAAACCAGAACCGAAAATCAAAGTTATGCATTTAGTTTTGGTAGGGTTACGACCCATCCATTTCGGCTCTTGGCCTTTAAAACAAACTTCAACATATTATAAACATTCAGGAACGGGCTCTTCCCTTATCATTTGTTTTATCAAACATCGTATAAAATAACGCAGACTTCCAAAAGTATTTTCTCATAGGCTCGGTTGTTATAAACAAATCTTGTAAACCTTTGTAAAACCTTAAAATCATAACACCCAAAAGGAATTGTTACAGGATAGGGTTGAGGGATCGACCCTCATAAACTACAAATCTTCACAAACCGAACCATGTCCTCATTACCATGAAGTCTTTCAACAATTTCCTTTTGAAATATCAAAATGACGATAGTAAACACAATGATTTCTCTCCCAAGATGACGAATGTAAATACATTGAAGTAATTGCCAAAAATAAACTTTATTATTATGATAAGTCTTTACAGAGAGCGTTGAGAAACCAACGAAGAAACAAGTCGAGGGTTTTACCCCTCCCTGAACCAAAAACTTTTCCTCATGGCTTAAAAATATTTACAACCATTGCAATGACCTGAATATAAAAATGAAACCGAAGTCTTGGGATAGCCAACACAGACCGACATTATTCCAAGAACTCATCCAAAGAGTTCCTGAGAACTATCGATTCCCATGAGAATGTCACCAAGGCTTACCAAGCATATAAAGCTCTCATCCTTTTCCTTTTATCTCTTAAAAACCCACGCCGAGACAAACCTGTGAAGACATCAAAACATTATGGTTAAAATTTGTTTTCAATTTAAGAAAGGTCACCTGATTTTGACTCAGATCTGGAAGAGGCAGAAACCCTATATTGTACAGATCATAAATCCCAAAGTACAACGAATTAGAGGTTTTCCTTTGGACACAAGATACCTGGAGATCTTAGCTTCGGCCTGTAACAATTTCAGATCCGAAAACTTCGCCAAAACGGATTTATAGCGAAAGTGCTACGATGACTGGTTTTTGCTATATCAAGCCCTAGCATCGTAAGTGCAACAAGTGTCATACATGCCATATCATGCCTTCTTTCAGGCTAGCTCTGATACCAAGTTAAATTTTCTGAATTTACTTCAATATGATCTAGGATCTTAACTGAGAGAACAACATGTACAGCATATCTACAGCATATCAATCATGGAGACAATAATGCAAGCACACAAGAGACACAAAGATTTACTTGGGGAAAACCATAAAGGTGAAAAACCCCAATAACTTCCTCAGAGATAGATAGAGCAATGATACAACCAACCAATAGAGATAGCAATAACCTAGCAGCAATCCTCCTCCTCCATAAGTGCGCCTCTCCTCCTTGAGAGCATGTGTGAGAAGTGAGTGAGCAAATAGAGTGCCTCCCGCACTCTATTTATACTTGACTTGACTTGCCTTTTTACCTAACTCATGTCGGCTCGAACTTAACCACATAACATAATGCTGAGTGGGCCGACCCCCAATAGGGTGGTCTAATAACCCTTTGACCCACATGGCCGACCCCCAATAGGGTGGTCTAATAACCCTTTGACCCACATGACTTATACAGGGCCGACCCCAAACAAGGTGGTCTAATAACCCATCAAGTATAAGTTACGACACTTACAATATAAATGACGACACTTCCTTATAGAGGAATAATACCATCTCTATAGGAATACAATATACATATATGTGAAATACATTCCGAAGTTACATATACATCAACACTCCCTCTTAACTAGGAAGGTATTTCTCAGCATAGTTCTTCTAGCACAAGTCATCTTCTCTGGATCATCGTCACTAGATAATCGTCATTGAGTCATCATCATCGTCACTGCTGCTGCTATCTCAATCAATCTCTGAATCTACTCGTCATAGGAAGTTCTACAGAGCCAGTCCTTTTTCATACTGGATGTAGGCCCACCACCTGCAGGTCTTCGTCATCACTGGCCATACTGTGGAATCCTCAGGACTTATTACGTGCGTCACAAAACCTCGAAAGAGCATCCCAGGATGTTATGGGTACACAACTCCGACCTGTAGGATCTCCCAGGGCGCTATTACATGTGACCCCACCACAAAACCTCGAAAGAGCATCTTAGGATGTTACGGGTACACAACTCCGACCTAAGATCTCCCAGGGCACAAATTACATGTGGTCCACCACAAAACCTAGCAAGAGCATCTCAGGATGTTACGGGTACACAACTCCGACCTGAGATCTCCTAGGGCACAAATTACATGTGGTCATGGCAAAACCTCGCAAGAGCATCTCAGGATGTTACGGGTACACAACTCCGACCTGAAATCTCCCAGGGCCCAAATTACATGCCATAGGACAAAACCTCGCAAGAGCATCTCAGGATGTTACGGGTACACAACTCCGACCTGAGATCTCCCAGGGCAACGAATTACATGTCCTCCCAGAGCAATGTCTCGAAAGAGCATCCCAGGCTGTTACGGGTACACAACTCCGACCTATAGGATCTCCCAGACATGCTCATCTGCACAACCTGATCCACGGCCACAGAGTATCAACCTGATACTCACCATACATCATCCTGATGTACTCATGATCGTCCTGATCATCATCACTGCAACGTCTTGCTGCATGTCATCTGGAGCAACATCCTGAAGCTCACCATCCATGATCATCCTGATCATCATCACTGCAACGTCCTGCTGCATGTCATCTGGAGCAACATCCTGAAGCTCGTCATCTATGATCATCCTGATCATCACTGCAACATCCTGCTGCATGATCCACCTGATCATCAATGCATCTACCTGATGCATACCAAGTATCATACATGATCCTCCTGATCATCAATGTATCCACCTGATACAAACACATGATACATATCATCATACATGATCCTCCTGATCATCAATGCATCTACCTGATGCATACCAAGTATCTACCTGATACATATCATCATACATGATCCTCCTAATCATCAATGTATCCACCTGATACAAATACATGATACATATCACCATACATGATCCACCTGATCATACAATGTATCCACCTGATACATCAATGCATCCACCTGATGCATACCAAGTATCTACCTGATACATATCATCATACATGATCCACCTGATCATACAATATATCCACCTGATACATATACAGATACATGGTCCAAGCATCCAACATGATGCATATACAAAATACATACACATGATCCAACTGAACATATCCAGCATCCAACATGATGCATACATACATAAATGATCCAACTGATCATATCCAAGCAGAAACCAGAACATCATCCTGATGCCCATTATCCAGCGCTTACATCCACAGCCATGTGAAGGATCCTCCTTCCAACATGCTTGGAATGGCTTCAACAAATGTGTCCATCACTTCTTCCTCGAAGTATCCTCGATCTGAAGCACACCAAGCCTCTTTCTGAAGTACTCGAACTTCAGCCTGGCTAG
This sequence comes from Larix kaempferi, assembly GCA_027924585.1. Lineage (NCBI taxonomy): Eukaryota > Viridiplantae > Streptophyta > Pinopsida > Pinales > Pinaceae > Larix > Larix kaempferi. The sequence continues at coordinate 403,496 of BSBM01002136.1, read as the reverse complement.
TGGCTTCGTCAGCACATCTGGAATCTGCTCGTCCGTCGCAACATACAGGAGCTTCACAGCTCCTCTCTGCACCATATCCCTGATATAGTGATATTTGATCTCTATGTGTTTCGACCTGTCATGAAACACTGGGTTCTCGGACGGCTTTACACAACTCTGGTTATCACAGAGGATACCAGTAGCCTCCAACGGGAGATCAAATAACTCAGACAGTAGCTTCCGTAGCCATACTACCTCACAACTAGCTGAATAGGCTGCAACATACTCTGCCTCAGCTGTACTTAGTGCTACGCAGGACTGCTTCCTGCTAAACCAAGAGATCACACCTGATCCCATACTGAAGCAACACCCAGATGTGCTCTTCCTATCTGCAGCACTGCCAGCTCAATCTGAATCAACATAACCCTGCAGGTTAAACTTTTGATTCGCCTCATACCTGAGCCCAAAAACCACTGTACCCTTCAGGTACCTCAGAACATGCTTTACAGTAACCAGGTGAACACCCCTCGGATCCGTCAGGAACTGGCTCAATGTGTTCACAGCAAAGCAAATGTCTGGTCTCGTGTTCGTCAAGTACATCAAGGACCCAATCATCTGACGATACGTAGAGACATCAACCAGCTCAGATGAAGCATCACATAGAAGCTTCATATTCGATGTCATAGGTGTGGCCATAGCCTTGCAGTCCATCATCTCGAACCTCTTCAGGATCTCTACTGCATACTTCCCTTGTCCAAGGAAGATTCCATCACTCTGCCACACCTCCATGCCAAAAACAAATAGTGCATCATTCCCAAGTTCTTCATCTCGAACTCGGTAGTAAGCTTTCGCTGCATGTCGGCAATCAATCTATCTTCACCTATAACAAACAAGTTATCTGCATACAAAAGTAGTATCACTTTTATATTTCTCAATGCTGTCATCTGCAACATGCTTGATCTGATAGATCCATATGGAAGTCATAACAAACTTCCCTTCAGGTCTTGGGACTACATCCCAAACATCGTTCTTCATGATCTACGGATCATGGCATTCCATTTCTTCATCCCAGATCCTGGGAACTTCAATATCTTCAATAGATAATTTTGTTGTTGAACAAATGTTGTAGTTCTTCTTTTGTAGGTGAAGATATACGGTCTTTCCTACAAAACAGGTTAAATTGCATGATTAGAAACATCTCATAATTTTCAGAACAAATTCTTACACATAACGAAATATGTCATACAGTCATGCAATTATCTTAGCCAATGCTTCATACAACATTTATCCATATTCCGTAGCTTTCTAGATGCCTACCAATCTCTACCAGAACATTGTTAAGGGTGTGCACAACTCCCAACATGTCAGCAAAGAGGTTTCATTCTAGATAAGTAGCAATGGAATGTTGTACAGTGCCATAGGCCACTTACCCATATATATTAGTAGTATACTGTTCATCAATGCAACTATTCTAATATGCATAATACATATCCTAAGTCTAGGAACATGAGCATATACATCATTTGAACAATTTTATTTAAACAAACACATATGTAAGAAATGATAATTAAAATACTTATCTTTGTTTGTTCATTGGGTGGACTCCCTCTGAGTCTTTGCTTCTTTGCGGGAGATACTAGAGTCATAATCTGAAGTAGCTTCTTCTACACCTTTCTATTGTGGAATGTAGGAAGATGTTCAACTCCCTCTAAATATCTGCATCCTTGCAGAAGCTACTGAAGTGTGCTCCTTTGCTTTCTTTGCAGGAACAACTGGAGTGTGCTCCCTCTTGATCTTTGCTTCCTGGATTACCTGTCCTTGAACTTACATTCATCCTTGGTCCCTATGCATCATGATTGTGTTATCCTTGTGATCTCATATAAAATCATACATTCATTAGTATACTATTAAAACACAATAATCTCAAGCATGTATAGTCATGATCATTTCAAACAGAAAATAATAAGCATTACCATTCAAGGTTTATGTGGAATTCTTAAGGTTAGTCAAATCATAAGAAACATAACATGTCTAAACCTGTAATTACTCAAACCTATGACTCTTCAGGTTAGTTGAATCATCAATCAAGATAAGAGATATAAAATGCATAAAACCCGTGATTATTCAAACCTATACCATCATGATTCTTCTGGTTAGTCATATCATCAATTATGGTAAGAAACATAATATGCATACAATCATGATTATTCAAACCTATGACTCTTCATGAATAATCATTATCAACAACAGTATAAGATCCTAACACAAGGTAGGATTTTATCTTGATATAGGAAAAACATACCTAGATTAGCATGCTAGCTATTTATGTCTAACATACTCACATGATGTCTTCTTCTTCTTCAATGACTTGTGCTAGTAACCTGCATATCTCATAGGTTAGCCATTATAAAATCAAGTTATACATACCTCGTAAATGGATCTTCTGTGAGATCCATGACAAAGGATGAATCTTTGTCCTCATGTTATCATGATCATATGTTCTTGGACCAGAACATGATTTGTCTTTCTTGGTGTACCTTTCATGTTAGTAGACAACATAAACCTCATACAACACCATAATGCATTAGTACAATCATAAGTGTCAACACCCTAACCAATGAATATCTTCTATCATGCATTCATAATTTTGTTAAGGTGATACGACAAATCTAAAAACAAAATTGTACTCAACTGTAATAACATGAAGACAAACATACCATAAACTTAATCATGGACAAATATCAAAACATACCTCGATGAGTCATACCTGTCGAGATCGCTTGTAATCTTCTTATGTAAGGCCTTATCCTCATCTCCCTCTGAGACAGGAACTTCTTTCACTTATGCAGGTGATCAATCCATCTTCTTCTAGGATTAACCCAATCCACTTGATTTGCAAGAACTGGACCTTGAGCTGGATATGGGTTTGTCAAAGAAACCCCAAAAATTCAAACTTTGAATTTCAACCTTCCGATAGGATAGGAATATGCACCTTGATGAACTGATCAAACTGGTATATTCAGAAATTGAAAACTGCAAAGTTTCACTCCTCAATTTTTCCTTTGAAACTTCCGGATTCACTGGACGTGACCCTGAACTGGGGTTTGATGAAGCCCACTCTTTTTCCCCATCAAAAAGTTTGATCCAAAGCTCTAAGCTTCTATTTTTCTGAGGAGCTTCCAGCCGTGGTCACAGATTTCAAAAATTCCCATTTTTACAGAAGCCCTAATTTTCCACTTTTCTGATCAAAGTCCCGAACTAGGGTCTAATCAAGCCCGGCCTTCTGCCCAACCAAAAATTCTGATCTTGGTCTCTAAATTTCTATTTTGATGAGTAGCATCCAGCCGTGGTCTCCGATTACAAAAATTCCAACTTTCTCCAAAGCCCTAAATTCCGGAAGCCATGAATGAAGGTACCAAAAAATAATTCTGTTTTGACAGAAATATGTACCTGATTGTTTCTGGTGTAACTCCGAAATTTTTGATCCACAGGATCTGAAAAAGTTTCCTGAGATAGTCTGACCTGTTATCTTTCCATCCTGACAGGTCTGACCTCAATTGGATTGTTTGAGAGAGAGTTATGCCAAATGTCGCAACGTGACCTGTTTTGGGATAAAACAGGAGAGCGAACTTGTACGGAGTGCCACGTGTCACTGTTTTAACTTCGGCCTCTGAAAACGTTTTCTGAGATATCTCGGCCTGTTACCTTTCCATCCTGACAGGTCTGACCTCAATTTGACTCTCTGAGAGAGAGTTATGCCAAATGTCGCAACGTGACCTGTTTATGGGATAATACAAGAGAGCGAACTTGTACGGCGTGCCACGTGTCACTGGTTCAACTTCGGCCTCTGAAAAAGTTTTCTGAGATAGTACATACTGTGTACTACCTGTCACTTTTTACGAAATTTAATTTGGAGCTTCCTAGCCCAAGATATGACCTTTTTCCCAAGGTCACCTGATTTTGACTCAGATCTGGAAGAGGCAGAAACCCTATATTGTACAGATCATAAATCCCAAAGTACAACGAATTAGAGGTTTTCCTTTGGACACAAGATACCTGGAGATCTTAGCTTCGGCCTGTAACAATTTCAGATCCGAAAACTTCGCCAAAACGGATTTATAGCGAAAGTGCTACGATGACTGGTTTTTGCTATATCAAGCCCTAGCATCGTAAGTGCAACAAGTGTCATACATGCCATATCATGCCTTCTTTCAGGCTAGCTCTGATACCAAGTTAAATTTTCTGAATTTACTTCAATATGATCTAGGATCTTAACTGAGAGAACAACATGTACAGCATATCTACAGCATATCAATCATGGAGACAATAATGCAAGCACACAAGAGACACAAAGATTTACTTGGGGAAAACCATAAAGGTGAAAAACCCCAATAACTTCCTCAGAGATAGATAGAGCAATGATACAACCAACCAATAGAGATAGCAATAACCTAGCAGCAATCCTCCTCCTCCATAAGTGCGCCTCTCCTCCTTGAGAGCATGTGTGAGAAGTGAGTGAGCAAATAGAGTGCCTCCCGCACTCTATTTATACTTGACTTGACTTGCCTTTTTACCTAACTCATGTCGGCTCGAACTTAACCACATAACATAATGCTGAGTGGGCCGACCCCCAATAGGGTGGTCTAATAACCCTTTGACCCACATGGCCGACCCCCAATAGGGTGGTCTAATAACCCTTTGACCCACATGATTTATACAGGGCCGACCCCAAACAAGGTGGTCTAATAACCCATCAAGTATAAGTTACGACACTTACAATATAAATGACGACACTTCCTTATAGAGGAATAATACCATCTCTATAGGAATACAATATACATATATGTGAAATACATTCCGAAGTTACATATACATCAACATGCTTCAGGGTCTGGCTCGGAGAGTAGTTCAAATGAGTAGTTAGGGTTAACACTCAGGCCGAGAAAACTTCACGTGGAGTCATGCCACGATGGCTACCAATAGGAGATCCACTAAATATTCATTTAATGAGCTTTGAATATCATAGCTACCAAGTTACCACTGTCTGCCAACACATCATTCCACAAATCGTTTGCATGGTCATTAGACATGGTTAAAACATTGATCATGGAAAATCATATTATATATCATATAACAAATACGTAGCACATCTTTAAAGTCAAACTATATTGTTATCAACATAAGGTTACTTAGATTTATGGATAAGCCAAGTTGGGCACTTAAATCATAGCGTATGCAAAGGTAATAACACCTAGATTATGATAGTTCGCTTAGGGTTGTATTATCCAACATTTAATATATAGCATGCAATAGATTAATACCTTAGTAAAAGGTAGAATAGAGATAGATATCCTAACTTAGCATATAGGAACAATGCATTAGGAAATTTCAATACATTGTATAAAGTATTGTTGTGCACATAGGGTATTACCATCACAAAATAGGCTTAGATGCATAAGAACTATATTGCACGCATTAGAACTTAAGCCTAGGTTATGACTATTGTATTACGTAAATAGATACATAGTGTAATGCCTAAGGGTAAGGTTAATGAAACTATAACCTTGAAATCAAAGTTCTATATTTTCAACGATGACCTAGTACAAGACAAGTGTAATAGTAATAGACATAATTTCTGAGTTTGGAATATAATTACTATGAAATTATATAAACAACTTTATACAGAATATAACTGAAGATCAAACTAGAATAGATCTCACCCTGGAATACTTCAAGTTACTCTATTTCTCTTTTTAAACATTGAAGGCTAACTGAAGTTAAATAGGACCTCTTTTTACACTTCGAAAGAAGTATCCCTCTTACCTATGATCTGCGACAGAAGTTCAAATGCTTTAGCTAAATAGCTAAGTAAGCCTCGAGGTGCCCATAGGACCCCTTCATCATCAATAAGAAAGTAAACAGTTAGCACTTATAATGAAATCGGTATCAATATAAATCTATAAGGTCTAGACATTTAAAGAAGTAACTATATTTGATTTAGGATGTAAGAATGGTGTAACAACTTCTAACAGTAGTGAATAAGCATAAACACATACATGTACTCCAAGATAAACATACACAAGTAATTAACGTAACATGTCTAATGGAGAAATAGGTCGTCTAGTTAAATAGACTATCATTTATTTTACTTCCGCGTAGCAATTGTAGTACTTAATGCTACTTAGAAAAATTTTAATTTTTTTATGAATTTTTTGGAACTCTCCCTGAAGTACTACACATTCCAAATCTAGAAAGAAACTTGATATATATTGGAAATATGGATGTTGTAGGTGTACAGACTGTGTGTGTAAATGGAAAATGAAAAATGGTTCCAGGATCAATAGTATTGATGAGGAGAGTTAGGTATGGAAATATGTACAAACTATTGGGAAGAACCATCATCGATGAATGTAATAGTTCTATTTTTCCTGAGGGGGGAGATAAAAAAGACAGAACCCTGATTGCATCATGAGGAAAGACAATGCTATGGAATCAAAGATTGGTGCATATCAGAGAAAAGGGCCTTTGAGCATTACAAGGTAAAAGTATGGTTGGAGGTATGACTGATTGCACTCTAGATTTGTATTTCTGTGAACATTGCATATATGGAAAACATAATCGAGTAAGATTTGCATCCGGTGCTACAAGAGAAAAGGGAATTTTAGAGTTAATGCATATTGATGTTTTTGGACCTGTGCATGTTCCATCACTAGGTATATCTGTGTATTATGTTTCATTTATAGTTGATTTCTCAAGGAACACATGGATTTATTTTCTTCGAAATAAATATGAAGTATTTGCTAAGTTTAAATAATTTAAGGCTCTTGTAGAGAATTAGACATAAAATAAAATAAAATCATTGGGGACAGATAACGGTGAAGAGTTCTTCAAGAATGAATTCAAGGAATTATGTAAGAAGTGTGGTATAACGAGGTAGAAGAATACTCCATACACACCTCAACAAAATGGATTTCCTGAAAGGATGAATAGGACGTTGATGGAAAATACAAGGAGCATGCTAAGTAGTGTATGGATAGGACAAGAATTATGGGCAGAGGTAGTGGAGACAACATGTTACTTGGTAAATCGATCACCCACATCAGCATTGGTTGAAAAAACTCCACAAGAGGTATGGACTGATAAGAAACCCTCTATTAAACATCTGGAATTTTTTGGTTGTGATGCTTATATACATGTTACAAAGGAGAAAAGGAGTAAGTTCGATAATAAAGATGAAAAATGTATCTTTATTGGTTATAAAGATGGTCTGAAAGGTTATAAGCTTTGGAATCCTATAACTAATAAGATTGTTTACAATCGAGATGTTTTCTTTAGAGAGATCAAAGAAGCCCCTAGAAAGGAAGTGACTTCGATAGAAATGGAACTAGAGAAAATAAAGGTTGAGTTAGAAAATGAAGAATATGACTCGACAGAATAAGCTGAATTAGAAGAAGAAGAACCTCATACCCCAATTTTGAGGAGATCATATCATGAAAGAAGGAAACCAGAAAGGTATTCCCCTCCTGATTTTCGGTCTAATTTTGCTTTATCTATTACTAATGATGATCCTAGAAATGTGAAGGAAGCTATTGATTCAGAGGATAGAAATCTCTGGAAGAATTCCATGGTTGAAGAAATGAAATCCTTGGAAAAAAAATGAAGCTTGGTATATAGTTCAGTTACTAGCTGGAAGAAAATTTGTTGGAAGAAAATGGTTGTTTAGAAAGAAATTAAATGCAGAAGGTAAAGTGGAGAAGTACAAAGCCCACTTGGTAGCAAAGGGATATTCTCAACTAGAGGAAATTGATTTTGGTGAAATATTTTCTCCTACTGCAAAATTAAATTATACTAGATTCCTTATTTCTATTGGTGTTGCTTTTGATCTTGAATTAGAGCATATGGATGTGAAGACAATGTTCCTATATGGGGACCTAGAAGAAGAAATCTACATGAAGAAACCTGAAGGATTTATAGTAAAGGGTAAGAAGGAGTTTGTTTTCAAGCTGAAGAAGTCCCTTTATGGTCTAAAACAGTCTCCAAGAATGTGGTACCAAATGTTTGACACATAAATATTGGGATTGGGATTTGTGAGAAGCAAAGTTGATCACCGTGTCTAGTACAAGCATTTTGGAGAACATTTTGCTTATGTAGTGTTGTATGTGGATGACATGTTGTTGGTTGGAAACAACATGAAGGTTATCAAGGAGTTAAAAATGTAGCTATCCTCCAATTTTGACATGAAGGATCTCAGTGCTACTAATTTAATATTGGGGATGGAGATCAAGAGAAATCATGCAAAAAGGAAACTCTGGTTGAACCAGAGAAAATAAGTGGAAACAATATTGCACAAGTTTAATATGCAATAATGTAAACCAGTAAAAGTTCACATTCCTGTAGATGTGAGAATATATACAGAATAGTGTCCTCAGACTGAAGAAGAAAAAGAAGACATGTCCCATGTTCCTTATGCTAGTGTAGTTGGAATTTTGATGTATTCCATGGTATGCACTAGACCAGACATTTCCCATGTAATGGGAATTTTGAGCAGGTATATGTCAAAACCAGGAAAGGAGCATTGAACAGTTGTTAAGAGGGTGTTCAGGTATTTGCGTGGAACAACAAATAGTGAAATATGTTACCAAGGAAGAGCTGTACATGATAGAGTATTCAATGTATATGGCTTTGTTGATGCTGACTGTGATGGAGATATGGATCGTAGAATATCTACAAGTGGGTATGTATTTAACCTATTTGGAGGTGCTATCAATTGGAAGAGTAATAGACAGGTTGTCGTGGCACTATCAACTACATAAGCTTAATACATGGCATCCACTCATGCAAGTAAATAGGTTGTATGGTTGCAGAGATTGTATTCGGACATTGGTTTTAAACATCAAGTTGTAATGTTAGATTGTGTCAGTCAAAGTGAAATCTTATTGGAAAAGATCCCTACTTAGCACTCAAGAATGAAGAATATTGATGTGCAATTTCACTTTGTAAGAGATATGGTTGAAAACAAGGTGAAAGCAAGAAGGTGTTACTGGAGAAATTTAACACTTTGAAGAATGTTGCAGATTCATTGACAAAATCTGTGAGCACTTGTTAACACCTAAAAAGTGCTCACTAGCTCATTCCCTTATTCACATGACCCATTTGTCCACTTTTCCACCATCTGAGCCTCTGAAGCCAACAAAAGGTCACCAAAATACCTTAGTACACCCCTTTTCCCCACTCAAAAAGATTATTTTTCCTAAAAAAGCATAAAAAACCCTCAAAAAGGGTCCAAAATTCCCAAAAATATTAAAAAGGGAATAAAAATATTAATTTTATTCAAAAAAGGAAAAAGGAGGGAAAAGTACCTAAACCATGTTGGTCAATACCATTGGTTTCCACAAAACCATAATGGTATTCCCCACCACCAAAACCTATAAAAAGGTGGTAGGGGCTCCTCATTTCACATCCATCCATATTCCTATCCTCATGCTGCCAAAATCTCCCTTGAGTTTTTGGCCATTGTAGCAACCTTGGAGAAAGGACCCATTGGAGTTTGGAGTTGCTCACCCTTGGAGCTTCTCAACTATCTTCATCACTTGGAAGTATTGTTATTGCAAGCACTTGCTTGCCCCCATTTTCAATACAAATTTATTTTCTATATTTCTTGTTCTTGTTTTTTAATTCAAAAATGCACATGCTAGTTTAGTTTTAGTTTAGATTTAGTTTATTGTTTTTGCGTAATATTGAGACTGTTGCTGCTACTAGTTGGCTTGGTTTTGCAACCAATCTTAGTGCAATGGGCACCTGCTAACTAGTAGCAGCAGTCTCAATATTAAGCAAAAACAATAAACTAAATCTAAACTAAAACTAAACTAGCATGTGCATTTTTTAATTAAAAAACAAGAACAAGAAATATAGAAAATAAATTTGTATTGAAAATGGGGGCAAGCAAGTGCTTGCAATAACAATACCTCCAAGTCATGAAGATAGTTGAGAAGCTCCAAGGGTGAGAAGCTCCAAACTCCAATGGGTCCTTTCTCCAAGGTTGCTACAATGGCCAAAAACTCAAGGAAGATTTTGGCAGCATGAGGATAGGAATATGGATGGATGTGAAATGAGGAGCCCCTACCACCTTTTTATAGGTTTTGGTGGTGGGGAATACCATTATGGTTTTGTGGAAACCAATGGTATTGACCAACGTGGTTTAGGTACTTTTCCCTCCTTTTTCCTTTTTTGAATAAAATTAATATTTTTATTCCCTTTTTAATATTTTTGAGAATTTTGGACCCTTTTTGAGGGTTTTTTATGCTTTTTTAGGAAAAATAATCTTTTTGAGTGGGGAAAAGGGGTGTACTAAGGTCTTTTGGTGACCTTTTGTTGGCTTTAGAGGCTCAGATGGTGGAAAAGTGGACAAATGGGTCATGTGAATAAGGGAATGAGCTAGTGAGCACTTTTTAGGTGTTAACAGCACTGGGAAGTTCTCTTGGTGTAAAGGAGCAATGGGAATTCATGAATTGGATTACTAATTCAATAAAATATTGTACCCCATGTATGCAAAGAAAACAACAAGTGGGAGAATGTTGACTATATGTTATATTCTTTGCATGTGTGTTGTGGGAGGGAGGGTGGGGGTGCGCGTTTGATTACTCAATGGTCAATCTTCTCCATCTAGTGCTTTGTCGTATGCATCAAGCACTACACGTGGTGTTGGATTAAGTGGGGTAAGAGGAGGGGGAGTTTCGAATCCCTCCACCTTCCATGAATCGGATGAAGAAAATTCTTGTTAGGTTGTTTCTATTCACGCGAGCGCAGTAAGCACCAAATTTTTTGGGCTATTTTTCAGGTATTTTTTGGAATTTTCTAAAAATATGTAATTTAATCCCTGTTAAGGGATTGGGGTCTATTTTCTAATTTGGTTTAACATATTAAGGTATTGGATGTTGCATAATACATATATTGTATTGTGAGTGATTCATAATTATAATGAGAAAGTGAGAGGTGCGGCTGTAAGTTTTGTTGGTTTTCCCGGTTAAGGGTTTCCAGGGTAAATATCTGTGTATTATGTGTGAATGCTATGATGTAATCTATTTTTTTCTTAAAAGAATATGTATGCTTTGCTTCTCTACAGTGGTTTAAAATTTACAGGTAGGTGAAGGATGAGAGAGAGAGGGGGGGTTGTTAGGGAGTTAGAGGCAAAGAGGGCGAGATGTTAAGGGGTTAGAGGTAGATATAGAGGGGGGTGCTATGGGAGTGGGGGTAAGTGGAGCAAGGGAGAAAGAGAGTGAGAGAAGGGTTTAGTAAGGGTTAGGGAGAGGAGGGGGAGACATAGAGAGAGAGGATGAGGGTTAGTGGTAGGGGGAGGAATAGGGATGTGTGTGTGAGAGAGATAGAGAAAGAGAGAACTAATGGGGTGGTGGTTTTTTATGGGGTTGGGGGAGAGAGGGTGTAATATCCCTTTTTCAAATTTTATTAAAATGCCCAATTTTCCATTTTTTTTCCCAATTTCGACCTTTGACTAGTTTTACTGTTTTGACCTCCAAATCAACCCAAATGCTTCCAAATCTTCTGTAGGAGTGTATGAATGGTATTTAGACTTGAATATAAGGTTCAGGGATGTTTTATGGCCCTCCAAATACTGCTGAAAACTTGATTTGTATTCTGATCAATATATGTAATTTTGACTAGTAATTTGTGCATCAAATCCCCCTCGGGTAACACTGCAAATGGCCTTCCAAATGCCTCCAAACTCCCACAAATTTATGAACAGAGGTATATAATTTGTTAAGTATGTGATTAAGGTCTCATATGCACCATTAATTGATTTTTAATACTGTTCTAACTCTCTCACATTCAACAGCAAAAACCCCCAATTCGACCCTTGGGGAAATGGCACTATTTCACCTCCCAATACAACTAAACTAAGTAAAAATGATTCAAATGCTCAAGTACAGTACATGAAACTTGTAGAAGACATCCATGGCAGTATATTTATCATAAATATATCAGAGAATCATCCATCCATTCGAAATAATCAACATTATAGTGTCATACATCAATGCATTGGGGAAATGGACATTGTTTGCTCATTAATCAATAGTTTTGCATACAACCAGTGGGTATTTCGACCTGAGAATTTCTAAATATGAATAACAGAGGATATGAAGCTATTACAATCATAAATATATAATGAGAAGCTCTCTCAAGAAGCACAAGTGCTCACCAAAAAACGCCCTCCCTCAAGGAGCACGAATATGCCTTCAATACTGGAAACGGTGGAGAGAAAGTGCTGCACTAAACCAAACCATGAAACTTCCTGTAGCTTCTACCTGCAAATAAAAACTCCATTAAAGCACCATGAAATACCTGAGTGGCCTCTCCAAACACCAACTTGGATGGGAATCTTTCACCCTCGAAATTGGCTAAGGCAAGAAACTAGTCATCCACTAGCTCTCTCTTCACAAATGCAATTTTTCTCAAATCATCAAAATCCATTCTCATACTTGATTTCTACATTTTATAACCAACATTTTCCTTCAAGGGGTCGAAATCCTCTCAATAGATTCAATAATTTTCCATTTAGAAAATATTCCTCATTTGCCACTTGTCTCCTAGTTCCAACCTTCCATCTTCTCCCAAATTCGAATTTGAGTCTCTTTAGATTCCTCCAACTCCATGAGCGCCTTCTTGAGACTATTTTTGGGGATGACATGTCATAATGGTTAGGTGTAAGAATTCAGGTCTGAATTTTGTCATAAAATGTCATAGATGCTTCATTATTGTTGTCATAAAACTAGGGAATCTAGCCCATGTGTCCACTAGTCTCCAATTTGACTCTTCCTCTCCCATGGAGGTTACTATTCCTTCCCATTTCGACCTAATATGCTCAATGCCATGTGTTATGACTTACCAACTCACCCAAGAGTGTTCACCTTCCCATGAATTCGAATTGGCAAGAGAGAGTTGCCATGTGTCATTGAAAAATCAAGCTAGTGTGGGTCCCACCACCTCCATATGTCTCCAAAACCACTTGCCACCTAGAATTTCTTTTGAATTTATTTATTCATCATATTTATTAAATTCTTGAACCCTTATAATGTCTAAATATCATTTATTAGTTTCCTTATTACCATCCCACATGTGCCCATCCAACCTAGGAAACTAGTAGGATTGATGGGATTGTCTTACTATGCACTTATTTGAATGGGGACATTACAGTCCTCCCCACCCAAGATTGCTTGTCCCCAAGCAATTTCAAATTTGGATGCTGAAAAATATTCTCCTCTTCCCATGTGGCATCTTCATTTGGTAAGTCCTTCCATTGCACTAAATATTCTTTAATGATTCTACTCCTCAACCTTCTTTCCCGTGTCTTCAAAATCTTTTCCGGAACAAGTGTGAGCTGACCTTCATCATACAAAGGAGGAAGTATTTATGAAGTTATGATTTGCTGACCAAGAGCTTTATTAAGACAAGAAACATGAAATACATTGTGGATTTTACTCCCTTCCGGAAGTTCTAGTTCATAGGCTACTTCTCCAACCTTCTGCACTACCTTGTATGGCCCATAGTACCTTGGTTTTAATTTTTCTGCTCCATTCTTTTTGAGAGATGTTTGTTTATAGGGCTGCAACCTTAAATATACTAAATCATTGACTTGAAAGGTTCTCTCTTCTCTATGTCTATCAGCATATTTTTTTTGCTGATTTTGAGCCACCTGCAAATTGTCTTTCAAGAGCTTTAAAATTTCTTGGCTCTCTTCCACCCAATCTTTAGCCTTTGGGGCTCTACTATCACCAAATATAATGTCATCAAATGTAAGTGCATCATAACCATATAATGCTTTGAAAGGAGACATTCCTATTGACATATGATAAGTGGTGTTGTAGCAAAACTCACCCAAGTGTAGCCATTTTGCCCATGCTTTTTGCTGCCCTCCCACATAGTTTCTTAGGTATCCTTCCAACCATTGGTTTACCCTCTCTGTTTGTCCATCATTTTTTGGATGATAGCTGGTACTTGGAGTCAATTGAGTTCCTACCAATCTAAAAAGTTCTTTCCAAAAAGCACCCATGAATCTACTATCTCTATCACTGACAATGCTCTTGGGGAGCCCATGCAATCTGAAGATTTTTTTGAAAAAAATATCAGCCACTTGTGCAGCACTAAAAGATGATGTAACAGCAAATAAATGAGCAAATTTTGTCAACCTATCAACTACCACATAGATGCAATCCTTACCTAAGGATTTAGGCAATCCGGTGATGAAATCCATGGAAATACTGTCCCATTTTTGCTCTGGAATGGGAAATGGTTGTAATAGGTCGGCTGGACATGTAAGTTCTGATTTGTTTTGTTGACATGCTTTACAATCATTCACATACTTCTGAACATCTTCCTTCAGCCCCTTCATAAAAATCTTTGCCTCAACTGTCTATAAGTTTTGAAGATCCCCGGATGGCCCGCTAGTGGGGAATCATGTGCTTCTTGCAAAATTCGGTACTTGAGCTTGGAGTTATGAACTAAATAAATTCTTCCCTTATAATATATCATCCCATTCAAAATCCTATAATTATCATCCCCTTTGATTCCATCCAACACATCACAAGAAAATTTGTCTTTGGCATATTCAACTAGTAGCGTGTTTTTCCAATCCTTGGCAATATCCATGAGAGAAAAGGAAGGCCTTCTTGACAAAGAATCTGCTACTATATTATTCTTTCCTTTGACATATTCAATATCAAAATCATAAGATTTAATCTTTCTTACCCACTTTTGTTTCCTTTCATTTAGATCTTTTTGGGTGAGAAAGTGTCTTAGACTATTATGGTCAGTTTTCACCACAAACTTGCTTCCCACCAAGTATTGTCTGAATTTGGCCAATGCATGCATAATGGCCAGCATTTATTTATCATATATGGAGTAAAGTTTTTCATGAGGCTGCAACTTTATGCTCTCAAAGGATATGGGGTGTTGGCCTTGCTTTAGGATAGCCCCTATTCCTCCACCTGAAGCATCACATTCCACAACAAAAGGTTTAGTAAAATCAGGAAGTGCAAGTATGGGACAACTACTCATTACCTCTTTCATTTTTTGGAATGCTTTTTCAGCCTCTTCATCCCACTTGAAAGCATCCTTCTTAGTCAAATCAGTGAGTGGAGAAGTCAACTGGGAGAACCCTTTCACAAATTTTCTGTAGTAGGTGCATATGCCAATAAAGCCTCTCAATTCGGTAATATTTTTTGGTGATGGCCATTCCAAGATAGCCCTGATTTTTTCCATGTGTACCTTCACTCCTTCTTGCCCAATAATGTTCCCAAGATACAGTAGTTCTTTCATCCCAAACTCACATTTTGATAATTTAGCAAATAAGGACTCTTCTTGCAAGATTTTCAACACAATCTCTAATTGTTGCAAATGCTCTTCCCATGTTTTACTGTAAATGAGAATATCATAAAAGAAAACCAAAACAAACCTTCTTAGTTGCTTGCAAAATATCCTATTCATACATGCTTGAAAGGTGGCTGGAGCATTAGTTAACCCAAAAGGCATGACAAGAAATTCAAAGTGGCCAAAATGACATCGAAAAGCGGTCTTTTGCACATCTTCATCTTTCATTCAAATTTGGTGATACCCTGATCTAAGGTCAATTTTTGAGAAGTATTTGGCCCCATGTAGCTCATCCATGAGCTCATCAATCCTAGGAATAGGATACCTATTGTTGATAGTCTTTTTGTTCAAGGCTCTAAAATCTATGCACATTCTCAATGTTCCATCTTTTGTCTTCACTAGCACTACTGAAGAAGCATAAGGGCTAGAGCTTGGTCTAATGAGCCCCAACTCTAGGAGTTCTTGGATAGATTTTTCAATCTCATCTCTAAACCTTTTAGGATGTCTATAAGGTGGTATCTGAATGGATGAAGTACCCTCCTCCAAAACAATACTGTGCTCAACCCCCCTATCTAGTGGCCTACCATGTGGAAGGTCTCTAAAAACCTTTTCATATTTTTGCAAAAGTCTCTCTATCTCCTTTGGGTGTTTGACAATATTTATAGTTGGCTTGGGAGATGTAATATGACATTCAGCAGCCCATTCTATATCCCCATGCCTCAATATAGATCTCATGTTATTGCAAGTCACTACTTGATTTGGATAAGTGTGTTGCCCTCTCACAACTCTTTGTACTCCTTTTGAATCTTGGAATTTTATTTCGAGAATTTGATAATTTACTGTATGCTCTCCTATTGAATACAACCATTGCACTCCCAAAACCACATTAGTATCAACAACATCAACCACATAAAAACTATCAACAAAAGTATAGTTACCTATGGTGACTTGCAGCTTTGGAACCCATGTTTTGCATTGCATTGTGTTGTGACCGGGAATGACAACTGTGAAGCCATCAAATGGTTCAATAGGTATCTTTCTTTTCTCTACCATCTCTGCATCAATGAAATTATGAGTGGCTCCTCCATCTACCAAAACTGAAGTTCTTTGTCCTTGTACCACACCTTTGCATCGGATAGTATGATAGCGAGGTATTGCTGGAAGCACTACCATTCTTGCTTTGTCCGGTGAAGGCTGATTTTCTTCTTGTCTTTCCTCTTCTACTGCTGTCTCATATGCCTCTTCTTGATCTGAAATATGTCCATCTTCATCCATTCCCCCATCATACCCCTCATTATCAGAAAATACTTCTATGTATTGAGCCTTTCCTTTGGTACATTTGTGTCCCGGTGTCCATGGTTGGAAGCATGTGAAGCATAGTTTCTTTTTTCTAAGTTCATCCCTGTTTAGTCCCTCTTTTTTATTCCTCTCAAATGACTCTCTTTTCCAAGGTTTCTTATCATATCCATCCCTTTGCCAAGGTTTCTTTTCAAATTTATAGCTAGGCTTAGGAGGAAATCTCGTTCTAGGAAGCACATTTTGGAGATCCCTAGTCAAGCTCATTACATCTTTTAATGTAGTTGGCTTGTGGGCTTTGACCAAACCTCTTAAGGGTTCAGCCAAACCTCCAGTGAACAAAAATACTAATCTTCCCATAGATACATCAGCCACCTTGACTGATAATTTTTGAAAGTCCAACATATATTTGGTAGGGGACCCAGTTTGCTTCAATTGAGCTAGTTCTTTGAAAGGCAATTCTGGATCTTTTTGTTCAAATCTTTCTAGTACCCTGTCAACAAATTCTCCATATTTTTTAACCTGATTATGACCCAAGGTTTTCATCCCATGAAACCACCATTCATTGGCATCTCCTTCCAAATGCAAAATGGCCATTTTTAATGCATCCTCTTCCAACATAGGATTCAGCTGAAAATATACATCCAATTTTTGCACCCAAGTGTTAGCAGAATTTTGAGAAGAACCATCAAAAGTAGGAAGTGACATTTTTCCAATATCACTATTCAATTCTTTTTTTTGGAATGGACTCCTATTGTCTCCCTTCATTTTAATCTTTTGCATAGCATCAATGTAGTCACTGAGTGGTACACCTCTTTTACACTCTTCATTCAAATCATTCCAATCATTTACTAGTTTCTTGTAATCCAATTCAAGATTGGGCTCTTCTTTGGGTGTGAGAAATTTAGGTGCAGTATGCCTTTGTGTGCTTTGAAATTCATCAGGTCTATTATGAGGTCCTGTACTTGAGAAAATATGCTCATTCCCTTTCATCTTTTCCCCTGAGTGTGAACCACTATTATCTCCTATCATCCCTTTGCCTGAAAGTTGGCTACCCAACAATTCGAAACCTTTCATCATTTGTTTATTCATATCTAGCATAACCATGGTAATTCCTTCAAAACATGGTTTTAAGGGTTCAATAAATTCATTCTTATGTCTTAATTTTTCTTCCTCCTCTCTACCCATTGTTTTAGAAAAAAACTCTTTTTCCGCTACTATCTCTTCTTCAACTACTGGTTCAAAGGGTGGTGTTTTATTTGTTTGGATTCTTGTTAATACCATCAGGTGCCAATACCATGCTCTGATACCACTTGTAATATCCCTTTTTCAAATTTTATTAAAATGCCCAATTTTCCACTTTTTTTCCCAATTTCGACCTTTGACTAGTTTTACTGTTTTGACCTCCAAATCAACCCAAATGCTCCGAAATCTTCTGTAGGAGTGTATGAATGGTATTTAGACTTGAATATAAGGTTAAGGGATGTTTTATGGCCCTCCAAATACTGCTACAAACTTGATTTGTATTCTGATCAATATATGTAATTTTGACTAGTAATTTGTGCATCAAATCCCCCTCGGGTAACACTGCAAATGGCCTTCCAAATGCCTCCAAAATACCACAAATTTATGAACAGAGGTATATAATGTGTTAAGTATGTGATTAAGGTCTCATATGCACCATTAATTGATTTTTAATACTGTTCTAACTCTCTCACATTCAACAGCAAAAACCCCCAATTCGACCCTTGGGGAAATGGCACTATTTCACCTCCCAATACAACTAAACTGAGTAAAAATGATTCAAATGCTCAAGTACAGTACATGAAACTTGTAGAAGACATCAATGGCAGTATATTTATCACAAATATATCATAGAATCATCCATCCATTCGAAATAATCAACATTATAGTGTCATACATCAATGCATTGGGGAAATGGACATTGTTTGCTCATTAATCAATAGTTTTGCATACAACCAGTGGGTATTTCGACCTGATACTTTCTGAATATGAATAACAGAGGATATGAATCTATTAAAATCATAAATATATAATGATAATCTCTCTCAAGAAGCACAAGTGCTCACCAAAAACGCCCTCCCTCAAGGAGCATGAATATGTCTTCAAAACTGGAAACGGTGGAGAGAAAGTGATGCACTAAACTAAACCATGAAACTTCCTGTAGCTTCTACCTGCAAATAAAAACTCCATTAAAGCACCATGAAAGACCTGAGTGGCCTCTCCAAACACCAACTTGGATGGGAATCTTTCACCCTCGAATTTGGCTAAGGCAAGAAACTAGTCATCCACTAGCTCTCTCTTCACAAATGCAATTTTTCTCAAATCATCAAAAGCCATTCTCATACTTGATTTCTAGATTTTATAACCAACATTTGTCTTCAAGGGGTCGAAATCCTCTCAATATATTCAATAATTTTCCATTTAGAAAATATTCCTCATTTGCCACTTGTCTCCTAGTTCCAACCTTCCATCTTCTCCCAAATTTGAATTTGAGTCTCTTTAGATTCCTCCAACTCCATGAGCGCCTTCTTGAGCCTATTTTTGGGGATGACATGTCATAATGGTTAGGTGTAAGAATTCAGGTCTGAATTTTGTCATAAAATGTCATAGATGCTTCATTATTGTTGTCATAAAACTAGGGAATCTAGCCCATGTGTCCACTAGTCTCCAATTTGACTCTTCCTCTCCCATGGAGGTTACTATTCCTTCCCATTTCGACCTAATATGCTCAATTCCATGTATTATGACTTACCAACTCACCCAAGAGTGTTCACCTTCCCATGAATTCGAATTGGCAAGAGAGAACTGCCATGTGTCATTGAAAAATCAAGCTAGTGTGGGTCCCACCACCTCCATATGTCTCCAAAACCACTTGCCACCTAGAATTTCTCTTGAATTTATTTATTCATAATATTTATTAAATGCTTGAACCCTTCTAATGTCTAAATATCATTTATTAGTTTCCTTATTACCATCCCACATGTGCCCATCCAACCTAGGAAACTAGTAGGATTGATGGGATTGTCTTACTATGCACTTATTTGAATGGGGACATTACAGAGGGAAGGATGGGGGTTAGGTGTAGGTGGAGTATTAGGGGGGAGAGAGAGGGGGGGTTTAGAAATTATTAAGAGGAGGTGGGGGAAGAGATAGGGGGGGTTTAGAAACTATTAAGAGGAGGTGGGGGGAGAGAGGAATAATAGGGAGGGTTTAATGGAATGGGGTGAGTAGGTGGGTGAGAGAAAGAGAGAGATGGAGTCATGGGGTAAGGGGGAGATGTCTTGTGTGATTAGGGTTAGGAGTGTGTTACACTAAAAGGAAAAGGCCTTGTATCCATGGATATAACAGAGGTTTTTAGTGTTACAAGATTGGAAAAAAATGTCAAAAAAAACTCTAATACAAACTCTGCCAATGGTATTGGATGTTTGAACGGAGGTTATTACGGATATATTTTATAACTAAAAAACTTAAGCGGTCATAGGCTTAGAGGATGTTTTTTTACCACTGTGTTTTATTGGAAAAATGCACACTGGTGTGTACCTTCATAAAATGCATTGATGCTACACAACATGAATAATCTACAACGATGCACTTAAATTAATCGAGCAATGGACATCACCAAATTTTATCGTCACACCAATGCTTACATATAGTTTATATGCATCGGTGCTTACTTACAACTGAAAAACACCAATGCGACATTTTACAGCATACGCACCTTAAATTTTTAATATTTTCAAACTTTGAAAATGTTGTTTATTAATAACAGTGCCCCGGTGCATTTCATAATAATAAGCATCAGTGCGTACAAACTATTACAATTGCCTAGTGTATTTAAAAAAATAAAACGCTTAGTGCGATAAATTACAAAAAGCAGTGGTGCTTAAAGTCCTTAAATATCCTGGTGCATATAAATAATTAAAATGCCCGATGCAATTAACAATAAAAAATGTACTGGTAAATGCGACTAAGATGTGGACATTTTTTTTTTAATTTAACAATATGTTTAGTTTACATTGGAGTATCGAGGCATATCAATTATTTAAACTAACCAGTGTGTATAATTTGAGTAAACACACCAGTGTGACATAAAGTACCAAAAGCACCGTAGATGATTGTTTGATCAGTGACTAATGGCATTGTAGTGAAATATCTATATTTTTTTTTCAGTTCCATTATTCATCGGAAATTGAGTTTTTTTTATAGTACTATTCATTTTGATTATAATTATTGTATTTGTTTGGATTAATTTCATATATTATATATTTTAGCATCTATTATAATATTTAAGCATCCATACATTTAATTACCAATAAAATGTACCATTTCACATGTAACATTTGACAATAACATTGGAGAATGCAATAGAATTAAAAAGTTTATTTCATTATATATCAATAAGAGGGCCCTTGTCATACAAAATAGGAAAACATAGAAACAACAATAATGAACATGTCAACATGCATGTAATTGTTACACTTATTGGTAACTTGTTTTCTTTCAATTCGGACACTGTGTCTAGTACATTATACAAAATGTTTGATTATCACGGACAATTATTTCAAAATTAATATACAATAGCTTGCATTAACATCAAAAATAAATATGGATCCTCATTCTTTGTTGGAACGTTATAAGTGCTCGATCCACTTGCATCAATTGAGTAAGTTTGGGTGAATGTTTTGTTGATTGGCTTGGTTGTTTTCCTCTTCTTCAGCTTCCATATGCAAACATAAAAATAAAGTGTACTGAGTGTATATTGGGAATAATGAAAGTTAAAATAGATAATATACATGAATGAAAATTGAAATTCAGTGTACCAGAACAATAATTGTGTCCTGAGTGTCACACATTATTTCAAAACCACGTCTCATGCCGTCTATCAACAATTGTTCTGTTGGCTCCACTCCATACTTTGTTTCCTACATGTTTTATACCCCATAAGAAATCATATATTTAACATTGATTATGATTTTTATTTTCCTATTACTTATAAAATCAGAGAAGTAAAACAACATAGGTACTTACAAAATCCACAATTAATTTTTGATATGCCAACATATACTCACAACCCTTTCTTTACCCAATGTCAATCAATTCTTCCGATGGCTCCTCTTTGTATGTTAACACTTGTTTCAAGACATCTAAGGATGGTCAGTGTAAACAAACATAAATAAATATAAATACCGCAACCACTATGAAGTCTTAATTTGATATAAGGAAATCACAAAGACTCACAAAATTTGCTATCAACCCCTTATTTCCTTGTTGTATTGTCTTGTGTGTTGAATAAGTTCCATTTTGTTTTATTTTCTATAACAAAACAATTTAAAAGTAATATTTAATGTTAAATTAATTAATGATATGTACATAATCCTAAAACTCAATGATTTCATACATTTGAAGCACGTTGTTATTGAGATGGCTCCTCCCATGATGCAATTATGTCCATTTCCTTAACCATATCCTTATACACATTTTTGACATCCCTACTGGCACATTTCGCATATCACCTCGTTCATCCTTTGGGATTTTCATAATCTTCCTAGAAATGTAAAATGACATTAAACTATTTTTCCGTTGATATGAAAAATAAATATAGCAGAATTAAAATTATTAAAGGAAAGGACTCTTTGTAGTAGTTATAAATACATATATACATAAACATGTTTAAGAATATCACTTTTTGAATTATTCTTTTTTATTGTTGCATGTTTTCTCTATTGCAATTCTGGAAGGTATCATTGACCATTTCTCTGAAAATGCCTCTTGTAGTTTACATATGACTTGATTCTTTGAATCATTTGATTGATTTATATATTGCAAGTAAAAATTATATCTATACATTATTTCCACTATATCCCTCATAGTATTATAACATTATTTCCCCTTTCTATTAACTTCCATCACCACTCTAGATGAGCTAAGGACCAATTCATCATCACTTGCATCTTCCATATTTTTTTCTTCTTATAATGGCATTCATTTATGTTGTTGTCAACCCCTGCATAACATCAAACATATGTGAATTAAATTATTTGAAACATATTAGTGAATATTCTTAGTACAATATTACTCAAATTTGAAGAAATAATTCATACTGACTTATTTTTTATTCACCTAGTTCATCCATCTGCAACTTTTCCATCAATGTTTTACACTCTTATGGACTTAGATTGGTAAAACTATTATTGAGCTTCCTCATTTTTTGGCTATGCATGTCACACATGAACCGATACATATTAATTAAATTTATAGATAATTCAAACAAATTAATTTAAATATAGAAATTAAAAATCACTTGCCTTCTTCATAATTCTAGATGTGCTCCCATTATGTTGACTAAAATTGTTGTTCATTGAACTTATACCATGCATTTTCTATGAACAAACAAACTAGACCATAAAATACATAAGATATCAATATATTACACTAATAACTTACAGAACTTCAAAATAGAAAACAAGTATAATATAAGTGCGCTTAATCACATAAAATGCCTCGGTGCATTTTTGTACATACATTCACATGTGTGTTATATCAAAATAGGCGCATCGTGAATTACTAAAATGTTGATGTAATTGCAACTTCGGAATGTATTTCACCTATGTATATTGTACTCGTATAGAGATGTTAGTATTCCTCTATACAGAAGTGTCATCATTTGTATTGACAAGTGTCGCAAGTGTCGCAACTTGCAAGTGATGGGTTATTAGACCACCAAGTGTGGGGTCAACCTTGATTAGTATAACCATGGGTTATTAGACCGAGTTAGACAAGTCAGCCCTTCTAGGTTATTAGGCAGGTCAGATCATGTATAAATAGAGTGCGAGAGGCACTCTATTTGATCATCTCATTATTCACTTCTACACCCATTGGAAAGTGGCACAAAAGTGAGGAAGGAGGAGTAGCTGCAAGAGAAGACTATCTCTTGTACTTGGGTTGTATCAATGCTCTTTCTATCTTTGAGGAAGTTGTGGGGTTTTTCACCTTTATGGTTTTCCCCAGTGAAACTCTGTGTGTCTATTGTCTCATTTGATTGCTTGGTGTGATTGATATGCATTGTTATGCTTGATATGATGTACATGTTATTCTCTCAGTAAAGATCCTAGAGTATGTTGAATTAATGCTCAAAAATTAACATGGTATCAGAGATTGATTGAGATAGCAGCAGCCGTGACGATGACGATGATTCGATGATGATGATCCAATGATGATGATCCAGAGAAGAAGACTTGTGCTAGCAGATCTGTGTCAAGGAATACCTTCCTAGTTAAGAGGGAGTGTTGATGTAATTGTAACTTCGAAATGTATTTCACCTATGTATATTGTACTCCTATAGATATGTTATTATTCCTCTATACAGAAGTGTCGTCATTGGTATTGACAAGTGTCGCAAGTGTCGCAACTTGCAAGTGATGGGTTATTAGACCACCAAGTGTGGGGTCGTCCCTGATTAGTATAACCATGGGTTATTAGACTGAGTTATACAAGTCATCCCTGCTAGGTTATTAGGCAGGTCAGGTCATGTATAAATAGAGTGCGGGAGGCACTCTATTTGATCGTGTCATTATTCACTTCTACACCCATCGAAAAGTGGCACACAAGTGAGGAAGGAGGAGTAGCTGCTAGAGAATACTATCTCTTGTACTTGGGTTGTATCATTGCTCTTTCTATCTCTGAGGAAGTTGTGGGGTTTTTCACCTTTATGGTTTTCCCCAATGAAACTCTG
Organism: Larix kaempferi; assembly: GCA_027924585.1. Taxonomy (NCBI): domain Eukaryota; kingdom Viridiplantae; phylum Streptophyta; class Pinopsida; order Pinales; family Pinaceae; genus Larix; species Larix kaempferi. The sequence continues at coordinate 379,084 of BSBM01002136.1, read as the reverse complement.
TGTGTCTATTGTCTCATGTGATTTCTTGGTGTGATTGATATGCATTGTTATGCTTGATATGTTGTACATGTTATTCTCTCAGTAAAGATCCTAGAGTATGTTGAATTAATGCTAAAAAATTAACATAAAAATTACTTAACATTTTAGCAAAATAAAAAAATATTGTGTTCTTTCCATTCGCATTTTGTTATTCATATAAACACACATGTGTGTTAATGCAATATTTTGGCACCGAGAACCAAGAAACAATTTTATGCATTTTTAAAAAACAAATATTATGTCACGCATATCAATTATGGTGCACTAGTAATACAAATGCACTAGTGCGTTCATGTTATATGAATGGACCGAAAATGACACATGCATTTTTTTATTGAAAATGAAAACAAAAAACAAAACAAAAACTTGACAGAGCTGACATGGTTACGGATTCCACCCAAAAAATTTCCCCATCTCACTCTACACTTTGTATATAATCATAAACTCATAAAATATAAAGTCCCTAAAAGGAAAAATCCTAATTTTGTAAAAATAGAGGGATTTAAACCATAATGTAAAATTTTGCTACCACATAATTGCAGACATGAAACGAAAACAAGCATCGAGAAAATAAGGTTTGCAACATTGAAGGTAACTATGGATTTTTTTTTTGAAAATCTAGTTAAAATCTAAATAGGATAATAAGATCAATAGTAATATTTTACATACTTGAAATTTCTACTATGTGGGGTTTTGTTTGATTCACCATACCTAACAAATTTTGATCCTCAAAATAATCCAATTGCTCCAAACTCCTTCCACGTAAGTCTCTCTTCAAAAACTCTCCCTTCAAAATTTTGGGGAAATAATGAACTAATTCTTAGGATTTTTGCTTTTAAACATCTTTTAGAATTAGCTTTTTATTTTAAAATTGCTTCCATTTTTTCAGTTTAGGGAAAAAATAACTTGTGCGGTTTTTTAAAATTTTGATTTTCGGCATTTCCAATGCCTTTGTATTCCAACACACCAATGCATATATACATGAACTGCACCAAGGCGTTTGAATTTCAACATGGCACCATATAAATAGGAAATACAATTTTTTTTTAAACTCATGCAATGGTGCGTGTTGAATTCATACACACTAGTGCACATGTATTTATGTAATGCACTAGTGTGATTTTTTTCGTAAAATTCATCGATAAATATATGTTGTCAATTGTAGTGGATATTTTCTTCTATGGGGGATTTTTCGAATGTTGAAAAATGGTGCATTTGTTTTGAGAACACACCGGTGCATTACAAACATGGTAGTGCACCAGTGCATGTTAAATTTATTAGGCACAACAATTTAATTTGAAAATCCTGTCATTTGATGTGCCAACTTAAAATTATATATTCATCTAAAATGTTCTTTAGTATTCAACCACACCAATTACAATATTCCATAGTATATATATGTTTTTTAAACTCACCTTGTTCTTACAAAATGGTTTCCAAACTATATTGGAAGTTAGATTGTGATATAGTTCTTTAAAATATTTTAGGACTATAGAGACATATATTGATTGTTGATTTGGATCAAATGCAGGGAGAAAAGGTTATAATATCAAATGGTTAATTCTTTAGATTCCATCTCATTCCATGTTGTTCAAAGTTCGACACGTTCTCCCTTTCCATCTCCCGTAAGTTCGGGTTTTATTTATATTTTGACTATTTATTTTAATTTATGTTACTTATCCATGTGAATCTGATTATCAATTTATTCTATTGCAGGATCCAATTCAGTTTCTAGTTCAGATGAACAAGATATTCCACCAATTTCAAAATTTTGTAAGCTCTTATCAAGAGCAAGATACCGCAAGCAGTTCGTAGATGAAAATTGAAAGCTTCTTTACCCCAACAATTGCAACATGCCATCTTCAAGTCACAATCTTGGTTTATCGACAGTAATTCATCGTGATATGGATCTCTTTTATCACACCATAGTAGTTTGTGGTTGTTCAAAATGTCAAGGGTTGAAGGAGAACCCTCGACGTGTCACACTCACCCATTACACCAATGATATATTACCCAGTGTTGGAGGTATAATACCCGCTACTGTAGTAAAAACTCCAATAGGTTATTTAGAAAAGACGCGTAGGAACACTTATCTATGCTCATTTTTGAAAAAGTGGGAATCCAAAACAATTATGTCTCATCCTAAATTGACAAACCCATTTGCTTATGTTTAGTTAGCTGAAATTTCTAGTGATCCAAAGTATGATATGAATGCCACCCATCACATCTCTACTATAAGTTCCAAAAAGTTGCATGAGTTGAGAGCAAAATTTTCCAAGTACACACAAAGGTTCGTCCAATTGTTGGAGCGTAGCGGTGATTTCTCCGTTCCTATGAATTTGCAAAGTGAATATCAAACTTCTTACTACAACTCTTTATATGGCACTTGGTCATCTTCTCTATCTGTGCCTGATGTTGGAACCGAATTCTCCTTTTGTGGTAATCATTTTATGGTTACCAAGTCTAATATAGATGCTGCAAATATTGGGTTGTTTATCCTTTCACATGTACTCATTCCTCCCAAATAGTCAGTAGCGCTTATGCCATTTTGTGGTCCTATCTATTGTTAGTCAGATACTTGAATATTGTTAAATACAATCATAGCATTTCCATGGATAGTATGTGCATGAATGGTTTATGTTTCTGAAAACGTTAACAAGAAGAACTTGTTATATATAAATGGTCATCCACGCACTCATGGGAACATTGCAGGGTTCATAAATAGTTATAGGTTCTCTTTATTTTCTAGAAATTTTTATTTTGAGGAACACTTCAATGACAACAAGTTCTTTATAAAAAGGAAAGCGTCCATATTTTTTGTTGTACATGCAATACATAGTTTGTCTCCTAGTGATGAGTTGTTAAAAACTATAACTTTCATAGACCACCAACCACTCGTTAGACATGCCTTGCATTGGGATTACCCTTAGACGTTTCCTTGTGGCATAAGACAAAAATAAATTGATTAATTGTATTTGTTAGTTTTCAATGGGATTCATGTTAATGTATTGCATGTTTAAAATTTTGTTTTATAAATTGTTGATTCAATTTATAAATTGTTTCTTAGGGCCAAAATAGGGGATTTTCCCTAAACTACTCATGCGAGTCATCATACACTTAAGGATTTTTTATCACATTGTTATCATATGTGTAATTGTCACGCAAAAATATCACACACATACTCATGAATTGCACTACATGTGCTGCTATCTCGGATACAACGCTCTTCTACAATTAATTGTCTTTGTTAATTTTCAATATGAACATTTGCTTTATAAATTGTTTGAAGCTTAACATTTTCTATTGGAAATTATTCTCATTCTTATATGGTAATTGTTTTGTATAAGAATGGATCAAACCAATTGCATTGTTCTTACTAACATCATCAATGTATTGTTCAATATTTTTGAAATCAGGATTGTGGTGATGAGTGACTTGTCTACCATCTTCTGTTGCACCCTAGTACAATGTCAAATCGAGAGAAGGATGAAAAAGAGGGAAAATTGGAGAGGAATCATACCAATAATGGTTGAATCATCCATTTATTCAATTTCCACTACATCCAGACTCACCAATTACAAATTCCTACAATAATAGTAGTTCTTCACATGTTGGTAATGGGGGCAATGAAGTAGAGGTTCGTATGGATGATTTATTATGAAAAACAAGTGCCATGGATGCAATGTTGTTACATACATTCCAAGAAAATGAGCTAGGGGATGATGCTCATATCAATGAAACCTTATTCTAATCCTTAAATCGACTTCCACCATGCCTCTCTTTTGATCTGGTTGGTCAAATTATACACAATCGGGGATAACAATGTTACTGAACAATTTGAAAGAAAAGTATGGCATGTCAAATGTGTGTTTCTTATGAATTTTGAGGTAAATGGCCATCAACTAAATTATATTTTGAGGAATCTTGTCACACAATCAACATTGAAAATGGTCAATTTTATGCACATTAAAAGACATTGTACATTTATATTTCCAACTAACTACAAGTTATTCAAAGATAAGGTAATTCCAAGTGATAATTGATTGCCCGGTAGTTGCGAAGAGGCAAATCAAATGTTGAAAATGTTGGGTGTTGAGTACATATCATATCATGTGTGTCCCAATGAATTTATTTTATATAGAGGTGAATATGCAGACAGAGAGATATGTCCAAAATGTGGGCATGTCAGGTACAAAGAATCAAATAACGAGGCTAAAGCACATGGTCCTACTCATAATATATTGAGGCACATACCTATAATCACAAGGATTCAAAGGATGTTCCATTACAAAGAATTAGCTAAGATACAGGGATGGAATGCCTCACATAGAAATGGGGAAGGACTTATATGAATCCCAACAAATTCAATAGAAATGAATCATATAGAGGATACATGGATCGATAAATTAAAGGATGAAGTACGGAACCTTTGATTGAGCATAGCCATTGATGTTGTCAACCCATTCGCCCAAACAAATACCAAATATACTATTTTTCATATAGTAGTGATCAATAACGATACCCCCCATGGTTTTCCATGAAAAATGAACATCTTATGTTGCCTCTTATAGTTCTTGGTAGAAGACAAGTGAAGAATATGGATGTTTACCTACAACCATTCATCGATGAATTCAAGGAATTATGGGAAGGGATACAGGTATGTGACATATCGAAACCCATCCCAAGGGAGATGAATTTTATGTTGTATGAATTATGTGCATACACCACACATGATTATCCTGGGTTAGGGATTTCTTTGATAAATATGGTGTTTGATTTGTTTATATTCAAATCAATATTTCGTGCCATATTTAATTCGGTGCAACTAGATTGATCCTCAACACTAATAACCCATCCACTTGACTCATATAGGGCCAACCCCTTCAAGGTGTTCTAATAACCCATCAAATATAAGTTACGACACTTACAATGTTGCGACACTTGCAAATACAAATGACGACACTTCCAATTGGAGGAATAATACATCTCCGTTGGGGATACAATAAAGTATAAATGTAATACATATAATATACAAGTGAATATCTTCCAAAGTTACAAATACATCAACAAGGGTCTCCTCGACCACCAGAACACCAGAGGAGGAGGCCCGCTAGGTCCAGCAGCAAATGACCCAATGTACGAAACATATGTGCCAGAGCAGCTGTCTCGTTTCATAATTTGGCGATGACAATGAACCTGTCCCAGGGTCGCAGCACGCCTGAAGCGCTCGAACAAGCACAGAAGGGGTAGATGATCAAGGTTTTAAGAGACTGGAAAATGATTTCGAGGTAGATGATCAAGGCTTCAAGAGACTAGAGGATGAGTTCGAGAAGTACATGACAGAGAGCTCCAAATGTCAAGAATAACATCAGAAGTTTACCACAGTGACAGACGAGATCAGTACCAGCGATGTTCTGCTGAAGTGGCTCGAGGGAGAGCCACAAGTTTGTGTTGGGGTCCTGTTAGCATGGGATCAATCCGCAGGAAGTGCAGAAGCCGGCAGCTGTGAAAGGGATCATCCGCGAACGAAAGGGTCATTCGCGGAGAATGCAGAAGCGCGAAATTAGTTAGTTTGTTAGATAAGGGTCATGTGTACCATTTTGTAACCACTTAGTTTTGTATAAATAGGAGTATGATTGTAAGCCTAAGGGAATCCATCGATGAATAGAATAATTGAACTTTTTTGTTTTGATCCGGTTATTGATCTGTTTTGTATCCACGATATGATGTATTGACTTTTTCTATGAGGGTCATTCCGCAAGTTTTGATGAATGCATGAAGATGTTCGATTATGGTTCTATCTGTGTCTTTGTTTCTGTTATTAAATAATGAATGTGAATGGTTGTGATATGTTTAATGCTCTGTGGGTTTGGTAGTTGTTGTTCATGCTAATGAGTAGTTAGATGCGAATGTCTATTATGTGTTGACTCTACAATTTATGAATATGCGAATGATGAACTTCTAGCATAGTGTGAAAGACATAAACTCTGGTTTCTGCGAGTGCAATGCGTGTTTAATGCATGTCCTCAACTCCACTACGAAAACTTGGTTCCTACAGCCCCCTTATGTATCTCGAGTGAGACTTCACTCGCTCTACTAGTGTTGCTGGAAAGGGTAAAACCTTTCTGAGCCGGTGCGTAAGGGAGTTCTATTGATGGTTTGTTGAGGACAGTGCGAAGTGAACCCCTGTCGATAGTCGTTGTATCAACAATATATTTTTTGCAGCCTGAGTAGATCTAACAGTTAAGAATATGTGTCTCCTCCTAGGAGGTCATAGGTTCAATGTAACATCCCGTAAAATACCAAAAATTTAAAAATTTTTAAAATAGCAATAATTTTCGAAGTTGTTAATGCGGAACATATAAAATAATTAAATCTCTTAACTAGGATAATTAATAATGATGAAACGTCAAATTTCTCAAAATAAAATATGATGTAGTTGTATTTGCTATTTTAGATTTAAATGGATGCTAATCTCTTTAACGAAAGATCTTTTATGATTATACACGAGAATACAATCTTCAGATCTACTGAAGTTCTAAATGCAATTACACACTGTACATAGGTTTGTATTATTATGATGTTCTTGATGATGTGCTGACAGTTTGTTTGTATGATGACGAAGGGGTCCTACGAGATACCTTGGGGGTTTACTTAGCTACGTTTAGCTAAGGCATTTGAATCCTGTTTCCATGTGCAGAACACAGGTAAAAAATTATACGACAAACATGAGTTAAGAGTACATGTGTCTTTCAATTCATCGTCAATGTAATATGAAAATGCTAAGTACTTCCTTGCAAAACAGTTACTGGAGGTATGGATATTTTGGTTCCAATTCTAGTTTACGTGCTGGCTTACAAACTCTTTAGTGTTATTAAAATCACATCATCATTTTGTTTTTATATTACTATAATTATTATCTATGAGAAATCATCTTAAAATAACTATTATTATTAATATCAAGTAGTGATACCAATGTCCATTTATAATTCTATTTGAAATCTTGTGGAAATAGTGTTTATACTATTTAAAATGAAACTATCATTATATTTTTACATTAATAAAATATTGAAACGATAACTATAGTCTCATGTTTATCATTTGATTTAACACTTCATAGTTAATATAGGAAATATATAGTGATTAGTGGTTATGCTATGAACTTAGCATTAGATTGTGTATCAACGCCACTTAAATTATACCTATATTCTCACTTATATCATTGGATTTTGCAATACATGGCTAACATATGAAATATATTGTGAATATGGTGCTTATACTATGAATTAACATTATATCGTGCATGTAAACTATACCTATAGTCTTACTCTTCTCAATGATTTGGCAATATATAACTAATGCATGAAACCAAATAAACTTTTCCTTATGTGACTTTACATACCATAGGAATGAAATATAAATAATCTACCCTAACTATGCATTTTCGCACTATACAATAGCATGTGATATTAATATTGTCACGATGCCCGAAATCAAACCTTCGAAACTATATAAAATGTATACCATGAAACTAACAATGCAATGATTTCGATTTTTGACAGGGTTTTAAAGCTCGTACTTGGCATGCTTCCATCTGTCGATATTAAGCCCTGGCATTTATGTTGCTCAACTGTTAAGTGAGATGGAAGCTTTGTTGGATGTCTCCACGTGATTGTGTTTACAAAAAGCACCATAATTTGTTGAGTTGTGCCCTGCACTAGCCCTCGGTCTGCTGATTTGGCATCTTGGTAGATGCAACAATCAATGTGATAATAATTGCAATGATCTCTCGAATCTAAGCGTTCCCGATTGGCAGCTAGTCCACCATTGATCTTTACAAGATCTAGGGCTTGGAAGAAACCCTAGTCTTGCGTTGGTAAGTAGCAATGTATTGCTTCCTGCCATTCATTTTGTGTTTTTGTGGTAAGGTTTGGATAGTCGACCGTGTTGCTGAAATGTAGGGTTTGGAGTTTGCTGTGAGGAGGACTCCTTCCTCGATTTTGAACCTTGGACCTATGAGAGATAGTTTAAATGTTATAGGGTTTAAGATCTGGTGCAGTAAATACACGATAAAGCCATTGTAGTTGTGAGGAGGTTCTTATGTTAGTTTTTTTGATGTAATTCGAACTGGGGTTCGATTCTCCAGTTTATGGAATGGTCTTCTGAGTTTAACTCGTGGTTGCTGCAAATGCCATCAAGCTTCGTCGTTTTGCTGGTGTGGAATGTCTAGGTATAGGAGTTTCATCGTTAAAGGTAAGTTTTCATGAATGTAATACTATGATACTTACTTTTATATCTGTGTTTTCTTTTTTTTAATCCCTTGCAAAACTGTGAATGGAAGGTACCAATTCGTTGAAAGTTTTCTATGCATAAGATTTGGAAATGGGGATACTGCAACTACTTCTTGTTAAGCCTCGGTGGTTCTTGAAACATCGTAGGTGCCTTTGGCATGGTTTAGTTGGTAATTAGTGTGTGACGATAGTTGGAAATGTTCGACCTTGTTCGGGTGATGGTCGAGTGTTAAGTTTTAATGTTTTATTTTGATAAATGTTGTAAAGAGGATAAGCCCTCAGTGTTTAAGTTGTTATTCGGCTCTGTGATGCCTGGCTGCGCCGTTTGAAAAAGACTTTGAACTTGTGTTTGTACTGTTGTTTATTAAGGGTAAAACCCTATGTAGTTTTGGAACCTTGAACTTGTTTTAGTGATTCTGGTTGATAAGAGATAGACCCTATGTGAAGTTGGAACCTAGAAAGTTCCGCAATGTAAACTCTGTCGAAATTTGGTTATTCTGTTGAATGTGAAACCAAGAGCCGAGGGTTCACTTGCATTTCTAAGACAGTGGCTCGTTTTGTATTGAAATGTTTTGTTTAAAATAATGGTTGAGAAATCATTTGTATAATTTTTTGATAGATAGACAGTGTACTTCATTTCGTTGTTGAAATTTAAGTTTTGGAATCATGATAAGATAAAGTTCGGCCTGTTATATGTTTTCGAAATGGCTAGTGCCACAAGGTTCTATTTTGTATCATGAATGAAACCCTACCTGTAGTTTTCGTTGGCAACCTTGCTTGTACAGAGAGGTTGAACCCACGAACGGGGCCTTAACTTGTGCATGTGATAGTTTCGACACTGTTTATGTTTTCTTACTAGGGTTGTAAGCTATTTTGTTAGACATTGATACTAAAATCGTGCTTTTTGCTAAGTGATATTAATGTATTATTGGTAATCTCAACATGAATAAAATATAGTCAGTTAAATGAAATGTTGTTTAGGATTTAGATATCAGGTCTACTATAACTTCAGAAATAAATGTCTAATGTTGTCGTGAATGTCTTGATGAGAAGTTTATTGAACTGTGTACTAAATAAACGTTTAGAATCTAGGGTCTTTGATAACATAGGGTTTTGATTCTACTGTGTAGGTATTTGTATTTAATGATTGAAATCAAATGTGATCATTAGTGATGAAATAATAAGTGTTTACTTATCATTTGTGAGTAACAACTCTGTGTAGAGAATGATTTGCAGCTGCTATATATTTCTTAGAATATGAAGTACTTGAAAACATGGAGTTTATAATATTGAAATGCATATTATTATCATTCAAAAATAAATGGAATTGAATTGAAAAATATAGATCTGTGCATAAATAAAAATGTGTTTTTCTTTTAAGAAATAGATGAATGCTATACATCTGTTTATACTATGTTGTACTATTTCCTACGTTTTAACTTATGATTGAAATGACAGAATTTAACAAGAATAACTATTATTTTTATCCTTTCATTCAAATGGCATTCTGCCTATAACTCATCTCTATTAATTTTACTTTTCTGTACTAGAGTACTATACAGATAACAGTATGGGAAAAATACAGAAAAGAATTTAGTCATTCATTTAAATTACTCAATCATTCTTAAAACATATTATCATTAAGTCAGAAAAAAAATAGCTTCTTCTGTATAACTGTAAATAATAATTCTACCATGCAGAAAACATTTAACTCTAAACAAAAGTAAGAACAGTAGAACTTGGTTGACTCTAGGAGAAACAAACAGCCCAAGGAACCTGTTCCACCCAACCTATTCTTGAAGACATCCAATTTACTTGCCTTAGGACCCCGAGCCTATTCACTGAACCACCAAGAGGAAGATTCTGTAGAATCCTTAGTACATCAACTTGTAGTAAAATATAGTTTATCCAGTCATAAAGACTCAGCAGTCAAAGAGACCATCACCAGCACCTTTGGTTTTCCTTCTCGGAATAACTAGAAGACTCACAGTTGCACTCTCACATAGCCTCCCTATTCAAATCTCTCAGTCATCACCTGATACACTTGAGGAATATTTCTGCAGAAAATATTGTAGGACTGCCTGCCCAATTCGAATTGCCTTATCTAGGCTTCCTAGGCCTTTTAGTTTTTAACTAGTCATTAATGAGATGATTGCTCTCTTCCACCCACTTGGGGGATAATGCCACAAATTTAGGGGTATTTATCCCATAACCAACACCTAGTGGTTGAGTGCAAATGCTTCCATCTATCCCATGCCTTCTAACATCTTCCATTCCTCTTAGTGGGTCAGTGAACACTCATTTAACAGTTCCCTTGGGTGTTTGTCTCTTATTTTAATTTATTAAATAATAATAATCAGTAATTACAATCATCCTTGACCAAAATTGGTCATAATTACAAAACTTTGTAATTATAATTTAACATAAAGTATTTTGCAAATAAAATAATATTCTCAAAATTTGGGTAGGTGACATACACCCCCCCTTAAGTCTCAACATCATACTCGATGTTGTTTAATCACTCTCTGAGTGTTCCTGAAATAGAGTTGGGTATGCTGCCCGCATACTACTCTCCAACTCCCAAGTTGCCTCTTCTGGGCTAAGGTGCTTCCATTGCACATTTACCTGCCCAATGGTGCGATTCCAGAGTAGATTTTCCCTCCTTTCGAGAATACAATCCGGTTCCACCTAAAAATTGTCGTCTTGTTCCACATGTACATCATTCCAATTTACAACATGATTAGCATCGTGTACATACTTCTTTCAAAATGATATATGAAAAACATTATGTATCTTTAGATATGGTGGCAAAGCCAGTTGGTATGCCACGGGTCCAACCCTTGACAAAATTTCGAAAGGACCACAATACATGGGTGCCAACTTGGCACAGCTTCCCAATTTCAATGAACTCTTTTTCGGTCTTACCTTAAGAAAAACATGTTCACTAACCTGGAACTCTTTATGAGTCCTTCTAAGATCTGCTTAACTCTTTTGCCTATCTTGGGTAGCTTTAAGATTTCTTTGTACCTGTTTCACAATTAGTTCTAATTCCTGCAACAATTCAGGCCCTAAAATAACTCTATTTACCGGGTCATCCCAAGAAACAGGTGTATCACATTTCCTACCATAAAGAATTTCAAAAGGGCTAAGCCTGGCTGATGCATGATAATGGTTATTATATGCAAATTCTGCTAAATGCAAGTAGTCCTCCCACTTACCAGGCTGGTCTTTAACATACATCCTAAGCATGTCTTCCAATACCTGATTCACCCTTTCTGTTTGTCCATCCGTTTGTGGATGAAATGTTGTGCTGAAGTTTAAGGTTGTATTCAACCCTTTAAACAAAGACCTCCAAAATTTTTCAGTAAACTTAGAATCATGGTCTGAAACTCTCACTTTTGGTATCCCATGTAATTGAAAAATTTGTTTCATGAAGATTTCTGCAATGTCTAGAGACTTATGAGTAGTTTTTACAGGTATAAAGTGTGCTTCCTTGCTGAGTTTATCCACTACCACCATGATAGAGTCATTTTGTTTATGATTTTTTGGTAGTCCGGTAATACAATCTATGCTTATAATCTCTCATTTCCAGGTAGGTATAGGAAATGCCTGTAACAGTCCAGCCGGATGTTGATGTTCAACCTTCACTTTTTGACAGTCCAAACACTTAGCTATGTATTCTGCTATTTCATCCTTCATTCTGGGCCAATAGTACTCTTTATGTAACATAGTGATGGTTTTCTGAACCTGGATTACCAGAATAATGACTTTTGTGCATCTCATCTAAAATAAAATAAAAATTTACTTTTGATATGTTGGGTACATACAATCTATTTTTGTATAATAATAACCCATTTTCTTTTAAACTGTAATCTGTCATAGAATTTTCAGAATGGCTATCTACTGTCCTTTCTTGTAATTTTCTATATTCTTCATCCATTTCAATCCCTTCAAAGATCTTATTTTCTAAATCTGTTGAGTATGTACTGATAGCTAAAATGAAATTCAACTTTGCTTTTCGACTTAATGCATCAGCAACCTTGTTCTCTTTCCCTTTTATGTGCTGAATTTCGAAATCATATTCACTTAGAAAAGTTAACCATCTAGCTTGTCTAGGGTTCAAATTTGTCTGATCTAATAAGTACTTCAGCCCCATTTTATCTGTCAACAAGGTAAATTTTCTGCCAATAAGGTGGTGACACCACATTTTTAAAGCGTGAATTACTGCTAATAACTCCAAATCATAAGTAGAGTAGTTCTTCTCATGTATTTTCAGCTTTCTAGACTTGTATGCAACAACATGTCCCTCTTATGTTAGGAATCCACCGAGTCTGTCATTACATGCATCGATGCATACTATAAAATCCTTATTAGGATCTGCTATCCTCAAAATAGGCGATGTAGTTAGTAATTCCTTTAGCTTCTTAAAACTGTCTAAACATTTCTGATCCCACACAAACTTCTTCCCCTTCTTCTGTAAGGAGGTTGGGGTTTGCAATCTTTGAAAAACTTTCTATGAATTTTCAATAATATCTAGTGATACCCATAAATGATCATACATCTGACACATCTTTAGGAACCGGCCAATCATTAATGGATTTTATCTTATCGGGGTCAACCGAGATTCCTTCTTTAGAAATTATGTGTCATAAATACTGAATCTTATCCTTGTGAAAGTCACACTTACTAAACTTAGCATATAACTGATGATCTCTCAGAACTTGTAAGATAATACGCAGATGTTCATCATGTTCTTCTTTTATTTTAGAATACACTAGAATGTTATCTATGGACACAATAGAAAACTTATCCAAGTATTTGTGCAGAATATTGTTCATTAAACACATAAATATAGCCGGGGCATTAGTCAATCCAAATGGCATGACTACAAACTCATAATGTCCATATCGAGTTCTAAAGGTTGTTTTAAAAATATCATCATCCTTCACACGAACTTGATGATATCCTGACCATAAATCAATCTTTGAAAATATTGTTGCTCCATGCAGCTGATCAAATAGATCGTCTATGCAGGGCAATGGATATCGATTCTTGATTGTCATCTTATTCAATTGGAGATAATCTATACAAAGCCTTAGAGTGCCATCTTTCTTCTTAACAAATATAACAGGTGCTCCCCAAGGAGACATGTTGGGTCTTATATAGTTTTTATCAATCAGTTCCTTCAATTGTGATTTCAACTCATTTAATTCCAGTATATTCATCCTATATGAGGCTTTAGAATTCGGTACCACTCCCAGTATTAACTCGATGGTAAAATCTAGATCTCTCTTAGGGGGTAATCCTGGAATCTCCTCAGGAAAAACATCTTGGAAATATTTTAGGACAGGTATCTCTTCTAGTTTCAGTTTGTCCTCTTTAGTAATTAACTCATCATTCACTACATTTACTGCAAACATTTGACATCCTTTTCTAACTTCCCTCTTTACTTGCATAGTTGAAATCTGTCTAAGTGATGTCTTTCTTGGAATACCTTTTACTTCTACTGTTTCTCCTTCATCATTTAAACAAGTAAAAATTTTCTCATAACAATTCAGAATGACATGATGGGATTCTAACCAGTCCATTCCAATTAGGATATCATAGGATCCTAAAGGTAAAACATTCAACTTGGTTTGTGTCTTTAACTGATTCATAGATAAAACACAACTTTCAATAAAATCAGATACTTTTCTTTTTGTTCCTATTGCTAGTCTAACTAACCAGGATTTATTGAATTTTTCTCTTTTCAAATTAAAACTTTCTACAACATCTGGTGATATATAACTCAGGCTAGCACCTGGATCAATCAAAATAGTAATAGGGTGGTTTTGTAGCATACCTTCAATCTCTATTATCGAGACTTGATGTTCTGCTTACCTGTTGTCTAGAGCTGCATTAATTCTGGGCATCTCCCTTGCTAAGTCTCCCACAGTAGGTTCAGTATGTATGGAATGAATATTGTTAGCTATATGCTTCCTCTTGGGGCATTCTGAAGCATAATGAGGACCTTGACACTCAAAACATTTGATAGGTGCCTTTTGGTCATTAGTTCTGGTAGCATTGGAAGTATTTCTAGGAGCTGTAAAATTCTGCTGCTGATTATTTCCTTGAAAATTTCAATTCTGAAAATTTTTCTTTTAGAAACCAGAATTTCCACTAAACCTAAAATTTTTCTTTTTCAGCTCAAAGTTGCTAGGTTTATGATTTTTCCAGTTTGATATCCCTTCTCTTTTCCGATTAGTGTCATAACAAAAAGTTGCTTCCCTCATGGCCTCTTCTAAGGTCTTTGGATTGTCACACTCTATTATGTCCTTGATGTTGAAAGGTAGACAGCTCATGTATCTTTGAATATTCGATTTTTCTTCCATGAGGTATGGCTCATACCTCAGCAAATTAAGAAATTTACTATTCATCTATTTCATGTTCATAGTTCCTAGCTTTAAATCATAAAACTCCTTTGATTTTTCTTCATAGTATTGTTCATATAAGAACTTTTTCTTGAAGTATCTTGTAAAAGTGCTCCAATTCACATCCTTATATTTGATGCCCTTCACTCTTTTGATGTCCTGCCACCAAATATCTGCCTTCCCAATCAAGTTGTATATTGCCATCTTTGCCTTCAATGATTCTGAATAATCATAAATTTGGAAGTACTTCTTCATGCCAGAAAGCCATGCTTCTGTTGTCTCTCCTTTCTCAGTTTCACCATTAAAGGTTGGGGGTTTGATTTTGTTGAACTCCCCAGAAATATGTTCATACTGTTTGTGACTTTTTCTTTTGGGTTTGTAGTCTCCTTCGCTGCTATCACTTGAATAATTTCATTTCTTTTTGCGTTTTTCATGGGCATCTTCTGATGATGTTGAAATGTTGTTCGCATCATCAGTTTTCATTTTCTTACCCCTGTCTTGATGAGGTAAATCTTCAATCTTGGAGGTATTTTCAATTTCTCTATCATGTTCATCAGTTGGGCACTGTTCGAACATTACTTGGTTAAGTTTTTCTTGTGCTTTCAGAATTTTCTCATTGTCTTGTTTTACAGATCTGATTTCTGCTTTTAACTCTTGAAATGCACGTAATAATTCTGATGAATTGTCATTTAATTCGCCGTGGACTTCTTCTTCATAATGTTGTCCTGTGCTATAACTGTTGGGTCGAAATCTGTCCTCTATATGTTCAGTTGATCCTTCCATACCTGTAGCTTAAAAACAATTTCTATATATAGTTTAAAATTTAATTAGTAAGATTTCTACTGTATTAAAATTTTCTATTGCGTGTTCTTTGGACCTTTTCAGGCCTAGAGTTCGAACGTGAGCTCTGATACACATGTAACATCCTGTAAAATACCAAAAATTTAAAATTTTTTAAAATAGAAATAATTTTCGAAGTTGTTAATGCGGAACATATAAAATAATTAAATCTCTTAACTATGATAATTAATAACGATGACACGTCAAATTTCTCAAAATAAAATATGATGTAGTTGTATTTGCTATTTCATATTTAAATGGATGCTAATCTCTTTAACGAAATATCTTTTATGATTATACACAAGAATACAATCTTCAGATCTACTTAAGTTCTAAATGCAATTACATGCTATACATAGGTTTGCATTATTATGATGTTCTTGATGATGTGCTGACAATTTGTTTATATGATGATGAGGGGGTCCTACGAGATACCCTGGGGTTTACTTAGCTACGTTTAGCTAAGGCATTTGAATCATGTTTCCATGTGCAGAACGCAGGTAAGAAATTCTACGAAAAACATGAGTTAAGAGTACATGTGTCTTTCAATTCATCGTCAATGGAATATGAAAATGCTAAGTACTTCCTCGCAAAATAGTTACTGGAGGTATGGATATTTTGGCTCCAATTCTAGTTTACGTGTTGGATTACAAACTCTTTAGTGTTATTAAAATCACATCATCATTTTGTTTTTACATTACTATATAATTATTATCTATGAGAAATCATCTTAAAATAACTATTATTAATAATATCAAGCAGTGATACCAATGTCCATTTATAATTCTATTTGAAATCTTGTGGAAATAGTGTTTATACTCTTTCAAATGAAACTATCATTATATTTTTACATTAATAAAATCTTGAAACTATAACTATAGTCTCATGTTTATCATTTGATTTAACACTTCATAGTTAATGTAGGAAATATATAGTGATTAGTGCTTATGCTATGAACTTAGCATTAGAGTGTGTATCAACACCACTTAAATTATACCTATAGTCTCACTTATATCATTGGATTTTGCAATACATGGCTAACATATGAAATATATTGTGAATATGGTGCTTATACTATGAATTAACATTATATCGTGCATGTAAACTATACCTATAGTCTTACTCCTCTCAATGATTTGGCAATATATAAACAATGCATGAAACCAAATAAACTTTGCCTTATGTGACTTTACATACCATAGGAATGAAATATAAAAAATCTACCCTAACTATGCATTTTCGCACTATACAATAGCATGTGATATTATTGTCACGATGCCCAAAATCAAACCTTCGAAACTATATAAAATGTATACCATGAAACTAACAATGCAATGATTTCGATTTTTGACAGGGTTTTAAAGCTCGTACTTGGCATGCTTCCATCTGTCGATATCAAGCCGTAGCATTTACATTGCTCAACTGTTAAGTGAGATGGAAGATTTTTTGGATGTCTCCATGTGATTGTATTTACAAAAAGCACCATAATTTGTTGAGCTGTGCCCTGCACTAGCCCTCAGTCTATTGATTTGGAATCTTGGTATATGCAACAATCAATGTGATAATAATTGCAATGATCTCTCGAATCTAAGTGTGCCCGATTGGAAGCTAGTCCACCATTGATCTTTACAAGATCTAGGGCTTGGAAGAAACCCTAGTCTTGCGTTGGTAAGTAGCAATGTATTGCTTTTTGGCATTCATTTTGTGTTTTTGTGGTAAGTTTTGGAGAGCCGACCGTGTTGCTGAAATGTACGGTTTAAAGTTTTCTATGAAGAGGACTCCTTCCTCGGTTTCGAACCTTGGACCTGTGAGAGATAGTTTAAATGTTACAGGCTTTAAGATATGGTGCAATAAAGCCACGATACAGCCATTGTAGTTTTGAGGAGGTTCTTTTGTTAGTTTGTTTGATGTAATTCGAACTGGGGTTCGATTCTCCAGTTTATGGAATGGTCTTCTGAGTTTAACTCGTGGTTGCTACAAATGCCATCAGGCTTCGTCGTTTTGTTGGTGTGGAGTGTCTAGGTACAGGAGCTTCATTGTTAAAGGTAATTTTTCATGAATGTAATAGTGTGATACTTACTTTTATATATGCCTTTTCTTGTTTTTAATCCCTTGCAAAACTGTGAATGGAAGGTACCAATTTGTTGGCAGTTTTCTATGCATAAGATTTGGAAATGGGGATACTATAACTACTTCCTGGTAAGCCTCGATGGTTCTTGAAACCTCGTAGGTGCCTCTGGCATGATTTATTTGGTGATTACTGTGTGACGAGAGTTGTAAATATTCGACCTTGTTCAGGTGATGGCCGAGTGTTAAGTTTTAATGTTTTATTTTGATAAATTCTGTAAAGAGGATAAACCCTCAGTGTTTAAGTTGCTATTCGGCTCTGTGATGCCTGGCTACGTCGTTTGAAACTTGACTTCGAACTTGTGTTTGTACAACTGTTTATTAAGGGTAAAACCCTGTGTAGTTTTGGAACCTTGAACTTGTTTTAGTGATTCTAGTTTAGAAGGGATAGACCCTGTGTGAAGTTGGAACCTAGAAAGTTCCGCAATGTAAACTCTATCAAAATTTGGTTATTATGTTGAATGTTAAACCAAGGGTCGAGGGTTCACTTGCATTTGTAAGACAATGGCTCGTTTTGTATTGAAAAGTTTTGTTTAAAATAATGCTTGAGAAATCGTTTGTATAACTGTTTGATAGATAGACTGTGTACTTCGTTTCGTTGTTGAAATTTAAGTTTTGGAATCATGATAAGATAAAGTTCAGTCTGTTATATGTTTTTGAAATGGATAGTGCCACAGGGTTCTATTTTCTATCATGAATGAAACCCTACTTGTATTTTTCGTTGGAAACCTTGCTTGTACAGAGAAGTTGAACCCACGAACTGGGCCTTAACTTGTGCATGTGATAGTTTCGACACTATGTATGTTTTCTTACTAGGGTTGTAAGCTATTTTGTTAGAAATTGATACTAAAATCGTGCTTTCTGCTAAGTGATATTAATGTCTTATTGGTAATCTCGACATGAATAAAAGATAGTCAGTTAAATCAAATGTTGTTTAGGATTTAGATATCAGGTCTACTATAACTTCATAAATAAATGTCTAATGTTGCCATGAATGGCTTGATGAGAAGTTTATTGAACTGTGTACTAAATAAACATTTAGAATCTAGGGTATGTGATAACATAGGGTTTTGATTCTACTGTGCAGGTATTTGTATTTAATTATTGAAATGAAATGTGATAATTAGTGATGAAATAATAAGTGTTTACTTATCGTTTGTGAGTAACAACTCTGTGTAGAGAATGATTTGCCGCTGTTATATATTTCTTAGAATATGAAGTACTTGAAAACATGGAGTTTATAATATTGAAATGCATATTATTATCATTCAAAAATAAATGGAATTGAATTGAAAAATATAGATATGTGCAAAAATAAAAATGTGTTTTTCTTTTAAGAAATAGATGAATGCTATACATCTGCTTATACTATGTTGTACTATTTCCTACGTTTTAACTTATGATTGAAATGACAGAATTTAACAAGAATAACTACTGTGTTTATCCTTTCATTCAAATGGCATTCTTCCTATCACTCATATCTATTAATTTTACTTTTCTATACTAGAGTACTATACAGATAATAGTATGGGAAAAATATACAAAAGAATTTAGTCATTCATTTAAATTACTTAATCATTCTTAAAACATATCATCATTAAGTCAGAAAACAAAATAGCTTCTTTTGTATAACTGTAAATAATAATTCTACCATGAAAAAAACATTTAACTCTAAACAAAAGTAAGAACAGTAGAACCTGGTTGACTGTAGGAGAAACAAATAGCCCAAGGAACCTGTTCCACCAACCTATTCCTGAAGACAGCCAAGTTACTTGCCTTAGGACCCCCGAGCATGTTCACTGAACCACTAGGAGGAAGATTCTGTAGAAGCCTTAGTACATCAACTTGCAGTAGAATATAGATTATCCAGTCATAAAGACTCGGCAGTCAAATAGACCTGTACCAGCACCTCTAGTTTTCCTTCTCAGAATAACTAGTAGACTCACAGTTCCACTCTCACATAGCTTCCCGATTCGAACCTCTCAGTGATCACCTGATACACTTGAGGAATATTTCTGCAGAAAATATTGTAGGACTGCCTACCCAGTTCGAATTGCCTTATCTAGGCTGCCTAGGCCTTTTAGTTGTTAACTGGTCATTAATGAGCTGACTGCTCTCTTCCACCCACCTGGGGGATAATGCCACAAATTTAGGGGTAGTTGTCCCATAACCAATAGCTAGTGGTTGAGTGCAAATGCTGCCATCTGTCCCATGCCTTCTAACAACTTCCATTCCTCCTAGTGAGTCAGTGAACACTCATTTAATAGTTCATTTGGGTGTTTTTCTCCTATTTTAATTTATTAAATAATAATAATAATAAATAATTACAATCATCCTTGACCAAACTTGGTCATAATTACAAAACTTTGTAATTATAATTTAACATAAAGTATTTTGCAAATAAAATAATATTCTCAAAATTTGGGTAGGTGACATTCAAATCCAAAAAGGGGTAGGATATGTACACCTCTGTAGACTTTAGCAGCTAAATCGCTATGCAGAGGAGGGCCCCTTATCCCATAAACAAGGAGGTCTCATACACCAAATTGGTGTCTAGTTTGACCATGACCTTGAAAATTATTATTATTATTTTTATTATGACCAAGATTCGCATGTTGATAATCTATCATGACCTAGAAAAACTTATATAGAATTAAATGTATATGACATGCCCCGTGAGATTATATCATATAGATTATACTTAAATATACCCTTAACATAACCCCCTCTCTATATATAATTATAATTATAATTATTAAAGGGGAATTCTAATGTTAACCATGCGAGGACATACAATAGAATTTTAACCATGCGAGGAGACATACAATGGAAAATGCCACAAGGACATGGTGTTATCGTATAACTTTGTCTTAAACCAAATTCCCTGAAGGAACAAAGTTCCTCAATAATAGAATAGCCTGTACAAGTAACGTAAGAAAGCCATAAATGACTAAGTAGTAATGTAAAAATGTAATGTATGATAGATGATTAATAGTTACATAGGTTTGGGATTTATATAAGCCAGCCATTCACCTTTTCGTAATAGGGCATGGCTATTGAATTTAGATAGTCTTTAATTAATAATAAATTAATATTAATATTATTTTATTATTACATTGCCTTCCCCTTAAGGGAATCTTTGTCCTCGAAGCTTCATTCATAGCAATGTCTGAATTTGCTTAAACTGATATCTCTAGATCCTTTGCGACACTTGATGAAATAAGACGATACGAGTTTTGGATTCCCGAGGAGAATTGTCACATCGTATCTGTTGTGGTCCATTCCAGATCTATTTTGATCGAACCTCTCAAATCATTTTGGGAAATGGGTCGTCTCAATTGTTGCTTAGTATGTCAAACTATTTGCCTATCAACATAACTCTTTTGTGAATGCTCATTTTGACCCTGTCGTTGGTCAAAATGACGATTATAATTGGGATGTCTGTAAGGCGTATGTGTTGTTTGTTTTTCTTTCTTTTGAACTATGGCGAGGACTTCCTTCACTTCCTCGATTTGATTTTTGGATGCATCTTCCTGGATTTGCACTTCTTGGTTCTCTAGTAAATTGTTATGATTCTGAATCTTTTCGATTCTTTCATCTTGCCACTTTTTTCAATTTCTAACTTCTTGATTCGATTCTCTAGTTCCTGATTATGATTATTTAGACACTGGTTTTCTTCTTGCTTTTCCAGTATTCTTCCTTCGAGGTCTTCACTGGATTGTTCCCTCTTGCTATTGTTTTCAATTTTTTGATCTTTGCAATCAATGTTTTGTTATGATTTCGTAGTCAAAAAATTTCTTCGGTATTGCTTGATAACACCTTGTTGACTTTTGTGAGTTCCAACTTATGTGTCTTTTTACTGTCGGCATACTACTGCTGGAGTTTTTCTTTTTGTTGTTGATGATGACATAACTCTGTTTCCTGATTTTTTAACTTTTCATGTACTTGTGCCAATTCTGTTAAGATTCAATATGCTAAGACAGAAAATATCATCATTACATTCCATTTCACAACAATAGCATATACAGGATCACTGAAAGAACAACAAGCACAGCATAAACACAAGAGACACAGATTTATCCTGGGAAACCCTCATGGGGTAGAAAACCCTGCAAAGCTTCCTCAATAGAGATGACCAGCAAATACAAAGATGTAATCCTCAACCATGAGCTCCTTCTCCTCCGTAGCAAATCTCTCTCTCTCACTAATGCACCAATCACAAGTGAGTGAATGTGTGTGAAATGAGGAACACACCTCCTCTATTTATACACAACTCCGACTTGACTTTTACACTAACTAAGTCAGCCCCAACTTTAACCACTGGGTTAAACACCCCATTACAACTCACTCTGGGCCGACCCCACTAGGGAAGTCTAATAACCCAAGTTACCACATTCCGACGGAGGAATAAACATCTCCAGATATACAATAAGGTCTTCACGGAGGAATGAAAAATCTCCAAAATAATAAAGTACAAATATAATATTCTTAGAAGTTACAATATTTCAACAAATTCGTCTTCTTTGTCCATGATGATTTGGTTAAGACGACTAATTTCCTCTTCTAAGTCGAGAATATTTCCATAGGGATCTTCTTAGACTTCTTTGATCTTTGGATTGCCTTTGTCTTTGACTTCGCTTTTCCTTGATTTTTTTCCAATAATAATTATTATTATTAAAAAATTAATAATAATAATAATTAATATATATTATATAGTTGAAAATAATTTTTAATAAAAACAATAATAATATAACAAATATATATTATATGTTATTTATTTTTATTAAAAATGTATTTATAATTCATATAAAGTTGAATGGAGGCGGGGAGACGAAAATTACGGTTTAATGGGGACATTGGAGGTATGCGGAGGGAGGGGTCAAGCTGGTGGGAGACGGCGGGAGCAGGGTGGGCGCAGATGGGAGTTGCGCAGAGGAGGGCTGCATGGGGGTGGCAGCTGAGGAGGGAAGTGTGGAGTGGGAAGTAGATGGGAATGAATGTAAGGTGCGAGGAACTAGGGAGTGGCGAGGAGGAGAGGCGTGGGAAGGAGTAGGAGGGAGCGCTATGGATTTGGCAGCGTGTGGGGCAATGAGGTGGAGGAAAGGCGAGCGGAGGGCGGAGTGGAGGAGTTGGCGTGGCGTGGAGAGCTGCGGGAGCATGGAGCTCCAGAAGTGGAGGATGAGCAGGAGTTTGCAGGAATGGAGGTGTGGCAGTGGGGATGTTTGCGTATGGGAGGGAGGATGAGGAAGTGTGGTGGTGGTGGGCGAGGGAGAAGGGTGACGAGGATGAGATGGGGAGAAGGGACGCAGGGATTCGTGGCATGATAAGCGTTGCAAAGGAGAGCGCGGAGTTGGAGAGGAGTAGAGGTGAACATGGAGAGTGGGTGGACGCGTGAGTGCGATGTAGCACGGAGAAGTAACGTGGAGGGGTCGAGTGGCGTGGAGATTAGATGAAGAGGTTTGGGGGCGGGTGTGGAGAGTAATGGGAATACGTGGGAGATGTATGGAAAAGGGAGTGAGAGTGTGAAATGGACTGAAATGGAGTGAAGGAGATGAGGGTTGTGGCCAAGGGCGTCTGGTTAATTAAAAATCGTGATTCAGAGAAACTTGGATGAAGTCAGTAGCTGGAATCAGGGAGGGCCGAAAAAGATTTGATATCAGTGAAGGAACAAAGTTCCTTAATAATAGAATACCCAGCACAAGTAACGTAAGAAATCCATAAATTACTAAGTAGTAATGTAAAAATGTACAATGTATAATAGATGATTAAATGATTAATAGTTACATAGGTTTGGGCTTTATATAAGCCCTACATGCACCTTTTCATAATAGGGCATGACTATTGACTTTATATAGTCTTTAATTAATAGTAAATTAATATTAATATTAATATTATTTTATTATTTTATTGTTACATTCCCCTTTTATAATTGGGTCTCTTAACATTTTTAAGACACGTGATTTTGCTCGGATACATCAATAATTTTAGACTAATAGGTCAATGTCACATGTGACATGAGATATTAATTAACATATATAGTATAGAGCTTATCAATTAAGTATATGCATTCACAATAAAACATGAGACACAAGGTGGCTAAGTCCCAGCTATTGGCTGGAAGCAATTGTAAAGGCGACATTTGCAAGAAGCACATGGAGACAGAAGAGTAGGTGTTAGGATGTAAGGAAGTATAAGTCAAAAACTTTATGAACAAAGATGTCCTTTAACAATGAATAAAAAAAAATTCATTACCCGTGGTTTATATATTTTTTAAATCTAAGTAAAACAGTCTATGGAAAGGAGACATAAATATCATCAAACAAAATAGTTGGAAAGAAGACATAAATATCATCAAACATAATAGTTGGCGTTGACGTAACTTGTTTTTATTAATAAATTAATAATCATCTTGCAAATGTATTCCTTTCGTTTCATGTTAAGGCAACTGCCAGTTATCAACCTTAATTGTTGTTTAAGAACTAAATAAATGAAATTAAATATTTGTAGAATTAAGTGGATCCACAGATTTGTAGGCCGATGAGGCTGAACATGTATAAATTATCCTTGATTTACTAAAAGATAGGGAATACATCTTTAGAAAAATAAATACCCAAATTATTCTCAGTTCTTAAATAGAGATGTTATTATAAACCCTCGTGGGTAGAGTGTTTGCTCTCAAACAAAAATCATATGAAATGAAAACCTCTTCGGAAGGTCATGGGTATTGCTCTTTGTTTAATACTATATATAGAGAGTTACGTGATAATTAAAATTAGCTTTAACCGAGACCTGAACGGATTGGGTCTCTTGACAAGATTTAAATTCTTAATTTACAAATTCCTAATCAAATCCCATACCCAGCTAGGGAAATAAAATGAAAATAACAAATTGTTGAAGCAGAAGTAAGTAACCTATAGACCAGTCACGGGGTAATGTGAAATTATAGATTTTATGATAATAAATATTTAAAGTTGGATTAATTCTTTAAAAATATTTCTAGAATCGATTCAACAAATATTATACTACAATTAAGACAAAATCAACCTTCATAAGGTGAACCAATCGAGTTCAAAACTAAGAAATATTTCCTTTCCATTTTTCTAGATGTAATGTGCCATACAATAGAGTCTACTCAACAAGTGTCCTAAGAGAATTCATTGATTTAGGAAAAATGAACTTGAGATTGTTAGGAAAACTTTAATGAATATAAAATTTTAGGATTTAAATCATTTGTTAAATTTGATAGTGATTTATATGTGATATTATTTAAAAAAATAACATTATTAAATTATGTATTGTCTCTTAAAAAGATATTAAGCTATATTGTTAAAACATTTGAACATATTTTTCATAAACTATATTTGTTTTGACAAAATATAAATATTATATTGTCATTCTAATCATTTTTAGAATGAAGATCACTACAAACCAACACTGCTCTTATAACTTATCATTACTAATTTTAATAGGTAAAATTGACTTCTTACAAAATCATTAACTTTTCTCATCATTATTAATTGTAGTAGGTAAAAATGATTTCTTACAAAATGTTATTAAACCTTTCCTATCTCTTTCATCTCTAGACATTTAGTTTTCAATATCAACTATTTTCATATTAATTTTATTTTCATCTCACTTATTTGTTCATTTTGTTTAAATAATTATCTTTTATAGTTGAGGAGAGGGCAGGCCTTTGCGTGGCGACCCATTGGGTCTGTGCTCCAGATCCAGTGGCGGCGGCGGTGGTTTCCGGGAGGCAGGTCGGCGGTGATGGTCGGCAGCTGTGGGGGCTTGGTAGCGTCGACGTGACAGTGGGCGGGGCTGCTCCAGGGCGTATGAGCAGATTCTTCAACGGCGGCAGCTCCGAGTGGTGGCGGTTCCTTGTCCGATTATTCAGCCAAAGAAACAAAGAGTTCGTGGAATTACCAGAAACGCTTGGAAGGAAGGATGAACAATCTGTCTATCCGACGAAGGTGAGAAGGCTCTGCAGCAATCAGCGCGTAGATATGTTCGGGAAACAAAGGCAATGTTCAGAACCAGCGCCGATATTTTGGAGGCCTCGGATAGCTATAGCAGATGAATCCGGAGGTGAAGGTGATAAGAATGGAAAGGCGAAGGGCGAGGTTCACAAGGAACCCTGCCTGGAGACGCCAATTTAGAGGACATAAAGGCTTCTTACAAGGACGGTGTCTTGACTGTCACTGTGGCCAAGCGCCAGCCCTCCGACGCCGAGAGCCTAAATCTGTCACCATTCCTATTTCTTGAACCCTAACCCTAAGCGGAAGAATGCTTCTCATTACACTCTGTATCTTTACTCAGGATGCTTGGCAATGGCCGCTGTGCATCGATGGAACCAAGCGTCTCTGCCATATTGGGGGCAAGATGCACAAAGATCTGGATTGCTGCTGGCGACATTGTCCTTGTTGGGCTTAGGCTACCAGGATGATAAGGACGATGTCATCTTGAAGTATATGCCGGAGTAAACATACTGATTAGAATGGCTGCTCTGTAGTATACCAAACAGTTGAACGCCATCATTGATGTTCCGTCATACTCTTACCCCGTTCTTTGGTGGCTCCTTCGACGGTGGTTGGGTGGCGGCTCCTTGAGATGGTGGCTGCTCCAGGGCGCGATGAGCTGAGACGCGGCGGCTCCTTCGATGGTGGTTTGATGGTGGCGGCTCCGGTGGCCCTATTCTCTCCTTCTTTATCTGTTTCTTTGTCCTCTTGGGTTCTTTTATTGGTTTCCTGAAGGGCGGTGCTCTTACATCCGGTGGAGGCTCCAATGGTGGTCTGCTCCATTTTTTCTTCATCTGGGGTCTACATGATGGCCCTTTTTCGCTGGTTTGGGAGGTCTATCGAGCCTGCTGCTTGTCCACAGACGTAGATCTCCTGCATACTTCGATGAGGGTTTCGGCTGGGATGGACTTTCTATGGAGGGCTGGCTCTGCTCTTGGTTTTGAGGGTTAGTCGCCTATTATTGGCGCTGCTCCCTTTCTACGTCGCCACCTCTCCTTTCAAGCTGCAGGGAGCTCTGTCTTAAAGACTGCCTTTGCTGCTGGGGAGGACGGCGGCTGCATGATGGAGCGGTGCCATTAGTGGAGGCGGATCCTGGGAGATGCGGATCGGCTGGTGGTTCTGGACACCCTTTCTCTGGAGATAGGGGACTGTCGTCTTGACGAAAATGTTCCATTTTCAGTTTTCTATTTCTGTTTATACAGCTATTATTCCATGCAGATTTTGAGGCTTCACTTCCTCATATCTGATATTGTTCTTATGCGGGCTGTATGGACAGTCATTCATTGTACTATGTTTTTTCATATAGTAGACTATAGATATGATAATAATGGGAATGTAAATATGTGACAATGTAGGGATCTTTGTGATCCTATTACATGTGCAGAATGTAATTTTGTTCATCTTTTTGAAATAAAATTACGACTTTTTCCAAGGAAAAAAAAATTATCTTTTATAGTTTTAAATTAAAATTTTATTTAATTATTAACTTTTATAAATTAAAAATTTTAAATTAATTAATTTTATTTAATAATATTTTCATATCATTTTAATTTGAATAGCATTTAAAATTAAGTAAATAATATTAATATTTATGTTAGATATCCAAGAAAAGAAAAACACTTTAATTTCATTTATATATAATAATGTTTAATAATTATATTTTACATTTTTATTTTTAAATTAAATATTTTCTTTTTAATAATTAATTTTTATATGATTTACATTTTTTAATATTTTTTATTAAACTTTTCATATATATATATATAATAATAATAATAATAATAAATTTTTCCTTTCCTCTCTTTTTATATATATTTTGCTTAAATATCATATATATTTTTTCAAATTTAATTTATAATTATCATTTATTTAATTATAATTACATTTTTATTTTATTTATTTATTAATAATAAAGTAAAATATTGATTCCAAAATATTAATCAACATTATTTCTAAGGTTTTGGATTTTATTGTTGGTTTTTTTTGTATTTTTATAAAAAAAATTATAAAATCTAAATTTAAAAATGTTCAAATTATATTTTTGAATTCATTAATAAATTTAACACCCTCAAATATCTCTATGACATCTACATTATACAACTTCCATAGTTAATATATTTAATTCTAACTTTTTTATAGATTTCCAACTAACTTGGAACAAAACAAAACAAAAAATATACTAAAATTTTAAAAACATAGAATACTTAAACTACACTTAATATATAGTCACTCTTCACATATTTATAATCTTAAATTTTATTTTCAAAATACAAAAAAAATCTCTTTTTGCAAAGGATCATAGATCAAATAGCATCCTTATATTATAAATTAAATTAACCTAAAACATAGATGTATCTATATTAAATGGTTATCAACTTATTTAATTAAATAAAAGCATTTTAAAATTTAATTTTTAAGAAAATTTTAATGCAAATTTATTAAAAAAATGTTAGTAATTTATATTTGTGGTCCATTAAGTTTTTAAGAAAGATGTCACTTGCTTTTTTTCAAGTATTGTGCCTTAACCTTAGACATAAAGTCTATGTGGCTCTTTTATTTTTAATGATGAATAAAATATTTTAAAAAAATTAAAAAAATTAAAAAAAAATTCTTAAATAATTTTCATTTCATATTAATATGATATAATATTTATTTATTTTATAAATTTAAAATTAATTTATATATTTGATCAATTTTAAAACTGGATAGATCCCTTTTAAAATGAATCTATACTAATTTTAAATTAAACAAATTTAAGTGAATAACATATAAATGAATATTAAATATGTATTTGCAATTTCAATGAAAAACTTGATCCGAATGATGTGCTTTGTTTTACAACTTCTAATCGAATTTACTATTTCATATAAAATCTATGACATTGCGAAACAAATTGAGATTCCAGCTTAGATGAACGGGTTGATGTCATGGATGATTGCAAGTTATTTCACTTAATTTTTTTTCTTAAATAGTGGATGATTTCACTATATTTTCTTAGTGAGTAAATCGGCGGATGATTTCATATTAATTTGAAGAATATCACAATTTATCATTATTATTACCATGTAAATCGTTTTCCCTAAATATGTTTCATCAAAAAAATTCGGTAAATAGTCATAGATCTAAATATTCTCATCCTCTATATATATAAGAGATTGATGATTATTATATTCCTATTAAATGTATTATTATTATATTTTAGCTTTTATAACCTATTAAATTAAATAAACCTAAAAACTAAACCAAAATTGAATTGTAAAATATACTTAGCTTCTTTGAATATAATTATTATATTAATAATTTTAGTTATTAAATTGTATCAAACTAAAAACAAAAATTTAGATATAAAATACACTTAACTTCATTCATTATAATTATTATGTTTATAATCATCACTGACCAATTTGACAATAAATATGCAAAGCCCTCGTAATGGAAAGAGCATTTGAATAAATAAACCCTAAACCTTCTCTGTGGGTGGTGTTGCCGTTGCCACTATACTGTGTGAAACGCTCTAATAGAAAAACCATCTATTTCATATGGCTTGTCGTTTACGGAGGAGAGATATCATTTTAGAGGATTATTCGAATAACCAATGGAGACATAGCTGACGGAGGAGTTTGTGAACAGATTATTGTATTCCAATCAAATCATTTTAGTTCCATCTATCGATCACCAAACTTTATTTATTCTTTCAAAAATGACCAACAAACTTTTCTGTATTTACGATGTCATTCCGTGTATTTATAACACAGACGCTTCGATTGATTTTTCTTTTGATTTGTTCGTTCACTTCAATAGGCTCCCTGTGAGCCGATAAAACATCACTGCCTTAGCTGAAACAAATAATTTATTAGTCCGTAGATGCGCATGATTGCACATTTAATTCGAAGAATATCACAATTTGTAACGTATGTATTGTAAATCTAAATGCAATTACTAGCCCATCTGCATGACTTGTAAATCTAAATGTAAGGGCATGGTAAGAGTTTATACAGGTGTTAAAATGGTTTAGTGGTGGCTTAGATAGAGGGAATATGCTAGGTTAGAGTTAGATGGATAGAATAGTTGAAATTAAGTGTAAATTGTCATCTCATTAATTAATTAATGATATGATTATTTAATTAATAAGATTTATTTGTTTCTTACTACTTGTAAAAAAATTAACAAATCAACCACCATGAATATTCTCCATGGTAAAATCTTATCCATAGAATACATAATCTTAATTAAAAACCTACAATACATAATCTTAATTAAAAACCTAATATCGGCCGAAAAATAACTACGCCTACATAATCTTAATTAAAAGCCTAGTATCGGCCTAAAAATAAGTACGCCTAGGTAGTTACCAGTGAAGCAGATAGAAACCGTGGAGAACAGGGGGTGTATGCTTTTCAAAAACCCTAATCGCTAAGACAAACCGGTATCGCCCGAAAAACCGAAGATCAAATTTTATTTTACTCTAAAAGTAGTAATTGGAATTAATACAACGTTTCGTTTCTTCTCCCTGTTCAACTCCGATTTTGAATCGACATAAAAAGCTGCGTTCTTGCATTCCATAACCACTGGACTACACGATGAATTCTCCCCCGACTCCACCACCAGCAAGTCATGTTACTGAGTTTCCAAAATTCGATACACCCCAAGAGAAACAAAATGGGGATATAACAACCCCACCAATGCAACGTGAAGTTTACATGGATCCCCGATTCAGAACCCCACCAGCAGCACGCAATTGCAATATTACTCAGCGGAGGTGGATAATGAACGCTCCGATTTATCGAAGGCCGCCGCTAATTTGTAGAAGCAAGAAAACCAAGTTCATTGCTTCAAGAAATTTAATTGAGAAACCTAGTGGGGACCGGGTGGGTTTTTCACAAGAAGACCAATTACATCATGAAATTCAGCCTGTGAATAGTAGCAACCCTCACGAGTCTAAATCCCCACATCAGTACAAGTTGACTCAGATCTCCCCCAAACTGGACTCGTCATGTCTATTGAACAATAATCGCTCCTCCTGTGCTAGCTGCTGTGGCGATTCAGATTCGCAGCTTCATGATAGGAATAGAGTAACAAGCTGTTTTATAAATATGTTACCTGTTTCTTCCCCTCCACGCTCTCCGCCCGTCAACATTTTGGCTCAACAAGCAAAAACCCATGAGCAGCCTGAGACACGCTTCATGACCGCAGATGACAGGCTTCAAAACCCTAATAACAATTCAGGCTTCATGACCCCAGCTGACAGGCTTCAAAACCCTAATAACAATTCAGGATTCATGACCCCAGCTGACAGGCTTCAAAACCCTAATAACAATTCACCACAGGACATTCTAATTAAAACCAAGGGCAGTGCAAATGTTAACCCACTAAGTTCCCTTGGAATGTGTGTTGATCCTTCAAGGCCACAGAAACGAGCCAGTTTTCGAACACCTGCTATAGATTGTTCTGCTCCTCCAGGCACGTCTCCTCAAGAAGTGGATCATGAAGAATGCAAGAAGAAGGAGGCCAAGATGGCCGAACCAGAATTGAAACCAAAGAAATGCAGGACTCTCTCTGCAAGACTGCCGAAGCTGGAATTGCCCCCAGAGATGAAGCCGGATCCTGCTTATACTCCCATCGTTGGAGATATTGCAGCTGATTCCGTTTGGATAAATGTCGCCAATAACAGGAGACGTCCTCCCGAGGTCCACCTAGATGTACAGGCCATAAAGAAGATTAAAAAAGAATTGAGGAAACCAAAGTAAAAACCCGACCAATAACAAATACAGGATCCGGTCCTGAAAGAGCCATGACCTGTAGGCAGGAATCGGTGGATTAATGAATAACGGGAGTTCCAATTTGGTATCTCCCCTTGCCGAGAATTTTCATGTAATTTCCCTTTGGATTTGAATAAAGCATATCGATACATATATTTTACTTGTGTTTGATACTTCTGGTATGGTATTGTACATGCAGCTTAATCAAAAAATCTGGTTATTTATATGTGCTTCAAAGTATATGTCCTAATTATATTCTTGTTTAAGCATTTTCTGAGTTCACAGTCAAAGTATTACAGTGCCCATTGGTAATGTAACGAAGATTTTTTTTTGGGGGGGGGTTGAGCTCTTTCATCGTAGCTGGTTATCTTTCTGTGACATGATGAATTGAGCATGCTTGCAATAAGCAGTTTTACTTTGAGGTTTGAGGGAGCCTGGCATGCAAAGGATAAGGATTTCCTGTAACTAAGATTTTCAACGCCAGTTTTAAATTGGAAACAGAGCTGCAAATGGATATAATGCCTTATTCTATCATAAGGCAACTGCATTCAATGCCATATTCCATCATAACATGACTGGAGAGGCTGAAATGTTGAAGTTTATTCATTAGTTAGAGATTATAAAAGAGATTTTAATAGCGATATTTTGTGGTTCAGGGGTTTTGGAAAATCTCTGCATTTCAAACTAGTCCTATTATGGCGAATTTTATCACAATTAATTAGTCCAATTAGCAATTAGCGGTAAGGACAAAGTTTGTGACAATTGGTTAAATTAATTAGCAACCAGGACAGTACTTTAATACACAAATGCTGGTTGATTCATTAATGAAAACAATGTTACTTGAAATTAGCATATTTCTTTGTAAAAATTAAAATCTTAATCATTCTAGATATTATTTTAATTTTTTTATATAATATAATATATTAAATAATTATAATAACTGTGCAAAACCTTTCCAGCTTCTTGACGCAAATATATTACACTCTATATTAATGTAAAATGAATTCAACATATTAAATATGTGGCACCTCTCATTTATAATTTATAGAGAGTTTTATCTTTCAAATCCTATCTGCCTGTGAAGAGATTAATATGGAAGAGGGATTTTATGGTTTTATGTTGTGTGACTGTGAAGACGTCAATATGGAAGATGGATTCAATCAATTTAATAAGTTTAATAGTTAAAAATATGTGTTGAAAATATATATATATATATATATAATTTAAATTATCATAATCAACATAGATAATGTTTATATATATATATTTATATATTATTTCAATTATCTATACTCTAACATGAATAATGTTTATAAGATATGTGTAAGTTGTATTCTCAATGCTTAAACTAAGCATAAGGTAATGAGCATTGACATCAATGGTAAGTGATTTCATAATCTAATCATGGCATGGTTCTAGTTGGTTATTAGGGTTAATGGCATTTTGTAAGGAGGTTGGTTTTTTTTGTAATTGTCGTGTGCTTATTGTTTTCAATGAATTGCTTGATCTTTATCTTCTTTAACTATCTCGATGCATGAAACTTCTTAGCCTTTTATCTGTTGTTACTTCTTAGTGTGTCCTTTCATGTTCACCATTAAGCATTTACTTTTTTTTTTCTTCTTTTTTTTTCTATGATACACTTTCTTTTAGTTTTAATGTTTTTATCTTTTTAAGCAAGCTTATCAATGTTCTTTTAAGACTTTAATCTTAGAGATTATTATAACCATAAAAATAGTAAAAAGAATAAATAATATATCAAAATAAAAATGAAATAAGCACTTTTGTTTAGGGGTTTTTTGTTTATTGTGATTTGTATGTTGTGTGGACACATGTGAAGACTCAGAATAAGGAGAAGATAGAGGGAAAAATGATTGATAGATAAATAGAGTTAAGGGATTAGCCAATTTGACATAGTGTATAATTAATGAGGGGTAGAAGGGTTGGGCCTTTTGGTTAGGGTCTGTTGGGTTGAGAGTTGTGTCCAAATTGGTCTCAAGGAAAACAAGGAAAAGAAAGAAACTTACAAAAAAAAAAATTCTGCTAGAATCATATTTTTTTTTTTATGATTATATACATTTAAACTGTATAAGTTCTTCCTAAATTTTTAAACAAATCTGTATTTTATTATGATTACAAATATGATATAGGATTTAAGGTCCTTATATTTGATAGGGCCACAACCACCTAGTTTGTCCCAATTTTAAAAAAGAAAATTTTAATATCATGGGCATTGTGATTTGAAGGCAGATCTCTTGCTACACAGAAAATTAATGTCTTTGTTAGATTACACCTCTATTCTTTTTGGTAGACATAAGCTACCACACCCTATTCTTTTTCGTAGAAATAAACTTGCTTATATTCCCATAGAAGTATGTCACTTGTTAAACAAACTTATATATTATAGCAAAAATGTGGGTTGTTGTAAAAGGCTCATGCATAAGCCCTCAACATATTCCAAAGGTAAACACCCCCAAAACCCGTACTCTTATCTTCTATCTTCAAATCCAAAATGGCGCTACTGCAGCATTCACTACTAGTGCAACATCCCCCATTGCACACCAAATACCATCTAGGATAAAGACCAAGACTGTATGTTTTATCTTCTGTCGTTTTACAGTGAATTTGTCTCTTTCCCTCTTTCATGAATCATCCATCATCTGCAACATGATTGGTGCATTACTTTAGGTTTCTTCCGCATAATCTTTTCTTAACGTTTTTTCCAAAAATTTCCCACTTATCTAAGTTCGTAGAGGAGCAACTACTAGCATCAGTCTCCGGTTGCTCTCTAAGATGTTTAAATACTACATGAAAGAATCCAAAATTTTGAACTTCAAGGATAATGTCTTCCTCCAACGACCTTGGTACAAGGATTTTGTGATGGGAGTCTTGAGGTCGACCTAGCAAAATATATATGTTTTGCCAAATCCAGTTTGTGCATAAACAAAGATGTAGACCTTATACACATCCAATGCTTTTTGTTCAAGCTAAGGAAAAAAAATACATCTTCCCGGGTGACCTCGGGACTAAACCTTTTTTAATCGTCTTTATGTCCATAATGGAGATTTAAAGAAACTCAATATTACATGCCTCTAAATCTGCTAAAGTAGGATATTGAACCACAGGAAATTCTGAAAAATACCTGTCATCATTGGGTAGCATAGACCGCATTATGTTGAATAGTCTACTGTTATCTTTAAGTTCCTGGATGGTATTATGCAACTTTCTTCTTATTTTCCCTTTGTTTAAGCCCCTCCAGCATGAGTCCTTTGTTAAAAGTACCAATTGATCATCTAGTGTGTGATAGCCAAGCCAAGACCTATAGGATAAAATTCCAAATTGATCATTAAAACAGCTTAACCAGCTTGATTCCTTTGTTAAAAGTACCAATTGATCATCTAGTGTGTGATAGCCAAGACCTATAGGATAAAATTCCAAATCAAGATCATTAATACAGCTTAACCACTTGTGGGAAGACCTTGTTCTCCCTAAAAAAAACCAGCTCCCTAATCCACAACCAGTTAATCGGCCCACTTTCAATTTGATGTCTCCATAAGAACCATTTGTTTCATGCATGACAATCACTAATTTCTAGGTCTCAGACCCGAATTTGTAAGTGTCGATTCCCATCGCCAAACAAGCCCACGCACAAGTCGTGAGGCATGACTCTGCAGTAGTGTATTTTTCCCATGTTACTGATAAGTAATACGTTACACTAATAATCAGCCTGACTTGACTTTATTAATCACTCGTTACTATTAATCACCATCCCAAGCACGAACCTTGGAAA
The DNA here is from genome assembly GCA_027924585.1 of Larix kaempferi. NCBI lineage: Eukaryota > Viridiplantae > Streptophyta > Pinopsida > Pinales > Pinaceae > Larix > Larix kaempferi. Next base: position 343,813 of record BSBM01002136.1, on the reverse strand, counting down.
TGTGTGCACTATACTTAATTATTTACATAACTAGCATACCCCAAAGCGAGGGAAATGAAACATCAAGAAGAACTTCAATATGTTGTAAAATGAGAAAAATTTGTGTGTACGTAGAGAAGGGGTAATTTTTGCAACATATGGCAAGTTTCTTGAGCAATGATGTCTTGGTCAACAATTGGTTATGAGTTCGAACAGTGATAGGCGTATGAGGTCGAGTCACGTGGAAATGATGTAACTGTGATTCTAGTCACCATATGATGGTAGGTCTTTGATTTTCCCTCCTTTGGAAGCATATTTGGATACGTATTTCAAGATAACATATTTGGTGATGTACATTTGCTCATCATGTTTGAAGTATGCTCAGATTATGATTGTTCAGACAAGGGTCAATGCTTGTTGGGCGATATTTTTTTTCCATAAATGTACATAATGATGATTCATGTTGTACCTTCCAAGGGAATTTATATATGCATACAAGTGCATTCCCTTTTCTGTGTAGAGATGAATTTTCATTGCACTTTGTATATTTTTGCACTATGTTTAAGAGTTGCTCATAGTGGTGAAGTGGGTTGGATGAAAGAATATATTTTATATTTAGCAAGTAAGGGTCATCCTCAATGGATCAATGCATATGAATATGTCGCAACATTGTTTTGATATGTGTCTTTCCAATTTAATGTTTCCATGTTAGGAGCTCCATCAAGCCACAGGAAACCATGCATATGTGCAGAACCATGATATTATAGGATTAGAGAAAATAAAGAATATGTAATGGTTTTGTATAGACACGTGCAAGTAGTATATAATGTGTACATGTACCAATAATCTGTTGTGTGTATGTTTTTTAATTATCTCCTCATGGAAGATTGAAAATCTTTTATGCATGTATGTAGCTATATTCTGGGGCCTATCAATGATGTTATGATTACACCATTGTTGACGGATTGTTGAGTTAGAGGGGCTATCCTCTTGCATAAAATGATTGATTTTCAGTTCATCTTAATGAAGTGGAAAAATGAGTTTATTCAATTAAGGAAGGGACATATAAAATAGGGTTATCACAGTGCTTAAATCAAACTTACTTAGTTTGGACATCTCCCAATATCGTTGGAAATCATTTTGTTTCTGCAAAACCATTTGGTTGTGAAACCTTCTAATGAAATCCTCAACCAAAATGTTGATCTCATCCTCGACCGAGCACGTAGACATTCGTTGGAACTCTATAACTGAAACATAATTTCTAGGGTTATTAGAGTGCGTCTCTGACTCAATAAGTGTGTGGGATCGATCCATTTCCTGTTCACACAGTTGAAGTATTTCACAAGGCATATCATCATTGACAGTGGAGACATGATACATCATTAATGTCTTGTTAAAGGAGAGTTCTCTTCGACTACGTCAACGACTCAGATAGATGAAAGGTGGAGGCTCCTCATTTATTTCTAGTACTCGGATGTACATTCATTAGAAGAACATGAGTGTAAATTCTTACAATCCATAAGTCTCGAATTTTGTTGTTCGAGTATATTAAGGGATTATAGCCTTGAGCAAGCAATTCGTTAGCTGTGCACTCGTAGTTGTTTTCTGCAAAAATGGATTAGTACAAGGTCATTGGTTTACTCAAATGACTATAAGGAGTTTACGCATTTTAGTATTTAGTCATTTTCTTGCTTTTGTGTTATGACAATAATTAAAATCTCATGTGTTGTAGATCCTAAAGTTGACTCATTGACACTATGATATAATGTTTTAAACTACTGAATATGCACAAAGAAAACACACAATACTCCCCCATTGCTTTCACTGAAATTTGCAATTCCCCAAATAGCTTATACACTTGACGTTATCTTTAAAATCTTATTTGGCAATAGTGCATGGACATTACCACCACGTAGCTCTTGTTATAATTTCAAGTTGAGAAATAGTGCAGGGAATCTTTGCAACAAAAAAACTTGCAAATAATCATAACAAATACATGCTCCAAGCATTGGCTATGCCTATTGCACGATTTGTTGCAAATTTCGCCAATGGTTTAGATGCACAACAAGTTGATGACCATCAACTAGAAAAACAAATATTGTTATGTGTAGGGAAGCCAGTAATGTTATCTTGCAATTGCGGGTCCAATCATGATTAGTAAATGGTGCACTCTGAGTGGTCATGCAAATTTTATACACACCTAGATCTAGCCCTCCTAAGTTACCAACCTATGTTTTCATGGCATTTGATAATTACATTGAGCCTCCATGGGACATATCTCAACCAAAGCACATACCAATTCCACATATAAATTGAAGTAACGAAAAACAAATTCCCCTCAAGATGGTTTGGCATTGACTATCCATAAATCCCAAGGATTGACATTAACAAGGTCGACCATTGACATTGGTAACAATGAGCGTCAATGATTGACCTGCACAGCAATGCCACGCGCTACAACATTAGAAGTAATGTGAGTTGCACCATCGTTCTCCTTTGAAGGCTACGAAAAGATGAAAGACAATGCATATGTATCACTTTGAAAAAAGGAAGATGCATACCTTTATTCTCTGTCCCTTTCACACTTAAGATTGAAACCCTTAATTTGAGCACCCCCCCACTAATGGAAATACCAATGTTGACTACCAATATAATTAGAGTCAAACTTTGTCACTACCTAGTCCTTTATTGTTTTACTCACATATGTATACTTTATCGTATGACAAATTAATGTACATTTCATTTTACTTGCCATTGATTACATGGGTTTAGGGTTTCTACTATTTATTGCTTATTAGTACTTAACTGAGTTTGTCTTTCAATTTCATTGACGACTATGCCTACCATATATTTTTTATGTGTTGTCAAAAGATAAAATTATATTATCTGCATACACACAACTTTCTCTCATTTTGCAACATATCGAAGTTCTATCTCGCGTTTCATTTCCCCCACTTTGGAGGTATGCTAGTGTTAAATTATTATTTTTAATGAATATGCATGAAACTAATACTGTAATTTGAATGGGGAAGCAAGAAATTATTGGTAATTTCTTTCCACCATCCACATATTGCATGTGGAGTACAGCTAAAGCATTGAGTAGACTTGCGTTGATTCCGCTCGGAAAGGAAATCGTATAGCACGGTCACAAGATAGGATTATTCCTTTGGTTGGTAACTTGGTATCCAATGTTTTATGCAAAAAAGGGACATCCAGTGATAAAATAAAATGTAGTAAATAAATTACGAAAGGGGGAGGGAACGTTCATGGCAATTTCCTTGTGTACTTGTATTGTATTTTATGTGTTTCTCCACGGTGAGTAATAACCAGCTTGTTATACACCATTAAATATTTTACTCTGAGTTGCTTTATTATTTAATGTTGCACAACATGATGGTCATTTCATCGAATGACTTATTCCTTTCATTTCTCCCAAACTTTTTGTTATTCAATTGATCATTCATGTAATACTTAGTGGAATATATCTACAAAAGTGGAATAATATCCATTCTCCAAGTTTATGAAAAACAAAGCCATTGATTTTGAATGATTTAAGCAAAGTGATTTTCCAAGCAAGTTCCTATCATTTCTTATGTTAAAGTTGACGTGAGCATTTCATGGGAATACTTTTTAAGCCACTTCTAATTTTTTCTTTATGTTAAGGTTGAATTGACCATTTCATGTGAATACTTTTTAACCATTTGAGTTATTAACCATCAACAAATAAAGTGAAATTAAAAAGCTTGCACTCTATTTGTTAAATATAATAATGATAAAAAAATAACCTAGATTTGTTTTTTAACATAAAACTACAGTGAGTAAACTATATTTGTTAAATATAATAATGATCAAAAGAAATAACCTAGATTTGATTTTTAACATAAAACTAAAGTGAGTCAATTGTTGTCATATATGCTTGAATTCAAATTGTTGTCAGAGTTTCTTTAGATCCTTATATTGAACGTTTTGACTAAATTATCAATGCTTTAATGATAAGATTTTGATACATAAGTGACTACCACGTCAAGAAATTAGGTCGATGAGTGGCTGCAAAATAACACAGATTGCACAATACGAAAATGCCTCATGCTTTTTATTGTTAAATGCTATCCAAGTCAGTTCAATATATCTACTCAGATTATAACTATGACTGAATGAATTAGTATGAAATACTAATTCATATTAACTCGATTGCATTTGCATTTGAAACGAATCCAATCCTCTGCAACAACGGTGGCAGGGCCTCAACTCGACTCAACCTAACTCAACTAAATCATCAAAATTAACCAAATCAATCCTATGGCCAAATCCCTATTTTGACATTAATGTCGTGTGTTCTCGTGTAAACCCAAACCTTACTTTTCTACCTTTAGCTTTGATGACCATATTTGCGATTTTCCAATTTCCATCACTTGAGGGCTGCGTGCCAATCCGTGTGATTAAAAAAAATTATTTGTCGAGCGAGAGCGAAGACCAAAGGGAGAGGTACGAAGAAATTAACCAAACCAATCTTATGGGACTGCCAGAAACCGAGAGAAATTGCAAATTCTAGGTTTTCAAGGTAATATTCAGATTTCAACTATAACTGAATAAATTAGTATGAAATACCTCTTAACTCAGCTACATTTGCTTTTGAAACAAATCCAATCCTCTGCAACAGCGATGGCAGGGCCTCAACTTGGCTCAACCGAACTGAACTGAATCATCAAAATTAACCAAACCGATCTTGGAGCTGCCGAAAATGGAGAGAAATTGAAAATTCTAGGTTTTCTAGGTAAAATTCAGATTTCACAACCTAAACCTCAATGAACTAAAACCTCTCTTTGACATTAAAGTATTACAACTATATCACAGTAATTGAGCTCGTTTGGAATAATAACTTGTGGAAAATTTAAAGGCGAGGGTTATAATTCAAAAACGCTGGAATGGGAAAGAGTGGGTGTTGGTCTAAAGGCACGGCATGTTCACTATAAGATGCAGTGCATAGCATCCAGGCGGAAAAGGGTTAATCTGGGCTCCTTAAATGGCCCATGGGGAAGGAAGATTTCGACCATCTATGAGGAGGGATTCCATTCCGTGACTGACATCACATAGAAGAATGAAAAATCATTTCTCTCTCAATAAATTGTCCGACGCTCATATCCTCTCAATTATCTACCAAACGTGGAATTGGGTACTGGGAATAGAATGATATTTGGTTTGGAATAGAGTGTAATAGACAATACTCCGTGACCAATCCATGAATCCAACGCTCCCTTAACTTATCTCTTCCGTCATTTTGTCTTGGACAAGGCCAAAGCGGAGTCCAATTCCAGCGATGACAGGACGACCGTTATGATCAAGAACATTCCCAATAGGTACAGGTCTGTCTATTTAAATAGCTAGCTTGACTGGTATGCTCGAGTGCTTTGAGCTTAAACATACTTCGTTAAATTGAGCTCTGCGCATTCAATTTGTTGATTGATTGAACTTTCAGTGTCTTGATGGTTTTGTTTTTCGTGGAATGAATTTGGTCTGTGTTGTTGTTGTGGTGGTCAGATGCTCCTAACAACGTTGGACTAGCACTACATCAACTGCAACCGGAGCATCACGGATCCAGTATTTTGTACAAGCAAACCCCAACAGATTCGAAGTCGGGACCGATGGAAACACTCGGCTTCGGTTTGGAAATCACTTTCAGGCCATGGAATTGATCTAAGAGACCAAAAGCGAACACAACGCGATCGAAATTCTGATATCCGCTTCAAAAAGAAGCACGAATCGTTATTTCCATGGAAAAGAACTGGTGAAAAAATAACGCATTTAGCAGAGGTTTTCAGTCATGGACGCCATTGTAGCCGCTGCCTTGAATGATATATCAGTGCGGGGAGCGCAAGGGTGTTTACTGCAAAATCTATGGAGAGGGCTTCACAGTGCCATAGCTTCGGCATGCTTACATTTTTGTGACGGGGTTAGACAGGTGATATGGCAGGCTCTTCTGAAGGTTCCTGGCCTCAGCTTTGCAGCTCCCGAATCATCAATGGACAGCTCAATTTATATTCTGCCTACGAGCGAGCATAACGTGTGGATGTAAACTCGACATGGGGCGGCTCCTTATTGGTCGTACGATGAAGGCCGGTGAGGAGCCGACCCCTTAAATAATGCCTTTGGCGTAATTATTTAACAGCAATAATACACCACAGAACTATACGTATTTGCACTGGACATAAAGGTGGATATAAATGGGTTGTAGATTCGTAGTATTAAGCTTTTGTTCATTTTGGACAGTAATATAAGATCCACTATGCACGAATCCAGGATAATGTAGTTAATGTTGGTTGGAGTAACCACATAAAATAATATGCAGCGGAAGAAAGAAATTAAACCAGAAAGAGAATAATGGTAAACATATCAAATGTATACAGAGGTTTACGTGGTAAAACCTTCAAGAATGAAACATCCATGGAGCAATGGTATTAGTTCTCTGATTATTCAAAACATGAATATCATTACAACATCCTTTCCTCTTATGATTCTCTTCAATCTTTTTCTCCTACCGGAATACAAGAAATAAATAATATTTCTTACACGGTTACTCATAACTTACCAAACTTAGTTACTCGGTTTGAGAGTTACATAATGACTAGAATAATTGGTTGTCACCTCTTTCCAACAATCTCCACCTTGACAACAATTTACGTGATACCTTGCTCATTTCTTTATTCGTCACCTTTCCTGCAAGCCAAGAGAAGCTAAGCACCACCGCAGCTTCTCTAAAGTAACTAGTTTCGTGCACATGTCTGCACAATTCTTTTGAGTGTGGACCTTTTCAAGAACCACTCCACCTTCATTAACAACATGTCTTACAAAATGGTATTTTACAGGAATGTGTTTTGTCTTACTATGATAAGCTGTATTTTTAGCCGAATGAATAGCACTTTGACTATCACAAAAAACTTTTATAGTATTCTAAAACTTTCCTAACTCACCCAGCAAACCTTTTAATTAGATTGCCTCTTTGCAAGCATTTCAAGCAGCATACTCTGCCTCTGTAGTGGATAAAGAAACAATATTCTAAAGCTTTGAAATCCAACTAATAGCTCCAACTGCAAGAGTAAATACATAACCTGAAGTGGATCTCCTCTTGTCCAAGTCACTTGCAAAATCAGAATCAACATAACCACAAAATTCATCACTGCAACCATCAAAGGTGATACAATAATTGCTTGTGCCTCTTAGATACCGAAGCACCCATTTCACTGCTACCCAACGCTCTTTTCCGGGATTGGCCATGTATCTACTAACAACACCAACTGCAAGTGAAATATCTGGTCTTGTACTTATCATCGCATACCTTAAACTTCCTACTGCATTAGCATATGGTACATGAGACATATATTGATTTTCTTCATCACTACTAGGACTCAAACCTAAAGAAACCTTGAAATGAGAAGCTAAAGGAATATTAATTGGTTTCACCTTATTCATATCGAATCTCTGAAGTATTTTCTCTGCATACTTCTCTTGTGATAACCATAGCTTGCCATTTTTCCTGTCTCTTTTTATGCCCAAGATTTGATTTGTTGCTCCTAGATCCTTCATATCAAACGTCCTAGCCAATTGAGCCTTTAACCTGTTGATTTCAACCATGCTTTTGCTTGCTACAAGCATATCATCAACATATAATACCAAAATAATGAATATGTCATTTTCCAAATTTTTAAAGTAAACACAATGATCATACTCACTTCTGGTAAAATTATGGTTCGCCATGAAAGAATCAAACTTCTTGTACCATTCCCTGGGAGACTGCTTAGGCCATACAATGATTTCATGAGCTTGCAAACAAACCTCTTGTTGTGATTCTGAATGAACCCTTCTGTTTTTTCCATGAAAATTTCCTCATCTAATTCTTCATGTAAGAATGTTGTCTTGACATCTAGATGCTCTAACTCCAAATCATATAAGCAAACTAGTGCTAATAGAATTTTGATAGAAACAAGTTTCACAACTAGTGAAAAAATCTCATGAAAGTCAATACCTACTTTCTGATAAAAATCCTTTTGCAACCAGTCTGGCCTTGTACTTCGGAACAGTTTCATCGACTCCTTTCTTCAATTTATACACCCATTTGCAACCAACCACTTTCCTATTCTCAGGAAGTTCCACAAGATCCCATGTCTTGTTCTTTTCCAAAGAATCCATTTCTTCTTTCATTGCAAGTTTCCATTTTTCACTGTCAAACACTTCTAATGCTTCCTGATAAAAGCTAGGTTCTCCTTCATTAGAAATTAAAGCAACAGATGTGACAAAATCATCATACCTATTTATAAAAGTTATGATTCGTGTAGATCTTCGTAGAGTTTGTTGTGTTATTTCCTTTGTTTCTTGAGGCATTTCTTTCTACTCATCCTCCTGACGATGTTCCTCATGAATATCCTCATCATGGACATCCTCATGATCCTCCTTCATACATGACTGAACATCAAATTGATTTTTTTGTAACTGTGGTACATTAACTTGTTTCAAATAATTACTTACATCTGGACTTGATAGAGAAAGTTCATCAAATATTATATCCTTGTTTATGATGATCTTTTGAGCAATAGGATTCCACAATATATATCCTTTAACACCATTTTTGGTAAAAATATATGATAGTATTTACGACATTAAATTATCGATCGGGATCCGTAGACTTAGAAGTGCTAGCACTGTATGTGCAGGATCAAATCCTAGTCTAGCCTAAACTAGTGCCGACAAACACCCTTTAATGCAAACACAACAATCGAAACTAGCCCAATCACCTTGGAAGGAAACCCATTATAAGGTGACCATATATCCCGAGTTAGGCCATTAATTTCTCTATCGGTGATTGAAACTACTAGAAAATTCAAATGCAAGAACTTTAAGATCATTAAATGAAATCAATACAAAATATTTCCAAACTTAGTAGGAATAATGTTTAAACCAAACAAATTTCTAAAATGAAATCTATGAAATTACACCAAGAAATTACCGATATCAAATCAACAAATGATCAATATCATACTAGTACCAAAACAAACCAAATCTCTCCATGTAACTTTGCAAACTGTATAAATTATCAGGAAAATATCCAAACTAGTTAAATGATCAACAGATTCTTAAAGATAATCAGTTCAAGCATCAAACGAAAGGAAATCAAATTCAAAAATTCAAGTTCAAAGCTTAGAGATCAATGGCCACTGCAAATTTAAATCAGGAATATTCTCTCAAACCACAATTCAAATCACCCTTTCACTCAAAATCAAATAATCAAACCAAAAACTAGCTGCAAAGTGGAATTAAATCATAATACCAGTCATACACTCCAAGTTTGAATTAAATGAAATGGTTGAGTATGATTTAGTTTTTCAATCCTCACGAATGTATTCTTGAAACGGAGGCATAGTTTTCAAAACAAACCATCAAGCATTAGATAAGCAAAATAGATGGATATTCAAAACAAGTCTATGAAATCTCCCAAACCAAAACTCAAGCAAACCTTTTTCTTTTCAACTCAAAATCCACTGATTAAATTGAAGGTTAATTGGAATCTCAAAATATTAACTAAAGAGGATATTTTTGTGCATCAAACCATACTTCCAATTATCATTTCAATGACCAAATTTTAATTCAAGCGTACAATTCAAACCAATGTTTTAAAATGAAGATAGAGCTCTGAATTTCGTCTAGTTTTATAATTTGAATTCTTGTTTTAATTCACAAACTGTGTATTAGAACTCAATTTAATTAATAGCAAAATATTTTTGTTTAATCATTCCATAATCCCACTATCTGCAACAGTTAGATGTTATGCTCTGTTGTAAGAAATTCACTCTTATATGCTTCCAGCAACCAATTACACGCATCAAATTGAATTTAAGTGTTGAATTCTAATCCCAATTTTACAATTTAATTTCCATCTAATATTCAATGTGCATGGATTGAATTAGTTCGGATTGTAGTCATTCATCAAATCAAGGTTATCAAATCTGGAAAATTGAATTTACTTGCTCTTCACCGCTTTCCAATTCAAACAATGAAACGCAAATCAAATAAATGATCTACGAGAAAGTGATTTTCAAGCTCTACTTCAGGATTTTGATTCTCTGTTAAAAACATAAATGTAATTCATCTCAAACTGGTTTCTAATCAAATGCAAACCACGCAAATGATTTTCAATATTAAGCAAATTAATAAAGATTGACATCAAATTTAAATAATCTATGAACAAAATGAAATCTATGCCTAACAAAATAAAAACAAGGCAATATTGCCTAGGTGGTGGGCCCTTGCCACTCAGGTAACTCACCTTAAAGCTCTACAAAACTAGCAAGAGTAATTGCACAAGATCAAGTTCAAAATGTAGATATAATCCATCATCAATTGGTACAAATCACGCCATCATATAATTCGTACAAAAACTCAATTAATCAGCAGTAAGAAAAGAACAGGAGTATGATTTCTTCATTAACCTCCTTATTTATACATGGAATTCAAGAAACAAACTCCACAAATTCATCCAAGTCGTTTGCCACTTGGAAAATTGATTCAATTTGGTTTCCTGTAATTCTGGGTTTTCGTCATTTTGGGAAAATTCGATATTTGGATATTTGGAAAAGAGTCCTCTAATATTCCTAATTGGATATGCTAGGAGAAAAACCCATGTCTCTGATTTCTCAAATTTGACCTCATCACTTCGAAAATTGCACCACAAAACAACCGACTCGAATATTTTGCAAATTTAACTTCACATGTGCGAGATGGGTGAGTTATTATAGATTCCTCACCATCTAGAAGCATCTAGATGAAACCACCAAGTGGTAGAATTTGAGTTGGTGAAGTGGAAGTATGTCAACCATGGAGCTTAGTACACAACTAGTGCAGGAATGAGTGTCGAAATGAGTCCTAGAATGATAAGAAGTGATTTCTAAAACACAACATTTCACCATTAGTAACAAAATTACTCAAAATCAATTCTTAGTATTAAAATACTAAAATTAACTAAAATATATAGTGTTTTCCTTCTCCTAAACAATAATTCCACAAAAAACTTTAATGATCTCATCTTAGAACAAAATGAGTACCATCCAGTATAAAAGCCAAATTTTACAATCAAACTTTCCCATATATTTGACTTTCTAATGATATGGAAGAGGGAAAATTTGGGAGCCATCAACCATCACCATATCCAACAAAGATCAATTTGCTTGATTTAGGATCTAGTTTGGAACACTGATTTTTTGGAATAAGTGCATAGACTTCACAACCAAATACTCTAAGCTTAGAATAATCACATGGTTGACCTGTCCATACCTCTTCTTTAATTTTGCAGTCAATTGTTGTAGATGGTAATCGGTTGACTAGGTAACAAGCTGTAAGCAATTCCTCTCCCCACAATTCCTGCTGCAACTTTGCATTATTGAGCATGCTCCTTGATTTCTCAAGAAGAGTCATGTTCACACGTTCAGCAACACCATTCTGCTACGGAGTGTAGACGATGGTTTTATGTCTATCAATCCCATCCTTCTTGCAATAATTATCAAACTCCTTACAAGTAAATTCAGCTCCATTATATGTTATCAGACATTTAATGGACCTTCCAATGCTCTTTTCAACCAAATCTTTGAACTGCTTAAATATATTGAAAAACATTAGCTTTTCTCTTTAATAAATAGATCCAGACTTTCCTAGAGTAATCATCTATAACTAAAAAAATATGATGATCCTCCATAAGAGAGTTTAGGAGATGGACCCCATAGATCAAAATGAATATAGTCTAGGATACCTTTACTAGTGTGTTTTCCATATTTAAATTTCTGGCTAGCTTGTTTACCATAAATACAATGCTCACGGAACTTCAAATATATAGATTTTAAACTAGGAAGCAAATTTCAATCAGCAAGTACCTTCATTCCTTTTTCTCTCATATGACCTAGTCGTTGATGCCATAAACGAATGGATATTGTTGCACCAACTAATTCTAATGCTGCATGATCGATTCCTATCCTCCCTTCAAGTTTATATAGGTTCCCGACTCTATTTTCCTTCGTGACAACCAAGATACCTTTTGATATATTCATAACTCCACCTAGAACTGTGAATTTGTAACTGGAAACATCTAGAACTCCCATTGATATCAATTTCTTCCTAAGTTCAGGTACATGCCTCACAACAGTCAGTGTCCTAACAGTCCCATACTACATTTTTATTATGATACTCCCTATCCCAAAAGTTTTACATGAAACATCATTTCCCATATAAACTACCTCGTCGAGTCTATAGATTGGTATGTGGAGTACCAACTTCTATGAAGACACATGTGATGGGATTCTCCAGAATTAATTAACCAGTCATAATGATATTGTGATATAGTAGATGTAGATAATACCTCGTCAATCATACATGAATCCTTCTCATCTATGTTTTCCTCCTTTGCAGAGTCCGCCTCCTTAGATTCTTGCCTTTTTTCCAACAATCTTTCTTTAGGTGTCATGTTTTATTACAATACCATCACTTCAATTTACTATTTCTTCCCTTCGAATTTGAACTTGATGTGCCCCTCGAATGCTGTCCTCTTTCATTGGTTCTTCCTTTGGCCACCATTACCTCTGATGTCGAAGTTTCAAGACTAGATTTATTTCGAGTTTCCTCATAAATCAAGGATCCCACAACATCATCAAAGCTAATAGAGTCGATAGAACTTAAACTGATAGAAGTTACAAAATGTTCCCAAGACTCAAGTAGAGAGCACAACAGTGAAATCACCTTCTCTTCAAATTGTATTTTATCATCCATGCTATCCAACTGACAAATAAGAGTATTGAATGTATTCAGATGATACAAAATTTGCATACCTTCTTTCATGTGCAAGGTAAATAACTTCTATTTCAGGAGGATTTTATTTGTCAAAGATTTATTCATGTACGAGATTCCAACTTTGTCCATATACCTGTTGCTGTAGTTTCAAACATGATGTTAAACAAAACATCGTCAGTAAAGCACAGACGAATAGCACTGAGAGCTCTTTCATCTATCTCCTCCCAGTCTTCATTTGATATATTCACGAATTTATTCATCTTCCCTGCCAGTTCTTTTGCCACTCCTTGTTGCACAAGTATATCCCGCATCTTGACCTTCCATAACTCGATATTCTTGCTCCCACTAAATTTTTCAATTTTGAATTTAATACTCTGCATTTTTGCCAGTTTCTCAAGGAACCAGTGTTTGACGGAAAATCCACTCGAGCGGACGCAAGCTGGATCTCCCTAGCTCAATGTGAGTCTAGAACAAATAGTACAAACTATAAATCACTTTCCTAGATCTAATTAAGGATCGAGTCACTAGATGTCTTACCTTAAACTTGTAGTCCTTTCTCCTGGATGTTGTTCCACGCCTTGCGGTCGTCAAATCTCAGCTACAAGACCTGTCAAGATACACAGAACAATGCAAACAAGTAAAGAGCATCTATACAATAATAGATCTAAGTAAACAGTTAAGCAGGTAAACTATACAATATCATCAATCACAACAATATTGATGGAAAGCATTTATATTACTGTAAATATAGGTAAAGTACATAGAAAAGAATGACTACGACCAAAGCTTAACGAAGTAGCCCTTCTCCATCCAAGCCAATTCCATATCCTCTCAAGGAAGTGTGAGTCTCTCAATGGATGAGTAGAGATCTCTCAATGATGATTTCACCAGCATGTAGACACTATAGACTTCCTCGCTTTGGAATGGGAAGGAGCTTCATTTATATAGGACTAAGTGGATAGGGTATGGATAGGATAGGTTGAGGTATGGTAGGAGAGAGATAGGGGATCCTTCCAAGAGGCTAGGAACCGAGTGCCAGCTCTCCCAAGAGGTCAGGGATAAGGATCCAAGTCAACAGGCTTCGAGAATGAGCTCGAAGAAGCTATTTTTTCCTATTAACTGACATCGTCGCATCCTACAAGAGAGCAAGATGCGACGTCGCAGGTTGCATGAGTGCAGCCTGCGACGACCTCTCAAAACCTAGCATGAATGCAATGGCATCTCTTCCAAGTTGATGACTTAGCCAATGAAACTTTAGGGATGTATAGACTGAGTCTCTTAATGGTAATATTTTAGGTGTAACAAAATGCCCCCCAAAGCATGAAGCTGTTGAAATTTGGACAGGTGAAATGCTTTGACAGAAGGAATGGCAATGGCTTGTCGGACGAAGGACATTGCTGCAGTACAACTGACTCTGAGTGCACAATATCATATGACATACAACATGGCTGCTAACCAATACAATGCAGATCCATGGTAGTAATGACCGAGTGAACATGATCATGTCTACTAGATACAAGCGTAGATCCATGATGAGATGATAACACAGCCACGACCAATACAAATGTGGATATTTGCGATATGACTCAATACAAACTCCATTGCAACCTGGGTAAAACATGACTCCCCAGGGTATTCAAGCTAAACCCGCAATGATACGAATCTATCCATGTGATTACAAATGTCTTGACGTCGAACATGGTAGAAACCACTTGATTACCGGTCATTATGCGTATCGTTAACAAGTGCAAGCGAAATCACCATTGATGTCAATGATTCCCAAGGTATCATAGTACATATCATCAAGCGTGAATAAATGAGTTGAATTCGAACGCTAGATGAAATCTATCGATCAAGAGTTAATGATGTAAACTCATGTCGAAAGCAAGGTAACCTGCCATTGAGGCATGCAGGGCCAAGGTACTTGGTTGGTTTCTATATTCAATCCTCAGATGATGTGTTGAAGTCAACAAGGATGAATCCATCGAAGGAGGGCCATGATGAATCCCCCATCATCGACACGAAACATGACAAAGGATGTGTAGAGTAGATTGGATGGTACAGTGACATGCAAGACTGACTCAAAGTATACCGACATGATGGAAGGTGTACTGACTGCAGATGATGAGTAGTGAGAGTATTCTTGAACATGGGCATGGCATGCCTTGGTAGTATTGACTTGACGAGTTATGGTACCAACTCCTAATGCAATTGATGATGGAAGCGCTCTTTGAATGACTCAAAGGAGTAACAAGACTCGGGAAATAGGTACAACTCGAGGACAAATGGATGATCCAAGTGCAGTATGAAAATGCAAATGAGTGCCATGTTCAAGAAATGACCAGGTACTGCCATTGATAAAGGGTGTAACATAAAAGCTTTCCTTTTTCCCCATCATGAACGATGAGTGCCTCATGTGTTTTTTACGAGCTTGATGAGGGTAACCAGATGCTCGGTATAGCTCATCTTATAGATGAGTCCAATCCCAAATATTTTCCGAACCTGGGATATGAGGGGTTCGTTCCATGGCGGGCCCTTCAATGTAAAAGTTTAACGAGTCCATAGAAGGTAAACTCGGACGTCATTTCATTTTTAGAGAGTCTGAAAAGAACTAAAGAAGACTCCAATGGTCCTTTTTCGTAAATTTATCCTCATCGCTCAAAAAAGGGTAAAACAACGCAGGAGAGGACTCTTCCATTCATGATTGGCTGGAGTATACCTTTTTCGTAAATAGCGCCCCCTTGTCCGAAAAAGGGGTAAACTATCACCAGGGAGACGACCATTCAAATTCTGTAACAAGTGTGAACACGACAAGTTTGCTTGGCAATCTTTTCGTATTTCGAGAGCCTGAAAAGAGCTTAAAGATAGACTCTGGGGGGGTTCCTTTTTCGTAGGAGTTTAACGAGCCCGGAAAAGTGATAAATCGTAACTCAGTAACTTATTCTCATAGTTTCAAGAGCACGAGAAAGAACAAAGAGTAAGGTCATCATCATAAAATAATCACAATCTAATGGTTATAAAATAATGACACAACATTCAAGGGATGTTCATACCTGGAATGACCATTATGAAACAAGATTGGCATATAAAAACCACTTAACAACTCCTACACACTTGAAAGCTAAGTCAAATAGTCAACCATGTGTTTAAATGCGATAAAAATGATCCAAACTATAGCAAATGACCTAAAAGCATCAAATATTTTAAAAGGAATATTCCATTTTGTTTATAAATAGAAACAAAAACCAAATATAGTCACCATTGTTTCATTTGCCAAATTTGGGAGAAGTGCCATTTGGAGCCAAAACTTCACTTGTCGATTCCGGGAGCTACGAGCAAACATTTCACCCACCATCCGGAGCAAGTAATCCTAAACTTCATCTAGCATAATTGTAGTGGTTTACATTTTTTATTTTTGTTCGTTTTTTTGGGTTTTGAGTGGATTTGTGGAGGGCTATTGCGTCCTCGGGTCGTCGCAGGTGGCCCTTATTACAGGAACTCCGACGAACCTGGGTCGTCGCAAATACCACAAAGGTGGACTGCGACGACGTCGCACTGTCATGATTGACGGGGTGCGATGGCGGAAATGTCCATCCCAACCAGCAAACCAAGCCCAAAAAAAGACCTTTTAGTGGTTGAAGTGAGTATTAACAGTGTTTAAACTCTCCTTTTGGTAGGTTACAAGCAGCCAAAATGGTCTTGGAGTGGCGTGAACAAGAGAACGAGGTAGATGATATGCAAATTGCAAATGATCCATTATGTGTGATAGTGTTGAGGAACTGTGGTCTGCTAAATTTCTTCGAGATCCAGGGCATGAGAGCCCAAATCCCCCTGTTGACGCATATGCTTAGATGTTGGGATGCAGATCAACAGTATTTTGTGATCAGCGAGCATGTACTTACTATAGATGTCGAAGAAATCTACTTTCTAACTGGATTGTCCTGAAGGGGGGACAATGTGCTTCTTACTGCATCACGGGGAAGTGATCGGACCATAGACGACATGATCCTGCAACACTGCACTCCTCACGCTTGTGCTTCTAGTGGGAAGATTCCCATAAAATACGTGCGAGAGTGTCCATTGCGTTCCATTCTCTTTACCATCACGAGGGTAGCAGGGAGTCAAGCTCCTCACTTGGATACTTGGTCTCAGATGCTATATACAGAGGACTATATGGCTCTGAAGATCTTCAACTGGTGCGAGGGACTCCTTGCGAACATGCAAGCTCAACTGACCAAGTGTCGGCAGGGAGAGCTCAAACAGTTCGGCTACGGGTCGATATTGATCTCGTTATTATTGGAGTGGGTTCCCCTCTTGCACCCATAGGTACCATTGGATGACAGGGATACTAGGGATCCTCACATGGCTAGATGGACAGAGGTGATACCCCGACATGGTGGGGGACCCATCATTGGATATGGTCCCGAGTTCTTCACCTAGATAGAGGGCCAGTTGCTTATGGTAGAGGACTACCCGTACAGTGGTACGGACCATAAAGATGACCCGGACTTGGTACTACCTGAGGGAGCAGTATGGGGAGACATAGGTAAGAACAAATAACCCTTGTACTTTTTAGTTTTGTATTTTTATGATTTTTTTGTTATAGTGCTGACAAGTTAACAACATGTGTGTGCAGATTTGGGCCCT
Organism: Larix kaempferi; assembly: GCA_027924585.1. Lineage (NCBI taxonomy): Eukaryota > Viridiplantae > Streptophyta > Pinopsida > Pinales > Pinaceae > Larix > Larix kaempferi. The sequence continues at coordinate 326,365 of BSBM01002136.1, read as the reverse complement.
GTACGACCAGTAGGAGTCTCTCTTCTGGTGAGGAGAGAGAGAGGAGAGGGAGCAGTCATGGCTCCAGTACATGCTTCCATTGCAGAGATGGATGGAGTCTACGCGAACCTGAGTGGGTTGACGTTAGACATTCCCGAGTCGATGGTAGATGAGGTACTGCGGCCCATGCAGGTGTATACAGTTGGAGCGTCTGCGCGCTTCAATGTGTTGCTTCGTAGAGTTGCGAGTGCAGTTGAGTGTTTCCACACTCAGCAGGCTAGAGCTGTTAGACCTAGGGGTGTACGAGCCAAGCGTTAGGGCTTATGTTGTTACCATGCATGTACTGAGAGCTTAGAGGCCTCATGTTTTTGTACTTACTAAAAGCTGCAAGGCTTCAGATTTTGTAGAGACTCACTAAAAGCCGTCGTGCTTCCGATTTTGTACCAACACTACTTTTTATGATGATATATATATATACAGACATTTTGTCGGTTTTATACATATATGTGTTTAAAATGGATGAATGGTGTGATCTTGTTTATGTGTTTTCTTATCAAATGAGTTATTTACATGTTGTGTCTACTTTTAACGACTCATAAATATGCTTATGTGTGTGCAATGTACCAATATAAGATGAAGTTGGCCATGGATTCGGAAACTGTGTTCATGTCTCGTGGAATGTGCAGGTACTGAATGGACTCGAAGGACCTTTCCAGAAGACAGACTCGTCTATAAAGACGGAGTAAGGTAGGATCACGGATGGCGTAGACTCGGTTAAGATGAGAGACCACTAGTTGAGAATCCAAGTGGATGACAACATGGTCCATACCCAAAGAAATAATGTCGGTTAGGGTTCCAATGACTGCTTGATATTCTGCAGCATTGTTGGTCGTGAAACCTAGACACATTCCTCCTAAGTTGATGAGCTCACCAATAGGTGAATAGAGTACCCAGGCTGCCGAAGCAAGGTTGCGCATATGTCGGTTGGCGCCGTCGCCAAATCCATAGCACGTTTCCATCTGCACATGTAGACAGAACATGGTATAAGAAATGAAACAAGACCTAAACACGCAAAAAATCAAAGCATCACACCACAAAAAAACACACACACGCCTTGTACAGTATATACAAAAGTACTTATGCATGAAATATTCAGGCATAGTACCTCTTTAGATAGAGCCCATTGCAGGGCTCACCCAAAGATATCCTGTCGTAGTCTTCAAGCTCATAAGCTCCCTTCTCTAAGACGCGTTTCACTATGTAAGGTCCATGCCACATGGACTCAAACTTTCTTGCCCCCAACTTATCATGTTTTTGGTCATATGTGAGGACCAAATCTCCCTCGCTATAGGTGCGAGGTTCTACCGACTTGTCATACTGTTCTTTGATGCATTTCTTATGAGCCTCGTTGGCAAGAGCGGCATCTCAGAGAGTCTCGTCGAGCTTAGCTAGGTAGAGGAAGCATTCTTCCTTGGCAGTAGTGTTTGGGAGAAGTTCGATGGCAAGCTTGAGGGATGGAATCTCGCACTCAATAGGAAGGACAACCTCCAATCCATACACTAGTTGGAAGGGACTAAATCCAGTGGCGGTTTTAACGGAGGTTCAATAAGCCCACAGTGCGAAGAAGAGCATGTTATGCCAATTGGCCTTGTGCGTACCCACCATACGTTGGATCATAGTTTTCAAGACCTTGTTAATGGCCTCAACCTGTCCGTTCGACTATGGGTAGTACAGTGTTGAGTTTTCATGGCGAAAACCCAATCTATCGCTCAACTCGTCAACCATATGGTTCATAAAGTGAAAACCGTGGTCAGTAACTATCACTTGAGTACTCCAAACCGCGCTATTACATAATTAAACATGAAGAGTGCGGCGGTCTTGCCATCGTTCGTGTATGTAGGCATTGCCTCGGCCCACTTTGTAAAGTAGTCCACAGCTACAATGACGTAACTATGCCCCCCGGTCGAGGTAGGCTTACAATGCATGAAATCGATGCCCCATTTAGAGAAGGGTCCAACGGCAATAACCGGGTGTAACAGGGCGGGATGGGTGCGCTTTTTCGTATGAAAATGTTGACATAGAGGACATTTTTTTACGGCCTCAATACAATCTTTGAAGATAGATGACCAATAATATCCAGCGCGAAGAATCTTCTGGGCTGTAGCCATCCCAGAGAGGTGATTGCCACATGCCCCAGCATGGCAGTCATTCAGAACGTGTTCAACCTCATCGTGAGTCAGACAACGTCGAAGAACAGAATCGATACCGCGACGGTACAAAGTGTCACTGATAATCAGATAATACTTCGCATGGTGGCATATTCAACGACGGTTGTCACGAGACAATTGAGGACTGAAATGTTGGGTTTGAAGATACAATGTGATATCTCCATACCACAGATCAGACGTAGTGATAAGAAACAATGACTCATCCAGAAAAGAGTCGTTGGGCTCAGATTCTACATCGGTATGGGGAGGTCGCAGATGAGCTCGAAAAACACCAAAGACTTTTTAGACTTGGCTTTTTCGAAAAGAAGATCAAATTCCTGCAGTATGATGATCCAGCATGAATACTTACCCCCAAGTACCTGACAAGTCAGAACGTGGTACATGGGGTTCGAATCAGCAATGATGGTGGTGGTGCGAAGCAAAATGTAATGTCAAAACTTCTGCATGGCTATGACTGCCGCGAGAGCAAGCTTCTCAACATGTGAATAGCGAGTTTCAGTGCCAATGAGACCTTTACTAGCATAGTATATCACATGTTCTTGGGTGTTCTGGTCTTCCTGCACCAAAACCATGGCGACAATGGTGTCGGAAGCAGCGAGATATAAAATGTAATCTCGATAATAATTCGGCGGTTAGAGAACAAGGTCATGCGTAATGGCATGTTTCAAAATTTCAAAAGATTGTTGAGCTTGGTCATCCCAAATGAACGGGACGTCATTTTTCTTCAATCTCATGTATACTTGCGTCTTTTGTGCGAAATTACAAACGAAGCACTGTAAATAAGTTGCTCTTCCTTGCAGACTCTGAAGTTCCGTAATGTTGGTTGGAGGTGGAAGAGCGACGACGGCTTCCACCTTTGAGGGATCAATACGGATCCCATCTTTCGAGATTATAAAGCCTAAGAGGCGTCTGAACTCGACACAAAAAATCCTCTTGTGAGGATTCAGACGGATATTGTACCGCCTACATCTAAGGAAAACGGCTGTCAGATGATCTAAGTGGAACTCACGCTGCTTTGAGTGGGTAGGGAGGTCATCCAAGTAAGGTTCCACAAAGTCCTTCACATCATGGAAGGCATACGACATGGCCTGCTGGAATGTGGCACCAGCGTTTTTAAGACCAAATGGGAGTTTGTGATATGCAAACGTTCCCCAAGGACAAATGAATACAGTCTTGTGTTGGTCGGCGGGGTGGATCTCAATCTGGTTGTATCCGGAAAAGCCATCCATGAATCAAAAAATGACACTTCTAGCACAATTGTCGATAATTTGGTCAATAAAAGGAGTCAGGTAGTTGTCCTTGGGACAAGCTTTGTTGAGATCCCGATAATCGACACAGACACGGATGGTCCCCTACTTTTTATTAATAGGGACGACGTTTGAGACCCACTCTGTCAACGGGACAAAGTAAATGAAACCGGCCTTCAAGAGTTTCTCAATCTCTTCCTTGATTGTTGCAGTCTTCCGAGGGTGTACTGGTCGCAACTTTTGGCAGATGGGTTTGACGTCGGGATAGGTTTTAATTTCGTGTAAAACAATGGAGGGGTCTATCCCATTAATCTCCTCATAGGTCCAAGCAAACACGTCTCGGAATCACTTGAATAAGGCCGTGGCGGCAATGACTTCTTCAGGGGAACACTTATGGCCTAACTGAATGTGTTCCACTACACTAGGAGTAACCAAAATGTCTATCAAAGTGGTAGGCTCAATGTTGGCTAAGTTGCCTTCGGAGTCTATTTGACACGCGAGTATCGAGGACTGAGAGCCAGAGTAGATATCCGGTGTAAAGATTGTTAGAAAAACAGGATCGCAGAGCAATAACAATAAACAGAAATGCAAATATAATCACACATACACATTACAAGAGAGACACAGATATATCGTGGTTCACCCAACTTGGGCTACGTCCACACTGAATTTGCCAGTCCTTATTATTATTACCGTCCAGCAAGTCGAAGGGATACAACCTGCAGCACAACCGCTGCACTTCCTCTTCTCTGTTTCACAGTCTCTCTCCTGATCTCAAAGATCTTTACAATGCATAAAACCTAATACATCAACAACCCTAGCCGTATTACAATGTCTTTCTTTTATAAGGGAAATACAATGGGAAAATACCACGGAATACCCAAAACCATGGGCCCGCAAAACAGCTGGCGAAAACAGCCCCAAAAATTTTCTTCGGGGGCGTTGCCCCCGAACCCCCATCGGGGGACCACTGGCCCCTGGAACCCCGTGGGGGGGCGATGCCCCCCCACACCCCCCCGCTGGGGTGAGTGTACAGTCCACCTACATATCATATAGAACTAGGGTACAAACACGACTGATACAATATCATCTATGAGACTAGAAGATCTGGCTCCACAACCAACAAAGATGGTGTGAATGTTGTTCTCCACAGTATCTAACAAGGGAAGGAAAGACGAACGATGGTGGAGGTCTTCCCACGGAGGATCATCTGCACTCATGATTTCCATAATGGACTTGTCAGAATGAAAATTCTGTAGCAGAGGATCGGATGATGTCCGTTGCCGAGAATAGGAGGTGGAGGCCACAACTAAGTGGTCCTCCAGTGCTGATTGGATAGCCTCATATGTGAGTTCAGCGGGTGACAAAGGCATGGTGTCTCCAATCAGGTGTGTGGTGGCTTCATTAGGTACAAGCCATGAATCAATGGAGTTAGGGATAGATGAAATCTACGAGGAGATCATGTTCACCATGGAAACATGGTTTGGGGGATCTAAAGTAGGAAAGATGCCCATAAGGGATGAATCCTTAAGGAGGCCGACCCCCACACTCTCATACTTTTGTGAAGATTGTCCAATCGAAGGAACATTATTGCCCGGGTGAGTAGTGGTGTCTGGTGTGCAGAAATCCAGTTGGTCGACTGTGACAATTTGGCCTTGATGGGGGAATTGTACTATGTGGAAGACAGATGATGCAACCGCGGTCATGGCGTAAAACCAATTACGACCAAGCAGAATGTTATAATCTAACAGGGTAGCGACCACTTCCATGTTAAGGGTTGCGGTCTTGCCCCCCAGCTCGACTGGTAAAGCTTGTAACAACCCATGAGGTTGAAATCCACATCTGTCGAAGGGTCTCAAAGTGGTAGGAGAACGGTTCAACGCGGGAGAGCCAATGGCTCTCCAACATGTGATTGACATGACTGATGTAGAGGCTCCTTCGTCCAAAACGGTATGATGGATTATCTTCCCAGCAATTTTTGTAGCAACTTGAAATGCCAATTGATGGGAGAGCCTCAGTTTGAAGTATTCTAGCCGGAACATGATGGTATTCGATGAATCCGGGTCAACTGCACCGATGGCAGCGAGGAGAGTCTTGCGCTGATTCGGACAGTTTTGCAAGACCTCGAGCGTCGACATAGCACAAGGAGCTTGTGCTAGGTCCTCTACAATGTTGTAGTTTTGAGAAGCCTGAGCATTAGGATTGAAAACCGATTTTCTAATCGTGCTCTTGGGTGGACGCAACATTGACTCAAATGAGGGCTTCTCAACGATCAGAGGAGCAGCCGGTACGGTGACGTCGGGCATCGAAGTGGAAGCTTTTTCAGTATTACTTCCAATGGGTTCCTTGGCCAAAACGGAGTCATACGAACGAGAACGGGTGTTCAAGTTGCTAGTTTCGCTATGCATCATGAGAACATGTGTGGTGGTGGATGCTTCTCCTTGGGAAGAAGAAGTGTGAGAGATCGACTACTGATTTTAAGCAGGGAAGGGATCGTTGAGAACTGCGGGTGTGGGTTTTCCCTTGAGAAACTTTTGAACTTCATCTCTATGGGGGAACTCTTTAGAAAAGTGGTCGTCACCACACAGTAGACAAGGATACTTTAACTTCCTTTTCTGTTTGGTGTCATCAGGGGTGCTCTTTTGTTCCTGCTGGGTGGAAGATTTCTTAAGTTTCCCTTTGTTCTTCTTCTTACCACCAGACTTTTGAGGTGAAACTGATGAAACATAATTCACTTCTTCGGTGACAGCAGGAGTGGATGATTTGGTGGTGTCGTGACTAGCCTGTGTTGGTGATGGGGAACAACCCTGGGGTTTCGATGAACCAACAGTTTGAGAGGAAGGCTGGGTGTGAAGGGATCCAATGATGCCATCAGCTTGGGGTCCCTTGGGTGGTTTCGCGGGGTCGTAAGTGTTGCGGGGAGCATTGGGAAGAATATCAAACAATGTGCCATATTGAGCATATACTAAGTCTAGCAAATGGGCACGAGCGATGGCTTGTTCCTCAGTGACAGCGCCACCCATGGCAACATCCTATGCTATGGTAGGAATGAGAGATTTCGTAAACCAATCTGCTAGAAGTTGATCTGGAATAGGAGCCTTAATGAGATGTCGTCTCCTTCGCCACTCATGTATATGGTCTGAGATGTGAGTAGTGGTATTTTGAAGGAGCGAGGTTAAAAGCTCTGTACCAGTTTCATACCGTATAGGCAGCTAGAAATGAGTTAAAAAGTTCATAGCAAGAGAACCAAAATCAGGAAAAGAATGGGGTGCTAGTTCAATATACCACTTGGTAGCCGAACTAGTGAGAGTCTGTTGAAATAACCGAAGACGGATCAAGTCGTCCATCAAGGAGTTGGATAAACACCATAAGTGGTATGTCATCACGTGGTTTTTAGGATCCTCACCGGGCTTGCCATCAAATTTTGGGATATTTGATGGAAGTTTCACCGGAATGGGTGGCCAATTAGTTTCGTGGTAGATGGGGTCGTTGGTGAGGCGAGACAGGTCTGGTAGGTCCAAAGTGGCCAAAAAGGGCAGCTGCGGATTAGGTTGTGGGTACTGATAGTATTGATAAGGCATGTAAGGACCTGTGGGACCTTGTATCGACTGACCATAGGGTGTTCGAGGAGGAAATTTGACATAGGGGTACGGGCCTCCCAGACCGAATGCAGGTCCACCACCATAGTAAGGTGGTCCATTACCATAATAAGGTGGCCATTACCATAAGGTGGGGGCCCGCCTCCTCCGCTGGGAGGGGGTGGGCCGCCTCCAAATGGTGGGGGTCCGCCGCCACCACCAAGGTAGGATGGGTCACCACCTCCTCCGCTGGGAGGAGGTGGTGGTCCGCTACCACCACCGAAATAGGATGGGCCTCTACCACCTCCGCCAAGAGGGGGTGGTGGGCCACCGTTACCGCCAGAAGGGTAAGAGCCTCTTCCACCACTTCCACCATAGTAGGGTGGTGGGCCACCACCACCGCCACCAGTATGAGAAGGTCCTCCACCACCACCATCGAGGTGGGATGGTCCTCCACCACCACCACCTCCAGGAGGGGGTGGTGGTCCTCCACCGCCTCCACCAGGGGAGGTGGGTCGTGATGACCGAAATGAGGTGGTCCTCCACCAGAAGGTAGAGGTCCGCCTCCTCCAGAGTTATGTGGGGGCCCGTCACCTCCAATGGGAGGTGAGGGTTGACCAAATGGGGGTGGAGGGACTCGAGGGTCTGTAAGTGGGGGTCCATGTTGTAAAACATTTTGCTGTCCCCATTGAGTGTAAGGATTGTCGGGGTAAGGTACCCCGTAGAGTGCATTTCCGGGATTAAGTTGACCCGGCACAGGGTTAGGATGACCTGGATACACCTGACTCGATGGAGGATGAATTACGTTGGACGGTCCCCAAACATGGGATAGTTCCGTAGTGGAAGGTCCATGAAGTAGGGAATTTCCAACGGAAGGACCGGTGGGAACTCCTGTTGCGGTATTATGATTAAGAGATGGAGGTTTCCCCCCATCAACAATCTGCTGACCATTAAGTAAAGGTTGACCCAATACTGGTTGTTGGTTATTCACCGTAGGATTAACGTTACTTGTAAGGAAGGTAGGGGGTAAAGAGTATCCTCCCCTTGAAGTTTGGGGTGGGGGAGGAGCAGGTAACGTAACCGTGGTGGTCACAGGTGTGTTGGACTGTTTTTGTTCAATGGGTTGGGTCATTAGAGGCACTGAACTGGTCTCCTATCTAGGGGACATATGTGCAAGAATGGATGGTTGACCAGTTTCAGAAGTGGTCACATATTGCGTGGATGATTTCGATGACTCAAAAGATAAATAATGACCTGGGATCAGTCATTGGTTGATCCTTAGTTGAAAGTTTCGACTTTGAAACTCCTCACCCATAGCATGTAAATGAGCCAATTGCTCACGATAAGGTGCTAAGCAGTCGTTGGGACTAGCCCAACTGGGTGGGGATGCAACGGCAAAATGGGCCACTGGGTGGCCTGTAGAAGATGTCCAATCAGCTACTGAAGGACCAGCAGCTGCTGTGGGGTCATCCTGGGATTGATTTATCCATTCCAACGATCCAGGCTCTCCCACCGAAACGGGAGGTAAGTCTTATGAAGTGGGGATTTGTGCTTCTTCACCCTGCGGGGGGTGAGAAGCAAGTGAATCTGGATGAGTATGAGGAAACAAAAGTCCTCCAACATTCATATTACTGAACTGAAAATATTACTTGCAGCACTCCAACAACTCAGAAAATATCGAGAGAAAGCAAGCACTCAATGAACTGAAAGTACACACAAACACTCAAACTCAATCAGTAACAAGCAGCACTAAAGCAAGCAAAGCTCACAAACGTATGCAAATGAAATCTGGGTAAACGATCTAATACACTTGACCAGATCTGGAAAGGAGAGGAGGGAATGCAAGGGTGAGAGGATGCAGGTGGGGGAGACCAAAGTGTCCACCACTACCAAATCTCATACTTGTCCAAGATGGAACCCAAAACAACTCCAAATAACACCAAACAACTCAATCACACAAAGAAAAATGGGATCTCTGACTGGATCTTGCAATATAGAGGGAGTCTACACACAAACTAACACTCAAAAGCAGAAAGGAGAAAGGGTGCCTGTATGGAAACTTTGACAGATCAATGCAGTTTGTGCTTGTACATAGTGCGATGTCGCAGTTCACCAATGCGTGAACTGTGACGATGTCACAGTATACCAATGAAAGGGTTGCGACGAGAAGCCAACAGACAAAGAACGGAGATAAAAAAAAGACACAGTGTCGCTCTGAGTACACTGACTAGGTACGACAGGCGAGATCCAAGTTCAAAAATGAGCGAAATATCCAAGTAATGAGCAATGAACTGGTTTGAAAATGAAAAGTACAAACTCAGAGGAAGGTAATCAGACTCTTCAAAGTGAAGATCTGATGGTGAAACCAGATTAGGAGGAAAATGACAAATGAAAAAGGCTTGGCAAGAAATCAACTGAAAATAACATTCAAATTGACACTACAAAGCAATGTTCTTCCCCAGTATGGTCGCCATATTTGTTTGACGGACAATCCACTCGAGCGGACGCAAGCTAGATCTCCCTAGATCAATGTGAGTCTAGAAAAAATAGTAGACTATAAACCACTTTCTGAGATCTAATTAAGGGTCGAGTCACTAGATGTCTTACCTTAAACTTGTAGTCCTTTCTCCTGGATGTTGTTCCACGCCTTGCGGTCGTCAGATCTCAGCTGCAAGACCTGTCAAGATACACAGAACAATGCAAACAAGTAAAGAGCATCTATACAATAATAGATCTAAGTAAACAGTTAAGCAGGTAAACTACACAATATCATCAATCACAACAATATTGGTGGAAAGAATTTATATTACTGTAAATATAGGTAAAGTACATAGAAAAGAATGACTACGACCAAAGCTTAACGAAGTAGCCCTTCGCCATCCAAGCCAATGCCATATCCTCTCAAGGAAGTGTGAGTCTCTCAATGGATGAGTAGAGATCTCTCAATGATGATTTCACCATCATGTAGACACTATAGACTTCCTCCCTTTGGAATGGGAAGGAGCTTCATTTATATAGGACTAAGTGGATAGGGTATGGATAGGATAGGTTGAGATATGGTAGGAGAGAGATAGGAGATCCTTCCAAGAGGTTAGGAACCGAGTGCCAGCTCTCCCAAGAGATCAGGGATAAGGATCCAAGTCAGCAGGCTTCAAGAATGAGCTCAAAGAAGCTATTTTTTCCTATTAACTGACATCGTCGTACCCTACAAGAGAGGAAGCTGCGACGTCGCAGGTTGCATGAGTGCAGCCTGCGACGACCTCTCAAAACCTAGCATGAATGCAATGGCATCTCTTCCAAGTTAATGACTTAGCCAATGAAACTTTAGGGATGTATACACTGAGTCTCTTGATGGTAAGATTTTAGGTGTAACAACCAGATCAAAGCTTTATTAAAGACCAAAATATTAAATAAAAAACCAAGCCCTTTTCAAAATGGTGGATCAACAAATTTAATAGTTTAAATTCCAAAAAAACTGGAATAAAGGTTTTTAAATAACAAAAAAACATATATTAATAATACAAAAAACCTTCATCTTATAACTCCCACCTCATATAATTTAAACTCCACCTTTTATATGATACACTTTATATATATAATCCACGACCATATGCTTTTTTATTTCAAAATCATTTGAAAAAATCTTATTTCAAAAGTTGTTAACCCACACATCAATGCTTTGACCACGAATTATTTTATCACATTAACCAACGAACTACATTGCCTCTTCACCCATCATCGCTCCTCATGATAAGTAGAGGGCGCAAAAATTCCAAAATTCCATAAAATCGATAAGTGATGCTATAAATTATCGTGCTTCTGTACATATTGGACTCGTGAAAATATTGAATTTTCACCCCCTTTCTTCGTAAAACTTATTGCTCATTTCGTAGCTGAAAACCATCAAAAAAAATTGTGATTTTTGCTTCCCTCCTCATGGTAGACAGAGCGATAATATTTTTCAGAATTCTCATTCTTTGTGGCCTCCTACCTTACTCGGATACCACTTGTTGGATCTAGTAGCCACAAAACATAATATGCAATGGAAGAAATTAAACGAGAAAGCAAATCATGGAAAACACCTCAAATGTACACAGAGGTTTACGTGGTAAAACCCTCGAGAGGGAACGTCCACGGAGCAATGGTATCAGTTCTCTTATTATTCAAAACATGAATATTATTACAACAACCTTTCCTCCTCTGACTCTTTTCAATCTTTTTCTCCTACGAGAATACAAGAAACAAATAATATTTCTTACACAGTTACTCATAACTGACCAAACTTAGTTAGACAGTTACATAATGACCGAAAGAATTGGTTGTCACATGTTTCCAACAGTTACTGTACTTACTCAATGATGCTATGTATCTGTAGGCATCAGATTAGGTATTGATTTTTTAAGGGTTTTAATGGAAATTCAAACTACTCACTAAACAATAGTCATTATGTTTCATAAACGTTATGGATATGCAAGTTTCTCACCACTTAACAGTTGATTTATGTTGAAGATAATGTTGACCACTGTAGCAAAGATGACCATCGACAAGAAATGCACCCTACATCGATGGTTTGAGACGTCACCACCGCCTTGTATACAATGTTCAAGGAACATTCATGAACATAGGTAAAAACTATAAAATCATGGTTGGTTAATCAAAATGGCATGGAAGTGGCCATCAAAGTTTTCTGATTTCTTGTGTTCTTTGTGTTGCATTTCGAACATTGTATCATTTCTTGTGTTCTTTGTGTTGCGATTCAAACATGGTATCAAAGCTCAATCAATGTTGGGCTATGTGTAATGTGCTTGCAGCTATGTTGGGATGAAACAAATGCCTGAAATTACTATTGACCGTTGTTTTTTTATTTCTATGATGCAGTTGGAGAACATCCATGCAAAGGATAAGAGCTTCCTGTAGGTTTTTATAGGAGGATCATGTGTGAGGAAGAAAGATTCCCTATTGATTCAGTGAGGAAAAGCCGCATATTGTTTACATGGAGGCTGTTGATGCACAATAAAGGAGATATGTGCTTATTGATGTAAAAGAGTTGCACCAGTCATTAGCTACATGCACATGGAGATCAAGTTGTAACTCGTTGAAGACAAATCCAATGAGAGAATCGTTGTCAAGAAAACTGCCAAAAATCCTTGTTGTTGTCGTCTTCAAAGTTGGAGAACAAGCTTAAGAGTAGATCAATTTAAAATTGTTGTTATGCATGTTTTAATCACTTGAAAATCAACTCATTGTTTGGTAGTATTACTGGTTGTGAAGCTTTTTTTTCACTTGGAGTTAAATTCTATTTTTGGGTACTACCTTCTATGCAAGCAAGGCTTTGCACCATATCTATAATCTAGATCTAAAATCAGTTAGCTGGTTGAGATTTAGCTCAAAACCTCTTGTAAACAAAATTATGTTTTTTTTGTTAATTTCCTGGAATTCCTTGAGGAAAAAGGAGGATATATTTTATTGAATTTACAAAAAAATTATGGTTATAAGTGGCAAGTGGCAATGGTTTTGAGGAAGCAATTGTGCAAGTGAAGAGAAAGGTAGTTTAACATGGAATACAATGAGGATATTGGACACTAGATTAAGGTACCCTGTGAGAAAATGATGAAGTGAGGCTTCTTTGTCTTATGGTTGAAAGCTTGGATATCAAGGAGGTATTTAAAAAAACTCTTAGTTATTTTAATCTGAGAAGGTAAGTGCATTATCAAAATTGTTTTGGGTGGAAGTGAAACTTTTTAGAGATGGAAAAATGGATATCATTATATCTTTAACTGAAACTAAGTTTGATGGAAAGAATTGGGAAGAATGGATTTATGGAGTTGAGTCTGCTTTAATATCAATAGATGCTTATTATTTGCTAAGTGTCATTGAGCCTACCCCTACAAATGAAGAAGATTTAGAACATTGGGATAAAATAAATAAGTTAGCTATATCTCTTTTAAAATGTTGTGTGACTGATAATGTCTTTCAAGACATTATATATTTTAAGGATGGCACTCAGATTTGAAAAACTTTAAAAGAACTTTATAAAATACAAATGAGTTCAAGAAGTTGGTTGATCAAGAAGATGTAATGAAAAAAAGGAACAAGTTTTAACTCTTCAAAAATTAAATCAAAGGTTAATTAAAGAGGTTTCCAAATTAAGAAAAGAAAACACAAGTTTAAAAGAGGATAATGAAAGTTTACAAGAAAAGTGTGAAAAGATGACAAATAGCAATGTGGGATTGATTAAGAAGGTTGAAGAATTAACAAATGAATTAATAGAAAAGGATGAAATGATGAAAGAAATGAAAGTTAGAGAAATGAAAAAGCAAAGTGTTGATGCATAAACAATGACAGATGGTGTAGAAGAAACAAAGTTAATGTGCAATAAAATTGGTCTCTTTGAAAGACATACTAAGGGTATTGGTTCCAAGCTACTCCAAAAGATTGGATACAAAGGAAAGAGGCTAGACAAATTTGAGCAAGGAAGTATAGAACCTATTGACATTGAAAGTAGGCCTAAATAGATGGGTATTGGATATAATCTCTTAAAAAATGATAAGGTTGAGAATGTTCCTACAAATTATTCTTCTAAAAATTGTCATGCAGATGAAGGTATTAATCATGGACAAAAGAAAAAGCATGGTGTATTTCAAAAGTCAAAATAAAATACATATAAAAATTATCTACAAATTAGATGGACATATTTGTGGCATGGAGTTGAGTGGAATCTGAAGAAAAATGTTTTTCATAAGCACTATGGATGGATAGATGTTCCACAACTAAAAATGTGGAGTGCACAATTGAGAAAAACACATTATTGGTCTCATTCAGTTGTGCAGGTTTATGATAGAGGAAAAGTGACAAAATGGACTTTATAAAGAGGTTTTTCCAAAGTCCAATATGGAAGTTGATGTCTACTATCAAATATGTGCTTGTTTCCCCTGTTATACTGAGATCAAATGAAGATGTATATGCACAATGGATATTTTAAATTCCTCAAAAGGGTGATGTGAATGTTGTGTCTTAATTTGTTGTAAATGGGTACATAATTAGCCATAAGACCCAAAGTGGAATGGGTGACCCATATTAAATCATTTTCATGTAAAGGTTGTTCATGGTAAACATTAAGGGGGGGTGTTGAAGATAATGTTGACCATTGTAGAAGAGATGACCACCGACAAGGAATGCACCCTGCATCGATGGTTCAAGACTTCATCAAAGGTTCGTTACGTCACCGACATTTCTAGATCACTACCTTGTCTATAGTGTTTAAGGAATATTCAAGAACATATGTAAAAACTATAAATTCATGGTTGGTTAATCAAAATGGCATGGTCGTGGCGATCAATGTTTTCTGATTTCTTGTGTTCTATGTGTTGCATTTCAAACAATTTCATAAACTTTTTTACATCGATGCTTTTCCTAGAACTAGCACCTACCACCTATTCTTTTCTTAAATTGCACGAGCGTGATACAAGTATAGTCCGTTTATGGCAGTAGAGTTATGGCAATAGATCCAATTATAAAAAAAATAGTGGGTGCATGAATACAACTAGTAAATGATGCATGAATAATGGTGAGTTCATGTAATTACAGTATAGAGAACAAGTAACTTGGTGCCACTTAACTTGTAACCTATCCATATTCACATGTCACAAGTTAAGTTGTTGTGCATACAACGAAAGTACACACTATTATATTTATGTTACATATAAAATGTAGACTTTCATTAGAGCCCAAATCCTCTCCATTCCACAAATTCGACCAAGCACCTTTCGTACCATGTCAACCTTCAAGCCATGACCAAGAATCGAGCACAGAGCAAGGCCTTTGGAGAGAGGAATGATCTTACATAGGATTTGATGATTGACCTTGCATAGGAGTTGTATGCTTAATTATAATGAATCCCGTCCAGGCGCAAATAAAAGCATGTCATAGAAGAGATATAATTTATAAATAAAAGAGATGGATGGAGAAGATTCCTTATAACTTCAATAACTGTAAAGAGTTATTATCACTAGACTAAGTTATTATCACGCATCAAGTGTTATTAAAATTAGGGTGGGGTGTGTGTGCAAGGCAAGCAGGGACGTACCAGAGTGGAGTGTGTGTGTGAAGAAAAGCAGAGAGTCACACGTAGTTCGCAGATTCGCAGTGGAGTGTGTGTGAAGGCAAGCAGAGAGTCACGCATAGTTCATGAAGGCAAGTAGGGACACTTAAAAATAACTCCCATTCTCTTCATTCCTCAAAGGGAAAATGTCCCCTTTAGTTGATTTATCAATCATAATCTCATCAACAATGATTGATAAAAGATAATAGCAGCTATTGGATTCAAGGAAACCAATTATATTTCATTATTTTTTGTTGTAGCATGAGTAATTGAATTATTTGATTCACGTCCCAAACCAGGCCTCCAAGGACTGTGGAAAATTGCAAGAGTTCATCCCTTTCTTTGTAACATTTGTAGTTTTTTCATTGTTAGTTCTGTTCTGCTTGCTTTCCATACCAGTGGCGTAGTATTGAAGGAGTAATGAATAGGTGGTATGTGCTAGGGTTTGTCTTGACCCAAGGTGAAGATTCCCTCTATGGTTACGTTATTCCCTTGATTGAGCTGACCTATAAGAGAACAACGCGCTCATACTATATTTTGTTTTATTTAGGATCTAATGCCTCTCATTTTAAACATATAAAACTCAAATTATGGTAGTTGGTGTTGTGAATTGGTATCCATCATTTTTATCCTCCCCTTTTATAAAAATTACTCTCAAGGAATTATTTTGAATCATCAATTATGTCACGCCTATTCTTTATGTATTCTCTTCTTTAGAAGCTCTTTCTTTCATGAAAAGAAAGAGTATGATATTCCCATCATCAACTCTAAAACTTTTACCTCAACGTCGCGACTACATTTCAAGCATTTGTTCTATGAATTTGTAATCTATATTACCATTTTGGTTCTATTAATTGTCACGATGCCAATTGGAACTTCTTTGAAATAATGAATAGACCTCTTACTATCAATGGAATTTAACCATTGTCACGATTTCAAAGAACTGGATGTTGTTTCTTTATATTTTTTTTCCTTGAGAATAATCCCACATCAACCAAAATTCTATATATACTTTTGTTGATGTGTTGGAGGAGCCTAGTTGACAGGTTGTATAGGTACTCCCAACCAACCATCGACTAGTAAACAATTATGTAGTTGTATGCTTCATATATATAGGTTGTTGAGACAAATGATATAGAGATGGTTTACCCTCTTTTGTACATTATGGTATGATAATGTAATAGAATACTTGTTGCTGGTGTGACCGTTATTCTTGTTCTTTCTTGATCCTTTATGTATGATTTCTTTTGTACATGATTATCTCTTATAATACACTATTGGTAACATAATGTAATCCCACCTAGGTTGGCAGGTGCGGGTGGAATTCTCTTCAGCTCTAATGGAAATAGAATGAAATATTACACTTGGGCACTTGGCAAAAGAACAAACAACAACGCGGAATGGTTAGCTCTCACCAAAGGGCTGTAGATCACAAGAGAGGATGGAATAACCGATCTAGCAGTTTGCGGTGACTTAATGATGGTCATCAGGGATGCTAGGAATTTGATCAAGAACAAAAAGAGCCCTACTTCTAAAGTACACAACCTCCTTAAGTTCCTTGTTAGAGAATTCAAAAATATACGTTTTTTGCACATCCTGAGAACAAATAACCAAGATGCAGATGTGATGGCAAACAACTGTGTAAGATTAGACCAAGGTGTGCTCGTTAGAAATCAAGAGGTGCATTACAAATCATGGATCCCTTTCCTATGAATTTCGCTCCTCCATGTCTACATCACTGTAATGGCCCTTGTTAGGAATTTTATTAAAATGGCAATTTTTCACTTTTTTTCCTAGTTAGACCTTTGACTAATTTTGAGCTCTAGGTCCCCAAATTGCTCCAATTGTTCCCAAATATTCTGATAAGGTATATGGATAATGTTAGAACATAAATATGTGTTTCAAAGATGCTTTTGGACCTTTAAAATACTTCTGCAAATTCTCTTTCAATTCTGGCCAATGTAGGGAATTTTACTAGTAATTTCCCTTTGACTAGTATTGGTCTCTAGGTCTCAAATTGACTCCAAATGCCTTCAAATATTCAAGGAAGGTGTATGAATGATATTATGACTTGAATATGATGTTCATGTATGATATATGGCCACCAAAATACCTCTGCAAACTCTCTTAAGATTCTGGATCAAGTATGCAATTTTACTAGTAATTTGGGGTTCAAATCCCCCTAGGATAAGTACTGAAAATGGCTTCCCAAATGCCTCCAAACCCACTCAAATTTCTGAACAGAGGTAGGGAATGTATTAAGGATGTTACTAAGGTCTCATTTTCACCATTAATTGATTATTATATCTATTCCAACCCTCTCCCATTCAGCTGCAAAAATCACCCATTCAACCCTTGGGGAAATGACACTATTTCTTCTCCCAATGCAATTAAACCAAGTAAAAATACTTCAAATGCTCAAGTACAGTAAATGAAACTTGTAAAATACATCCCTGGAAGTCTATTAATCACAAATGTATCAGATAATCATCCATTCATTCGAAATCATCAACATTACATTGGTTCACAACAAGGTAGTGGGGAAATGGCACTGTTCTTTCATTAAAAATTAGATTTACACATTTCTACTTGGAATTTAGAACTGAAAATTTTTGGAGATGAAGAAAAGAGTATTTAATTAATGTTAAAAAAATAAATAGTGCATTATAAGCTCCCCCAAAGAGTACAATAGCTCACCAAAAATGCCCTCCCTCAAGGATCAAGAATATGCCATCAAAACGGGAATTGGTTGAAGGAGTGAGATGCAATAGAAGAAACCATGAGCTGTCCTGTAGCTTACACCTACAAATAAAGACTCCATTAAATCTCCAAATTAAAGGTCTGAATGGCCTTTCCAATTACCAACCTAGATGGGAATCTTTCACCCTCGAAATTGGCTAAGGCAAGAAACTAGTCATCCACTAGCTCTCCCTCTTCACAAATGCAGTTAAAATTCTACAAATGATCAAAAGCTACTTTCCTTATTTTTTATTGACATTTATAAACTTCTAATGTCCTCCATGGGTCGAATTCCTTCCAAGAGGCTCATGCCAACTCAAGTTGGGAAGAGATTCCAAAGAACGCCACTTGTACAACAATTCCTAGTCTCCCACTTCCACCAAATCACATGTGGAAGCATCTTAGCTGCCCTAACACCCTTAAGCGCCCTCTTGGAGTCTATTTTTAGCCCTGACATGTCATATATGTCATATGTCAGCCTTCAGGTCTGATTTTTGTCATAGGTGTCATAGCATCTTCATCATTGTTGTCATAGAGCTAGGGAATCTAGCCCAAGTGTCTCACTAGCTCCAAATTGCCTCTTCCTCTTCCATGGGAGTTACTCTTCCTCTACATTTAGACCTCATTGACTCATACCAAGTATTATTTACCTTATAACTTATCCCAAGAACATTAGGCTTCCCATGGATTCGAAATTGCAAGAAGAGGATGCCATGTGGCACATAAATTCTAGCTTGTGTGGGTCCCACTTCCTCCATGTGTCTTCATGATCAAATGCCACTTTGATTTTCACTTGTATATATTTATTTATCTCCTTTATTAAATATTTATGCCATCCCAATGTTCCAACATCATTTATTATCCCCATTATTCCAAATCCCAAAGCTTCCACCCCAAACCTAGGAAACTAGTAATTTTCCTCCTTGGCAATTATTTGACCTTTAGCATCAATTTGACAAACTCTAATGAATAGGGACAATTTTCTTAGTCCATTGTGACCCAATGCCAAATTTGGGACATGACAAATCCTCTCTTCCCAATATTGCTTGTCCTCAAGCAATTCCAAACATGGGTGTTGAAGAATCTACTTTCTGTATAATTCTTTGAAGTTGCCACTGAATTTCCCAACCTTGAGTCTTTGAGATTCCATGAAGATTTTAGAGAGGAACTACCATGCTTGTTGCTGCACTACTCTGATTAAAATCACTTTATTAAGTGGGGGATCCATCTCCCATACTGCTTGCTTCCCCCAAAAAAATGAAACCAATGAGACAAAAATTATTCCAGGGTCCCATTGCTTGTATTGCACCCCAACAATTAAGAGTGCTCTCCAACCCACACCATTAGATAAGAGGATTCCTGGATCCCATTTTCTTGTATGCATTCTTCCAAACATCATGAGTACCAAATATATATCATCAAAGTACATAACAACATAATGAAAATGTACATCAAGGATATGCTTCATCAAAGAGTCATGAAAGTGCTTATACCTCCAAGCAAGTAGACCACCATTTTCCAAGTGCATACAAGCTTCAAGTGACCAATCAAATCTACTCCAATGACATAGGTGAGGATCCCATGTCCTATAATGCTGCTCCAAAAGGATGTGATATGTATCAAAATATTCAGCCATGTATTTCATCCAAGAAGTGAATGAAGAATCTCCACTAAAATCTGAACCAAATAATGAGCAAAAAAAACAAGGAGACTTCAAATGACTCAAAGAAGTCTCACCCATACATACCTGAATGTGATAATCATAAAGATATAACAAAGTATGTGGCTTCCAACAAAAATGTTGTCCAATCATAAATCTATTCTCCCAATTGTTGGATGAAGTTCCTCCAACATCAAATGAATCAAGTGTTGAGCAAGAAAAACCATGAGTCTTCAAGTGACTCAAATGCATATCATAGGTGCATCCATGTAGATGTGCATAATCATAAAGTAACAAAGGATGTTGCTGCAAATGTGAATAAGAATGTGCTCCAACCAGGTCATCATAAAAAGTAAATATAGGAGTTCCACACTCCTCATGTGGCACCATCAAAAAGAACCCTTTCACCCATACTTCATTGAGACTAATGATGCAAATCATGGAATTGTAGGATGTAGGAGAATGAACTAACTCACCCAAATGATCAAAAAGTGCAGAAGTTTCATCATGGGAAGGATCCATATGGGTAGTATCATGCAGCTCCTTTAAAAGTGTGAAACCTTTGTCATAGATTGGTTCCAATGTAGAGGAATCATGCTCTTCTTTAAAAATTGCATAACCTTCATCAAGAGACAATTCAAGTTCCTCTTCCACCACATCAAGTGTTTGGATCTCTTCAAGTTCATCTTCAAACACATTAATCACATTCAAATTTCCACATTTCTCATGATCCACCATGTCATGAGAATCCTCCAAACAATCTACCATTTGACAATCTGGAACATAGGAGGAAAAACAAGTATCTTGCAACTTTTCAAGAAGTTGCTCATTTTGAATTGTGAGATTATGAATATCCTCATTATTCTTCAAGTATGCATCCTATAACAATTCATTAAGCTCAAACAAATGGTTTCTATCAAAGAGCAAAGACATGAAATTACCTTTGATCTGGCACATTGCTCTTTGAATCTTCTCCATGTCTTCAAGGAAGGATGTTTCCTCCAATGACGTAGCTCTCCAACAAGAATTTGACACCAATGCTTGAGTGTCATGGAGAATGCTGAGGGACTCTTAGATCTTATTTTCATTCATATTTAAGGACCCTTCAATAAAATGAGGCTCTTGCAAATGAACCTCCTCATCTTCTTCAATTTTGCTTGGACCAACTTCATGAAGCTCAAGTGGTGATGGGGAAGTTGATCTTGGTTCTTCTTCAACTGCTACAAGGTCTTCATTATCATGCTTAATGGAACTTGGGCTTGCAGCAACACTTTCAAAAGTGATCTCTATGTCACCAACATAGAGGTGTGAGCACCCATCAGTAGGTACTCCTTCATAGTTTAAGCATCCATCAGTAGATGCTCTTTGGTTCATGTCTAAGCTAGAAGGTGTCTCGAAATGATCTTACATATTTTCAATAGAATCTTCTTCATGCTCTTGTGATGTCTCTTCATTTTTATCCTTCAAGCAAGATGATGCATTTTTCCCCTTGTTTTCCTTATGATCAATATCGTTGGAATCTCTTTTTGAAGAATTCCCAAAAGCTCTCCTCAAGTGGGACATAATTACATGCACACATATATGATACTCACTCCAAGGTTCTTTACACAAAGGGCATAAACCTTTCTTTACTAACTCCACATCTTCATTTTTGGGCCTATTTTCAAAAACATGTTCAGCATAGTACTCAAAAGACATGATATTTTGTGTATTTTTGCTCGAAGCAAGATATTCTTGATATTTTTTATATTGTTGGGGCAAGGTTTTATATGTTGCTCTCCATCTTTGGAACTCACTCATAGAATTATCCTTGGTTGGTGTGACACACTCATATTCATCAGATTTAAATTCATAAGAATAATCTTCATTTCTCTTGAAATTGTAAGAAGTGTTGCATGATGGCACCTCTTCCTCGTACCATTCACATTCTGCTTCATATTGCTCATAAGCATCTGTATATTGCTCATAAGAATTGTACTCATAGGATTCATCATAATAGTAAGACATGGCTGCCAATTATTCTTGAATGTATGTACCTAATACATGGGTGAAAGTACCATGCTCTGTTACCATTGTAATGTCCCTTGTTAGGAATTTTATGAAAATGGCAATTTTTCACTTTTTTCCCTAGTTAGACCTTTAACTAGTTTTGAGCTCTAGGTCCCCAAATTGCTCCAATTGCTCCCAAATCTTCTGATAAGGTATATGGATGATGTTAGAACATAAATATGTTTTTCAGGGATTCTTTTGGACCTTTAAAATACTTCTGCAAATCCTCTTTCAATTCTGTCCAATGTAGGGAATTTTACTAGTAATTTCCCTTTGACTAGTATTGGTCTCTAGGTCTCAAATTGACTCCAAATGCCTTCAAATATTCAAGGAAGGTGTATGAATGATATTAGGACTTGAATATGATGTTCAGGGATGATATGTGGCCACCAAAAGACCTCTACAAATGTAATGTCCCCATTTTGACCCCCTTTGTATTAAATCGTAAATGATGTAAATATTGTAATTTGATCATGGTGAGGAGCTCAAGGCCAAGGCCCCACCATTGACTTAGCATTTTGTATCGACAATTAAAAATAGATGCATGTGGTTCTTGTGCGAGATGGGCACAATGTAAATAAGACATCATGTAAATATGAATTTTAATGGAAAACCCCAGAACTAGCTATGCAATGCAACAAAAACGATGGGGCATGATTTCTACAAGGAATAGGGAGGGGAAATAACCAAACCCTTGAGCCACTAGGGTCAGCCCATGTGTCAATAAGAAAACCCATGAACTCTTAACTACCCATTTTTGTCCCATGCACCCAATCATTTAATTCTTCCAAAGATTGGTTGGGGCAGTTAATGACTTGGGATTGGAGAAGTATGGCAGTCAGATTTCGTGCATGGGCAAGCCATCAACCTGGAAATCATATTTTTGGTTTGCTGGGCAAGAAAACCTGCACGAAATGCTTCCTAAGGCAATTATTCATGCATTACGTTCTTCCTCTCACGCAGACTAAGCTCACTGGAAGTTACCCTCACATTTTTCACCATAACCCTGCGTTTTTCCATGCCCAGGAATTCGTTTTTGGTATTGTGCAGCAGCTGGGGAAGGAGGGACGCGAATTGGGACTGAGGGAGAGGTCATTTTTGCCCTTGGGGCGTTTTTCTGGAATGGGTTTGCTTCCCCAGTCGAATTTCCAAGCGCCAATACGTTTTGGGTCTTCCCATGTTTTTCTGGGTTAGTTGAAACCCCATCTCCTGCATCCCATTGTGGAAAACGTTTTCCTCATGCTCAACAAGTGTATTTTGCTATTATGTGCATCCTTGTTTTGATGTGAACCTGTGAGCAAGAAACTGGAGTGGTAATGGACAGAATTGGCTTGATAAACCTAGTGTAGGGAGTAACCTCTCAAGAAGATCAAGAGGGCTGGCTACTTTTCTATGCACATCCTGAGAGCACTAGAAAGGAAGGTATGGCTTGAGGGACTGTGTGGCAGTGAAGAGAATACTTCCTTGTGTTGGGTGTGTAGGCATTGTGAGTGCCAAGCTGAATAGATCTGGGAGAGGTACCCATAGCTCGGTGGTTGAGCTCACTAGCTTAGCAATTCTCCCTTCCCATTTCCTAGCAGCCTAATAAACCCAATTGCAGATTGGCTTGGCTCATCTTGGTGTATGCTTGGCTATGTGTGAGTCTGTTGTTCCCTGGTTCCTTGTAGAGATCATGCCCAGCTCGGGGGGTGGCAGTGGTGCTGAGAGATTGAGGAGCACATTGGCCTATGGTTGGGTGGAACGTTGCAGTTGCATAGCCAGTTGCTTGGGACTTCCTTATTGAGATAAATATTCTCTTGTGTAAATTGGCCATTATCATTTGATGAATATTATGAGTGTATGTGGATGTGTTAAATAAATTTACTTCTGCTGTGTTTTTACAAGTTTATGCATTTCCATATGATCTTGTATAATTCTGCAAAGGTCTCTATTTAATGGTTGTCACAGAATAGCTTGAATGTATGTTAGATATCAACAGGATTTATTTAATTTTCGTTGTGTTCTTTAGCCTGCACACATACATGTCTTGTGTCAATAAGTTTAATGAATGGATATGGGGCTAATTGCCCAGGATTGAGCACCACGTCCTCTCTATCATGTTGTATGGTAGGAAGGGGACACTACAACAAACTATCTTAATATTATGGACCAAGTATGCAATTTTACTAGTAATTTGGGGTTCAAATCCCCCTAGGATAAGTACTGAAAATGGATTCCCAAATACCTCCAAACCCACTCAAATTTATGAATAGAGGTAGGGAATGTATTAAGTATTTTATTAAGGTCTCATTTGCACCATTAATTTATTATTATATCTGTTCCAACCCTCTCCCATTCAGCTGCAAAAATCACCCATTCAACCCTTGGGGAAATTACACTATTTCTTCTCCCAATGTAATTAAACCGAGTAAAAATACTTCAAATGATAAAGTACAGTAAATGAAACTTGTAAAACACATCCATGGAAGTCTATTAATCACAAATGTATCAGAGAATCATCCATTCATTCGAAATCATCAGCATTACATTGGTTCACAACAAGGTAGTGGGGAAATGGCACTGTTCTTTCATTAAAAATGATATTTACACATTTCTACTTGGAATTTCGATCTGAAACTTTTTGGAGATGAAGAAAAGAGTATTTAATTCATATTAAAAAAATAAATGGTGCATTATAAGCTCCCCCAAAGATTACAATAGCTCACCAAAAATGCCCTCCCTCAAGGATCAAGAATATGCCATCAAAACTGGAAATGGTTGAAGGAGTGAGCTGCAATAGAAGAAACCATGAGCTGCCCTGTAGCTTAAAACTACAAATAAAGACTCAATTAAATTTCCAAAAGAAATTTCTAAATGGCCTTTCCAATTACCAACTTGGATGGGAATCTTTCACCCTCGAAATTGGCTAAGGCAAGAAACTAGTCATCCACTAGCTCTCCCTCTTCACAAATGCAATTGCAAATTATACAAATGATCAAAAGCTACTTTCCTTCTTTGTTATTGAAATTTATAAACTTCTAATGTCCTCCATGGGTCGAATTCCTTCCAAGAGACCCATGCCAACTCAATTTGGGAAGAGATTCCAAAGAACGCCACTTGTACAACAATTCCTAGTCTCCCACTTCCACCAAATCACATGTGGAAGCATCTTAGCTGCCCTAACACCCTTAAGCACCCTCTTGGAGTCTATTTTTAGCCCTGACATGTCATATATGTCATATTTCATCCTTTAGGTCTGATTTCTGTCATAGGTGTCATAGCATCTTCATCATTGTTGTCATAGAGCTAGGGAATCTAGCCCAAGTGTCTCACTAGCTCCAAATTGCCTCTTCCTCTTCCATGGGAGTTACTCTTCCTCTACATTTCGACCTCATTGACTCATGTCAAGTGTTATTGACCTTATAACTCATCCCAAGAACATTAGGCTTCCCATGGATTCGAAATTGCAAGAAGAGGATGCCATGTGGCACATAAATTCTAGCTTGTGTGGGTCCTACTTCCTCCATGTGTCTTCATGATCAAATGCCACTTTGATTTTCACTTGTATATATTTATTTATCTCCTTTATTAAATATTTATGCCATCCCAATGTTCCAACATCATTTATTATCCCCATTATTCTAAATCCCAAAGCTTCCACCCCAAACCTAGGAAACTAGTAATTTTCCTCCTTGGCAATTATTTAACCTTTAGCATCAATTTGACAAACTCTAATGAATAGGGCCAATTTTCTTAGTCCATTGTGACCCAATGCAAAATTTGGGACATGAAAATCACCTACTAAGCGTTCTCTCCCGTGAGGGATTCCTGAAAATCATATTTCGCAACATTTGCTTGTATTGGATGTATATACCATAGTTTCATACCCCCTTTGGGGCCTCATTAAGAGGGACGCTCGCACACTCCCTTCACGTGGCCTCCACATGAGAAGCATTCCAAATATCACTTCAGAAGGGTCTCGAGGCTAGTGACTATTTATTCCTGGGAATCGATCAGGTAGACAAAACCTCTGCTCCTTAGCAATTGAGACCATGGCTAATTTTGGTGGCAAGCGCCTTTGCTGCATACAGACTGTTCCACATTCTAGTGGGGATCCCCTCCCAGATGAAAACACTTCCCTTCTTGGCCAATAAAATAGGATTGCATGGCTTGCGTGTAGAAACAGGAGAAGGCTCATGGCACATCGTTCGATAGTGGTGGTTTGGACAAAAACCAGGGCCTTGCAGCCTCCCTCACAGTGGTAGATGATCATTTGACCATTTTGGATGCCCAAATTCATGTTCTTAGGAGTGAGAATTTTGATATCAAGTAGGCATTGCAGCACTTGAGTGCCTTGGAGCAGACAACTCGTCTGGAGGCACACAACAACAATATCACCCTCAGTGTGAAAGTGGATAATCTCTCTACTGGTCTGGATAGTGGTCTCGGCTCAAATTTGGAGGCCCAAATCAGGGCGGTCCGTGTCATCACAAAAAGAATCGAGGGTAAAGTAGACATCCTGGTAAATGAATTAATTGATTTGAAGATGGAGATGTTGAACCTCGGTGGAGAAGCTGGAAGCAAGGAAGCTTCGTTTCGGATCTATCTAACACTCACAGTACCTTTGATGGTGTTTTTTTGGGTCTCTCTGTTGTGCAAACTGTGTCTTTTTGGGTCACTTTGTTTTTTTGAAAGTTATGGTTTTCTCCTTAGTTTAGTTGGAAGTTTCGGTGATCGTCGACATTATGTTTAAGCACATTTCTGTAGTATTTCTGGAAGCTTGAAGAGAACTGTAAAAGAACTGAAATCCATGTTTTCTTTTTGTCGTAGAAGATGTTGAATTGTAAAAGATGATAGATAAGACATGGTAGCTCTCCACTGTAGAGATGCAGGCCTGATCTTACACTTTGTAACCCTGATTCTGCTACCTTTTTTGTAAAAAAAAAACTCTTAATCGTTTTCGTAAAAAAAAACATAATGTAATCCCATAGATCACAACACAGGTTCCATTTCCTATAGTAATAAACCAGGACAAAACATGATCATGCTTACATAAATGGTGAGATAGGAGGAAATTAGAGAGTGGTGGAATAGAAAAATTGCAAACTGTATTCAAAATTATGCCAGGAGGAACAAGTTGACTCTTGCAAAGGCCAGAGAAAAGTTTTTCATAGAACCTCGTGAAATAAAGAAGTTTCTCAATAGAGTTCATGAGTATACTAGATGCCCAAAATGAAATATTTTTAATGAATAAGATATTTAATGGAGAATGGAAAAACTTACATGAGTGGGTCGAGAAGATATCCGATGAATTCTGCGAAGAGCAATCCATAGAGGAAAGAACTTCATTGGATGACATTAGGACTAGGTTTTATAATGACTTACGTGATAGATTTTATCTTTTCTTTACAAATTCTTAATTGAAAAAGGAGTTGGCCATATATTCAAAGCTCGACCTCCCTTGGGCCCTGGTTGCTCAAATTTGGAAAAGAGGAAAAAATATCAGGTGTGATTCGTCGGCGAATGAGAGTGGAAATATTTCCTCAGTAAATGAGTATCAATGATAAACCCACACCCATTTCCCATCAGTAGTTGGGTCATAAATGGGTGTTCGTTGACCATGTGGAATGAATGAATAGATGATACTAGTTGAAAGAAGGAAAATGGAATGAAACCTAGTGAGAACTCAAGCATGACTCGATGATAATTAGATGGCTAGCCACAAGGAAAAATTTGATATTTAGAAAATCGAAATGGAGAAAAGACAAAGAAAATGGGAAGAACTTAAGGACATTTAAAGTCCACTTCGTAACAAGAGAAATATGAAGAAATCGGTCGAGAAGCTCGGGCATCCAAAAGGACTACATGAGTCGATGGAAATTCAACCAATTGAGAGAAAGTACGATGTTCCAATACTGATCGTAGGACCTCTTTCAATGGAGGAAACTCCGAAACTATTCCATATGTAATTCCTGAAGTTACAAGCCTTGAAGACCCACTCCCCACTTCTGATGCTTTTGAATCATGGCCCAAGAGTAAGATAGATCATCGAGTGCGACTTGGAAATCAGAGTAGGCAAAAGTACCATATGGTGTTGACTAGATGAATGTGGACGAATTGTGGATCAATTGATGATTTAGAGACCACTTGATGGTAACTGATTACTTTTACACCCAAATTCAGAAGAAATAGTTTTTACTTATTCCATTCATAGCACATGGAGGTACCCCCCTGCCAACAACATTATTGATTGAAGCATGAACCCCATTAGAGATTCGAACTGATGACGAAAACTTAGTAGAATAAATTTGACTATATTGGCATAAAAATCATCACAAAAAGTAAGTACATATATAGTTGGTAACTCTCTTGCAGTGAATAAACAAATTTTTTCGTATATGACTTACCATCACTCAGTACACATACCAATTTATGAGGGGGATAAAGATCCCAAAATATAGTGGTTTGTCTGTGAAACTGTGTGAGAATCTAATCTTATCATTGATGATAATTGACAGATAGCACAGTTTCAAGGTGGTCTACCAAAAAGAGCACTTACATGGTACATGAATTTTATAGAAAATGAGCCAAGAACAAAAGATGAAATGAAGCAGAATTTTCTAGAATTTTTCTAGACTCAAGACAGTAGGCATTGGCTACAGAGAAGTTAAAATAAATTACTCAAACACCCAATGAAACAGTTCGTGAATATGGTAAAAGGTTCAAGGATTTGTTTAGTCAAATATCATCCAATATGGATCAAAATATTTTGATCCAATGGTTTGTTGCAGGCCTGCTACCTAGGATTAGAATGCCCTTGAACTTACATGAATTTACAACATACTAGGATGCTCTAAAGAAATCCCAAAAGGTTGAGTCGAATGAATATTTCACATTCACCCTTGTCAATAGGAGAGTAAAAGAGAAGCTGGAAATAATATAGAGATCACTTCAACAACTCACTTTACATCATATCGATATATGGTGTACGATGTGCTCAACTGATGATCACACCAAAGATAATTGTTGATATGACGACTGGCGTCAATTCATAAATGAAAGAATATTATTCCTAGACGAAATAATATCATTATGTGAATAAATAAGACCATTCCCAGAGGAAATAGAAACAGAAAACAGTCGATTCTTTCACACAAGATATTATTGTGATACATGTGAAAAATTTGAGCCACACTCAACCACAAATTGTCCATACAATGTGAACAATGTTAAAACTAAATTATGTGGCATATGTAAAGATAATTCTCATAGTAATGTGGAATGTGCGTTGAATATGAAAAATAAATTGTAATGTCCCCATCCAAATAAATCTCATGAAGGGAAATTTCCACCAATCTACTGGTTCCCTAGGTTTGGATGGAAACATTTAGACTTGGAATAAGGGAGCTATAAGACCCCAAATGGAAATTAGATTGAAAAATATATATTAAAGGGGATAAATAAATAATTATAATAAGAAAATAAGGTGGCACTTGGTCATGAGGACGCATAGGTGGTGTGGGACCCACACAAGTCAAGATACTTCATGCCACATGGCAACCTATTCTCATCCATTTGAATCCAAGGTGGAGTCTAACACTATTGGGGGAGTTGGTGAGGCATTATTCATGGCACTAATCTAGGAGGGTCGAATTAGAGTGGAAGAGTAACTCCCATGGAAGAGAAAGAGGCATCTTAGAAGAATTGTGACACTTGGAGCTAGATTCCCCACCTTCTATTACCACAATGATGAAGATTCTATGACACTTATGAAAAGGTTCATACCTCATTGATGACATATGACATATATGACATGTCAGGGCTAAAAATAGCCTCCAATAAGGTGCACAAGGGGAGTTATTGCAGCCAAGATTCCCCCATTTGAATTGATGGAAGAGGAGGGCTAGGAAGTGTTGGACAAGTGGCATTCTTGGGAATCTCTCCTTAATTCGAATTGGGATGATGCTCTTGGAGGGAATAAGAGATATGGAGGCCTTGGGAGGTTAATAAAAGACAAGAATAAAGAAGGAGACCATCTTTTTATCATTTCTCATTTGACACAATTGGAGAGATTAGCTTGTCCTTGTATGGTGGATGTTCATCCTCCCTGCCTTAACCAATTTAGAGGGTGCAAGATTCCCATCCAAGTTGGTTGATGGAGAGGCCATTCAGATCTCTCAACAGAGATTCATGGAGATTTTTTTATTCAGGTTCAAACCCCAAATGAGTTCGAGTTCATCTTCTCTCATTCTTCTCTATTCTTATTCTACTATCTTTCTCTTAATGTCATGTAAATGTGCAAGGGCGCACTCTTGTTGCATATAGTTATTGAAGGAATTTTATTTCGACTTCATGGACATGTTAGTTTCTGCATATCTCTGTAATATTCATATCATGATATATGCATCTCGAAATACCATGTACTTCAAGTGTTATTTCCAATCAAAAATGAAATTAGAGCCATTAACCACATATACTATGAAACAAGAACTTTATACTATGAACGAGAACTCTAACCATAAAAATGATGATTTTTGCCAAAAAAACACCAAAAACAACCCCCAAATAGAAAAGTGTTGATACCAGTATACACATTTTTTTTCAAGGTAAAAAATAGAGCCATGGCCTAAACATCCCATACTGTTGTTTACAAAAACTCTAAAATCAACCCCTAAATTGGAAAAGTTTTTTTTCTTCAAGAGATAAATTACAACTTTTTTGAAACTTGCATATAAAACAAAAAAACAATTTAAAACCTAACCACCCCTCCCTTTCCCCCTTAAATTTATAACAAAATTTAAAAATAAAATTAAAAAAAATTAAGAATTTACAAAAAAAAATTCAAAATCAAAATTATATATAACAAAATTAAAATAACAAAAAAAAATTATAACAAATTTCAATTTAAATTTAAATTTTCAATTAAAAAAAACAACTAAAATACAAATTTAAAAACTTAAAAATCAAACGAAAATAAAATTAAAACATATATATATAACTGAATTAAAAAAAAAAACAAATTTAAAAATATATAAAAATTTGAATTTAAAAAAACCAAACAAAAATATAACCCTTGGTCACCCCTCTCTCCTCTGCCTCCCCCCACGGCCCCCTCCCTCCCGCACCCTCCCCCTATCCCCCCTCCCCCTCCCCGCCCCTCCCTTCCTCCTCCTCACCACACACCCTTCCCCCTCCTCCCTCCTCCTGCCCCCTCCCTTCCCCCTCCTCCCCGCCCTCCCTTCCCCCTCCTCCAGTCGCCCCTCCCTTCCTCCTCCTGCCACCACCCCCTTCCCCCTCCTCCCCCTCCTCCTCCTCTCTTCTCCCTCTGCGGCCCTTTGGCGCCCAAATGAGCAGCGCTCTGTGCACTTGGGCACCAAAGGGCCGCCCATGAGGGGCAACCCTTTGGCGGACAAGTGAGTGTCTGCTCCTCTCACTTGGGCGCCAAAGTTCCACCCCTCACCTCCTCCTCCAGCCACCCCTCCCTTCCTCCTCCTCCATCGCCCCCTTCCCCCTCCTCCCCCTCCTCCTCCTCTCTTCTCCCTCCGCGGCCCTTTGGCGCCCAAGTGAGCGCGCTCCACTCACTTGGGTGCCAAAGGGCCCCCCATGAGGGGCAGCCCTTTGGCGGCCAAGTGAGCGTCCGCTCCGCTCACTTGGGCACCAAAGTTCCACCCATGAGGGGCGGCCCTTTAGCGCCCAAGTGAGCGTTCAACATCCCGCCACTCGTGAGGGGCGGCCCTTTGGCACCCAAGCGAGCATCGCGCCTCCTGCGAGGGGCGGCCCTTTGGCGCCGCTCACTTGGGAGCCAAATCCCCGCCCCTCACGGTGGGTGGAACTTTGGCGCCCAAGTGAGCGTTCAACATCCCGCCACGCATGAGGGGCGGCCCTTTGGCACCCAAGCGAGCATCGCGCCTCCCATGAGGGGCGGCCCTTTGGCGTCACTCACTTGGGATCCAAATTGCCGCCCCTCACGAGTAGCCCTTTGGCACCCAAGTGAGCGACGCTTCGCTCACTTGGGCGCTAAAGGGTCGCCCCTCACATGCGGCACGATGCTCAACATCGTGCTACCCTTGAGGGGCATCCCTTTGGCGCCCAAGTGAGTGGAGTGCCGCTCAATTGGGTGCCAAAGGGCCGCAGAGGCAGAAGGGAGGAGGAGGGGGCGAGGAGGGGGGAGGGAGCGGCGGGAGGAGGAGGAAGGAAGGGCGGTGAGGAGGGGGAAGGGAGGGGGCGGCGGGAGAAGGAGGAAGGAAGGGCGGTGAGGAGGGGGAAGGGAGGCGGCGGGAGGAGGGAGAAGGGGGAAGGGGGCGGGGGAAGGAGGAGGAAGGGAGGGACGGGGAGGGGGAGGGCGCGGGAGGGAGGAGAGGTGGGGAGGTGGAGGAGGGAGGGGTGACTAAGGGTTAGGTTTTTTTTTTTGCTTGTTTTTAAATAATAATAAAAAATTATATATTTTTAAATTTGTATTTTATTTGGTTTTTTTTAATTGAAAATTTTAATTTTAAATTGAAATTTGTTATAATTTTTTTTGTTATTTTAATTTTGTTATATATATATATATATATATATACATATACATATTTAAATTTGATTTTTAATTTTTTTTTATAAATTCTTAATTTTTATTTTTTTTTGGTTATAATTTTAAGGGGGGAGGGAGGGGAGGTTAGGTTTTAAATTTTTTTATTATATAGTTTAGGTGGGGTTAGGGGGTAGGTTTTAATTTTTTTTTAATTATTATATATTTTTTTATATAGTTTAGGGGGGTTGGGCGATGGTGGTGTAGGGTGGGGTTTAATTTGTTTTGAATGTTTTTTATTGTTTCCTAAGTTATGGTGGTAATTTATATTTTATTTTTATGTGTGGGGGGTAGGGGAGTATTTAATTGTTTTCTATTTAGTTTTATCTATGACAGAAGGGGAGGAAGGACAAGGTAAGGTAGGGCCAAAAATATTTTTTAATTTTTTTAAACGTTTTTAAAATACAGTTTATAGTGAATATTGATGTCGACTTTTTTTATATTGATGTTAAATTTGACAATTTTTTGATAAGATATATTAGTAATGTTTTGACTTTCAAGGTTTATTTTAAAAATAAAATTTCTATATATAATGTTTTTAATATGTTTTTTACAAATATATGGTATAGTTTTTCTTGAATTTATGTGAATCGTCACTTTTCGGAAAATAATATGAAATAGTATCAATTTTATACAAAAAATCTCTGGAAATTCATTAAAATAGTTTTAAATGTCTTTATTTTCTGGAATTTTTTACAATTTTGTCCAAAAAAATGTCTTATTTTGTCCATAAAAATGTCCTATTTTATAGAAAAAATTGCAAAATGTATATGTTTTTCATTATAAATTGCTTAAAAATGTATGTTATTTTGTTAAATTTCTAAAAACACACTTGAAAATAGAAATTAAAAATATTTTACGACAAAGATAATTCAAAGGCCCAAAAAACTGCCTCAAAATGAAAATGTGTGATACTAGTATCAACCCTTTTTGAAACAGAGGTAAAAATAGCTACTAAAATTAGGAGAGAGAAAAACGAGAATTGTGTCGAGTTTTTCGTTTCATAGTATAAGTGGTTCATTTTCCTCGTAGCATTTTCATAGTAATTTTGGGATGATGTTGTACCTGTTTTATAACAGATTTTTAAGAGATATTTATTCATGTCATGAGATTTATATGAAGTTAACTTGATGCCCCAAATGATTTTTTCATACCCCTAAAGGATAACTATGGTTTCTGACTAAATTCGAGACTTCTTGTCCACCATTTTCTCCCCAAATTCTAGACTCTAGAGCTTTCGTTCATTGGGATCCCTATTCGACCCTAAAACCAAATATAATCTTGCACATATGTTTTCATTGATGTCCCCTAATAGAGACAAGTCTAATACCAATAATTAGTGCGGGTCGTACAGTGTTTGGAAGAGCAACTAATGGAAGACTTAGGGGGGATTTCCACCACCCAAATTGACTAGTCTTGTCCCGAAACTTCTTTCCTTGCAAATTGCATACCATGGATGGGTACATCAGTTGTTTGGGTATATGATATATGTTTTAATGTGTCTTATGCCCCATAAAGACCTCTATCCCAAAATTCGAAAGCATTTGGAGGTGTTTGGAACCAGTTGTAAACTACACCCCTATTGTCAAAACAAGGTGAATCCAAGTACTTTTCTTTGGAGGGATATTACAATGGTATCAGATCATGGTCCTTGCACCTACTTTGGGTGAATATTTATGAGGTCAATAATTCATCCCCCACCCTTATAAACCAAAACTGAAAGTACCTTTGGTGAAGAGGAAGAAGCAGGAGAAGAGGTGCACTCTGTTGAAACTATGACTAAGGATGAGAAAGGAACCTCAGAGATGGAGGAGAAAGACGAGTTTAGGAAATTCATGAAACCATTTTTTTAGCACATGAAAAGGCATATAATGAAAGGGTTCTAATTGATGGATAGTCAAATTGGAATCAGATTGGATTTAGGAGGCAGCAGTAATTCTCAGTTCAAGGAAAATAAGGCATTTGGTGAAAACATTTTCTCCAAGACAGGGCCTCACAACCGACCCAATGAATTCCAAATCTCAACAAGAGCTACCACACCCAATTTTCTCGATCCCAAAGAGGATCCTAACATTCAATATGGAATGCATGAATTTCTAGCATAATAGCAGCAATTGAGTGAATATTGTAGGAGGACCTTACCATTTGATCAATTCCTTACTGTCTCAAACAAGCTCAAAATGAGAGGAGCTAACAGAACTCATTTTCAAAATAAAGAAATGAATTATGCCATAGGTAAAATGGCCCTTCCCACCTTTGATGGATCATCCAAAATTTATGAAAATACTTTGGTACAAAAGTTAGATGTATATTTTCAGCGGAATCCAATGGTTTAAGAGGATGCTTTAAAAATGGTTATCCTGCATCTTGAGGGAGAATCAACTAATTGGTGGTTACATGGACTTAAAACCCTGGTACATGATTAGATCACATCATATGAAGAGTTTGTTAACGGGTTAGTGGAAATATTTGAGCAAAAAGACCCTAAAATGCCTTTCAAGGAACTAGCATAGTTGAAGCAAACTAGAACCCATGAGGAGTACATATTGGAATTCCAAAAACTCTCAGTTATGGTGGTTGATGTATCTATGGTTTGATTGGTATTTCTCTTTATTGAAGGATTGGCTAAAACTTTAAAAGGTTTAGTTAAAGCTCACAAACCTACTTCATTAAAAGATGCCATGAATTTGGCAAGAGATATGCAAAATGTGATACCCAAGACAAAGTATCCTCCCAAGCCCAATTTTCCTTCCAAGTTCATATTTGACAAGAGACCATGGAAAAAAGATTCATTTGAGAAGGATAAGAAAGAGGGACCAGGCAAGGAAGAACTCAGAAGAAATAAACTATGTTACACATGTCATCAACCATGGGTACCAGGGCATAAATGTGTTAAGGGGAAAGCACAATTTATTGAAGTATTTTCTGATGATGAAGGGGACATGGAGGAAGAAGAAAAACTTTCATCCCAAGAAGAGGGATATGACACAGCAGAAGAATATCATCCATCACCCGAAAAAGGGAGAATGACAGTGCTTTCAGGAGTGCCTCATTTTCACACCATCGGATGCAACGGAGTGGTACAAGGGAAGAAAGTTTTGGTATTGGTAGATGGAGGAGCAACTCATAACTTCATTGATGTAGCCTTCGTGCAGAGGAGAAAGTTACCTATTGAAGCATTCAAAGGATTGACAATCATCATTCCAGGTAACAATTCTATGGAATGTAACACATGGATTTCAAGGCTACAAATTACCATATGTGGTGAGTGTTGTCAATACAAATTTGGTTTTGGGAGTACAATGGTTGTACTCTATACGAGAACATACAGTGAACTACCAAATACCTGAAATGAAGTTCAAATATTCGAGAGGAAGCCGAATGTTAGTGTAGTGGGGGTTTACACCCCTGCTCGTGCAAAAGGGAACCTACTAAGGGAAAGGGACCCTTAGTAGCAAGTTAATGGAAAATGGTGAAAAACTAATTAAACACAAAACATAAAGAATCTAATCTAGCATGTGCACAAGATAAAAAGTGATTTCAAAACATGGAAGAACAAACTTTCAAAACAAGATAACAAAGAATCTTTTAACCTTTTATATTAATGGGCAAGCTAGGGCTTGCAAAGAATTTACCTCGAAGAACGAGGCTGTTGAATCTTTGACAGTGGTACAGTGTGCTCTGGAGTTTCTTTGGTTCCGTACTCTCCTCCTCAATACTTCGGTGGTGGCTAAAGCTTCTATCTTATGGGAGGACAAAGCTCAAAAGGTGAATGGATATGGCTTAGACAAAAAATTTAGCAGCATAAGGGTAGAGTAGGTGAGGGATGTTGAAATGAGGGGCCTTCACCCCCTTTTATAAATTTGGATTAGGGTTTTAGGGTTTTTTAGGGGTTTTGCCCTCTTTTTTCTTTTTTGATTTTCTTTTGAGTTTATTCCCAATTATTTTGATTTTTGGGAAAGTTTGACCCTCTTATGGGGTTTTGGTATGTTTTTGAAGGAATTTTAAAATATTTTGATTCCCTTTTGGGTTTTCTGGGGTTTTGGAGGCTATATTGATAGGAATTTTGGTCAACAGGGGTATGTGTCTACAGGAATGAGCTAGTGAGTAATTTTTTGATGTTAACAGATTTCCCCCTTATGTGTGAGGGCAGGAGCTCATCGTATGGCCAATAGACATCATAAGTTCTATGATTTTCCCTGGTGATCAGCATTGTGATGGAGGAGAGTAGGAACTGGATGGAAACCGGAACACAAGGTCTGTACGGACTGCCAAGAACTAAAAATACATGTCTCACTGAGGAGTGTCTTAACATATGGACGAGGCAGGCATACCCATGCTTGTTGTCAAAATATAATAATGAGGTCCAAAAAGGGGACTTGAACAATACATGGAAAAATGTTGTGTACATCATATTGGTCTAGAGGGGACGCAAATCTAGGACATACCCATGGTCTGACCATGGTTAATCTGGAGAACTGGTGTATGGAAATGATGGCATCCATATAATCGCCAAACGCAGCCCTGATATCCATAGGAACATATAACTGGGTGTTCTGAATTGACTCACCAATATGCTAGAGTCGAGGGACATTTGGGGTCGTTGAATAATAACTGAAGGGACCAATACCTTGCACGAATCTCAGCGGTGCGATGAAGGTGTCGAAGTCGAGCACGTGAGAAACAACCATCCGGAGAGGCAATAAGGACTTTTCTCAAAATGGTCTATAGGCACTCACCATTGATAGTGATGAGTCCAAGGCGCAGGGACCTCTGGGTCTATCCTTTGGAATAGATGAGGTGGCATCGACAGAGGGAGACCGACAACTACCAAGGCAATGATGTTTCCTTAATAGAAGCATGAGGTGCACAATCAGAAGGTGGTAGTATTGTAGGTGGGACTGATGTATTGTGGGGACAAATGAGGTCGTAAAAAGTGGGCGAGGGGACTCAAACTTCCTTTGTTCAGAGTATGATGACATGGATGACCTGGCAGCACATGAAACTAATCTTCAAGGGTGGGGATCATAGCTTGAAGGGATCAGGGGTTGTGACTGCAAATGGGAGAGACGCGGGGGAGAAAAATGATATATGAAATCAGGAAACTCTGAAGGTGGCATATCGCAGAATACTCTAAATAAAGGCGACCAAATTGGGGAAGCTACCATAATAAGGTGGATGTATATGGTACTTTCGAGTATAAGGTGGATGGATCAAAAAATGGTACTTTCGTGTGGATTGAACGAGACCAGCACAGTTCATGCTCGAGAGTGCTTTCAATTTTAAGGAGTCTGAAAGCGATAAGAAGACTCTGAAGTGGTGGAATGGTACCGTCATGTGGATTTCTACGAGCCCAGGACGGTGAGTGCTCGTGTTTGCTTTCAATTTTAGAGAGTCTGAAAGCAGTAAGAAGACTCCAAAGGGGTTATTTTTTGTCTATTAGTCTCCAAAGCCCAAAAAAGCATAAAAGGATGCAATGAAGAACTCTTCTGGCCAATGTGACTAGAGTATTCCTTTTTCGTAATTAGTCTACAAGGTCCGGAAAAGGGGTAAACTTATACCAGGTAGACACCCTTTCAGATACTTTTAGCGAGCACAATAGGAAGTAAGATTGCTTGGCAATCTTTTCATTGTTTTAGGAGTCAGAAAAGAGCTTAACAGAAACTCCCTAAGTGCCTTTTTCGTAAAGGAATTGATCGGCCCGAAAAAGGGGTAAAATTATACTGAACAAAATTAATGGTGAGGCGAGGAGGAAGTGTTCAATCAAGGGGCATGTATGGGGATCAACAATCGTGGTAGGGGGCAACACTGATGGGGCCTCCTCGTGGGTTGGCGAATGGTAGCAAAACAATGCCATACTCGCAGTATGGAAGGAGCGGAGGGCTCATGTGTGAGTTGTGATGCACTAATTTGTAAAATCTGACAGCGGTCGATGTAGCACACAAATCGAGGCAACACAGTGTGTGGACACAATGTCAAAAAAAAATTTGGTGAAAGCAAGAAATTATCTCAAGCATAGTCACGAGCGTGAAAAACTGAATCCGACGATATAAATAATGTCAAAGACGGAGGACGGTCGATGTGGCACGTAAACCGAGGCGATGAGGGGCATGTGGAAAATGCTCGAAAAAGGGGTTGGTGAACGCGAGAAACTATCTAAAGCATTTCCACAAGCGAGAAAAACTAGATCTGGTGGTGTAAAGAACGTCAAAAATGGGCAACGATCGATGTGGCACACAAATCGAGGCGACAAGGGCATATGAAAAAATGCCTGAAAAAGGTGCCAATGAAAGCGAGAAATGATCTCAAGCATTGTCACAAGTGCGAAAAACTGGATCCGGTCGTGTAAAGAACATCAAAAATGGGCGATGACCGATGTGGCACGCAAGCTGAGGCGACGAGGCGCATGTGAAAAAATGCCCGAAAAAGGTGCTAGTGAAAATGGGAAACCGACTCGACCACCGTGAAGTTCTAGATGCACTGGGTCCATTGGCATCAACTGTTTCAGAAATGGACATCGAATGATCCCGTAATGGCAAAACGAAAATAGGTCCAATGTCTATAAATAATAAGTGGACCCTCATAATAGGTGTCATTTGTGATTGGTGAGTTTGACAGGAGATTAGAGGAGCCCAGAGGTGAAAGTTGAGATTACGAGAGATTCGACTGGTGGATTTGTTGAGATATTGTAACTTCAAAGAATATTATATTTGTACTTTATTATTTCGGAGATGATTCATTCCTCCGTGAAGATCTTATTGTATATCCGGAGATGTTTATTCCTCCGTCGGAATGTGGTAACTTGGGTTATTAGACTTCCCTAGTGGGGGTCGGCCCTGTATGTGTTATGTGGGTCAAAGGGTTATTAGAACACTCTAGAGGGGTCGGCCCAGTCAGTTGTAGTGGGGTATTTAACCCATTGGTTAAATTCGAGCCTACATGATTTGTGTAAAAGACAAGTCGAAGTAGTGTATAAATAGAGGAGGTGTATTCCTCATTTTACACACACTCACTCACTTGAGAGTGGCGCACTTGTGGAGGAGAGGTCTGTTGTGGAGAAGGAGGAGCTTATGCTTAGGGTTACATCTTTGTATATTGCTGGTCATCTATATTGAGGAAGATTTACTGGGTTTTCTACCCCATGAGGGTTTCCCAGGATAAATTTGTGTCTCTTGTGTTTATGCTGTGCTTGTTGTTTCTTCAGTGATCCTGTATATGCTATTATTATGAAATGGAATGCAATGCTGCTATTTTTTGTCTTAGCATATTAAATCTTAACATGGTATCAGAGATAACCTAAAGGAAGGCAATGTATGGCACTTACGACACTTGCTTTACTTACGACAATTTGAAGGTTCGGGTTTTATATAGCAAAAACCAGTCATCGTGGAACTTTTGCCATAAATCCATTTTGGAAAAGGTTCAGGATATGAAACCTTTAAAGGTCATAGATAACATCTCCAGGTATCATGTGTCCAAAGGGCACCCTCAGATTCGTTGTACTTTGTAATTTATGATCAGTACAAGTTAGGGTTTCTGCCTCTTCCAGATCTCAGTCAAAATCAGGTGACCTAGGAAAAAAGGTCATAACTTGGGCTAGGAAGCTCCAAATGAAATTTCGTAAAAAGTGAAAGGTATTAAACAGACTATACTATCTCAGGAAATGTTTTCAGAGGCCGAAGTTGAACCAGTGACACGTGGCACGCCGTACAAGTTCGCTCTCCTGTCTTATCCCATAAACAGGTCACGTTGCGACACTTGGCATAACTTGGGATAGGAAGCTCCAAATGAAATTTCGTAAAAAGTGACAGGTAGTACACAGACTGTCCTATCTCAAGAAATGTTTGCAAAGGCCGAGGTTGAACCAGTGACACGTGGAACTCTGTACAAGTTCGCTCTCCTATTTTATCCCATAAACAGATCACATTGCGACACTTGGCATAACTCTCTCTC
Source organism: Larix kaempferi (assembly GCA_027924585.1). Taxonomy (NCBI): domain Eukaryota; kingdom Viridiplantae; phylum Streptophyta; class Pinopsida; order Pinales; family Pinaceae; genus Larix; species Larix kaempferi. The sequence continues at coordinate 286,282 of BSBM01002136.1, read as the reverse complement.
AGAAAATCCAATTGAGGTCAGACCTGTCGAGATGGAAAGATGACAGGTCAGGATACCATAAAAAAAGTTTTCAGACCCTGTGGAGCGAAAGGTTCGGAGTTACAGCAGAAACAATCATGTACATATTTCTGTCAAAACAGAATTATTTTTGGAGCACCTTCATTCATGGCTTCCGGAATTTAGGGTTTCGGAGAAAGTTAGAATTTTTGGAATCGGAATCCACGGCTGAATGCTACTCAGGAAAATCAAAATTTAGAGACCAAGATCGAATTTTTGGTTGGGTAGAAGACCGGGCTTGATCAAACCCTAGTTCGGGATTTTGATCGGAAAGATGGAAAATTAGGGCTTCAGCAAAAGTTGGAATTTTTTAAGTCTGTAACCACGGCTGGAAGCTCCTCAGAAAAATAAGAGTTTAGAGCCTTGGATCAAACCTTTTGATTGGACAGAAGGGTGTGCTTCATCAAACCCTAGTTCGGGTTCCTGTCTAGAAGATCCAGAAGTTTCGAAGGCAATTTTGAGGGGTCAAATTTTGGAGATTTCAAAATTGAAGTATGCTAGCAAGACACATCCTTCCATCCATTCAAAAGTGTGAAAGTCAAAGATTGAATTTTTAGGGTTTCTCTAGCAAACCCTAATCAAGCTCCAGATCAAGTTTCAGGGGGAGTTGAGGCTAAGGCCTTACATAAGAAGACTACAAGAAGTCTCGACAGGTATGACTTAAGGAGGTTCAGGTATGTCTTGAAATCTGATTCTTGATTAAGTTCATGATGTGTTTGTCTTCATATTATTTATTAGTACAATCTTGATTAATGTTAGAATTGTCTTATCACCCTAGTAACAGTATGAATGCATGTGAATGATCGAAGACATTCATTGATTAGGGCTATATGATTGTACTAATGCATTATGGTGTTGTGTGAGGTTGATGTTGTCTGCTAACAAGATACAGGTACATCACAAAAGACAAATCAAGTTCCATGACCATGACAACATGAAGACAAAGACTCATCCATAATATTTGTTCTACTTACGAGGTATGTATGACTTTGTTATATTATGCTTAACCTATGAGACATGCAGGTTCTAGCTCAGGATCTCTAAATCATTGAAGAGATTGTTTAGGTATGTTGTACATAACTAAGCAGGTATACTAATCCAGGTATGTTTTCCTATGTCAAGTTAGAATCTTACCTTGTGTTAGGATCCCTTATATAAGTATACTTGGTATGATTGGTTATGATTATTCATAAAGTTAGTAATCAAGGGTTTATGCATATTATGTCTCTTATCTTGATGATTTAATTAACCAGAAGAGTACTATGATCAAACAAGAATATGCATGAGTAAAAGAAGACTTCCTTGAAACCCTGAATACTAATGATCATGACTATACATATTCAAGATTATTTAGAATTAGAATGTTTTGAGAATATACTAATGAATGTATGTTTGTGTATGAGATCATGAGGATGACACTAGTGCACACTTGAGCATGCACAGTGGTACAGAATGAATAGAAGTTCAAAAGACATATAGAAGATCAAGCGGGAGGCAACCACACAAACATAAAAGATAAGTATTTGAGTTGTTATTTGAAATAGTAAATGATAGTGCTTGTATGCATATTTATATTCCTAGAATATATCATGCTGAGTGTAAACATTCATAGAGCATTGAACAGTATACTACTAATATGCATATGATTGGTAAGTTGGACAAACATTCCATTGTGCTTGTCTAGAATGAAACCTCTTTGCTGACATGCTGAGAGCTGTGCACACTCTCGATAGCATGTTCTGGTAGAGATGGAAGGCATCTAGATAGCCACTGTATGCATACAGGATATGGGAAAGTGTTGTGCCAAAGTATTGGTCAAAATAGTTGCATAACTATGTAAATGATATCTGTATGCATAATAGGTTATCATGTCAATATGATTTGATGATTATGAAGTATTACTAATCATGTACTTAATTTTGAATTGTAGGAAAGATCATGATGAATGATGAACACTGAACAAGCGATGGATGTTCAACAAAAAGATTTACAAATCAAACACACTATAGAAGGCTTGTGGCTAGAATATTCTCTTAGAAAGAGGAAGAGAATCATGATGAGATGTCTGCTCCAAGTGGCTAGATAAGACCATTCTCTTAATGGTGTAATTAAAGAAGAAGTGTGAATCAGGTTCTGTATGGGTTCCCAGGATCGATAATCAATTGATGAGCTTAATGATCACCATGGGCAATGTGGATCTCAACCTTTGCTACAAGGTTGAATATGGTTTCTATACACAGATGACATGGATGCAAGAAGGAACTCACCACAGAGTTCGAATGATATTGAGGCTCATATCAGTAGACCCATCTAACGAGAGATGGCACAGATAGATATGCAGAAGATCATTCAATGCAAAGTGTGAATGATGTTCAGTCAAAAAGGGAGAATTGATAGTTTCTTGATAAGCTTGGGCTTTACCAAAAGTAAAGTTGTTCCTAACCTTTACCTTAAGGTTGTGGATGATGAACCTATCTTACCATTATTGTATGACGATGATCTCTTTCTGACAAGGAATGAGAAATAGATCATGAAAAGAAAGAAGAAGATGGTTGCAGAAATGAAAATGAAAGATCTCAGATTGATGCATTACTTCCTAGGTCTGGAAGTATGGCAAGGCTCAGAAGGAATCTTTCTCAACCAGGGAAAGTATGCTAAGAAATATTAAAAGGACTTGATGTGTTGGAATGGCCACTCTTGAAGTTGTTAGCAGATGACTCATCAGAGTTAGTGGATAGAACTCTGTACAGACAAAATATTGAGTCATTGATGTGTCTAACAAATACTAGGTCAGATATATGCTTTGATGTGAACACCTTGTGTCAGTATCTAGTGGAAACCAGATGTGTTCACCTGTTAGTTGCAAAGCATGTGATGAGGTACCTAAAGGATACGATAGACTTTGATCTATGTTATCTTAGAGATCATGACTTCAGATGGCTACACAAATGTTGATTGGGCAGAAATTGTATCAGACAGGAAGAGCACATCGAGAGGATGTTACTGTCTGGGATCAGCCATGATCTCATGGTTTAGAAGGAAGCAATCTAGTGTGGCTCTCAGCACAAGCAGAATATATGGCTGCTTGCTCTGCTAGTTGTGAAGCAGTATGGCTTTAGAATGGACCCAACTGTGTTCCTATGTGACAAACAGAGTTGTACCAAAATGGTAGAGAATCCAGTATTCCATGATAAGTCAAAGCACATAGAGATCTTACATTTCTATATACAAGATATGGTGCAGAAAAGAATTAAAGTTCGAATTTGTAACAAGTTACCGATGTACTAACCAAACCTCTACCTCAATTAAAGTTTTCCGAGACAAACTTAAAATAGTTCAGAAGGACCCTCCTCGAAAGGGGGAGCGATGTGATCACTTATGATGAGATTGCCCGCATCGACAGTGAGGTCGATGATGTGGATACCTATATTGGTGATGCCGACAGAGAGGTTGGTGGATGGTCCTTAGACAGGGTCTAAGGTGACAAGGGGATTGCATCATCCTTGAACACATGTTCTAAAAGAGAGTCGTAGACGTATGTCTTCGAGAATGAAGTCCTTGGTGGACATGAGGGGATTGGATCATCCCTGGACTTCAGTCCTAAAGAGAGCCGTAGACATATGTCTTCGAGAATGAAGTCCTTGGTGGACATGAGGGGATTGGATCATCCCTGGACTTCAGTCCTAAAGAGAGCCGTAGACGTATGTCTTCGAGAATGAAGTCCTTGGTGGACATGAGGGGATTGGATCATCCCTGGACTTCAGTCCTAAAGAGAGCCGTAGACGTATGTCTTCGAGAATGAAGTCCTGGGTGGACATGAGGGGATTGGATCATCCCTGGACTTTAGTCCTAAAGAGAGCCGTAGACGTATGTCTTCGAGAATGAAGTCCTTGGTGGACATGTGAGGATTGAATCATCCTTGGATTTCAATCCTAAAGTGAGCCGTAGACTGGGTCTCCGAGAATGTAATCCTGAATGAACAGGTAGGGGATTGTATCTTCCCCGGACTTTGGTCCCAGAATTGATCCGTAGACTGATGTCTCCGAGAATTGAAGATAGGACTACATCGTCCCTGGACCTCGGTTCAAAATGTACGTGATGGGATTGCATCGTCCCTAGACATGAGACTTGTCTTAAAGTGATAAGGACTGATCATCCTGGAACTTGATCGGGATTGCATCATCCCTAGACATGAGACTTGTCTTAAAGTGATAAGGACTGATCATCCTGGAACTTGGTCGGGATTGCATTGTCCCTAGACATGAGACTTGTCTTAAAGTGATAAGGACTGATCATCCTGGAACTTGATCGGGATTGCATCGTCCCTAGACATGAGACTTGTCTTAAAGTGATAAGGACTGATCATACTGGAACTTGATCGAGATTGCATCGTCCCTAGACATGAGACTTGTCTTAAAGTGATAAGGACTGATCATCCTGGAACTTGATCGGGATTGAATCATCCCTAGACATGAGACTTGTCTTAAAGTGATAAGGATTGATCATCCTGGAACTTGATCGGGATTGCATCGTCCCTAGACATGAGACTTGTCTTAAAGTGATAAGGACTGATCATCCTGGAACTTGATCGGGATTGCATCATCCCTAGACATGAGACTTGTCTTAAAGGTACGTGTGAGGACTGCATCATCCATGAACTGGGTTCAAAATGTACGTGATGGGATTGCATCGTCCCTAGACATGAGACTTGTCTTAAAGTGATAAGGATTGATCATCCTGGAACTTGATCTGGATTGTATCATCCATGGACCTATGTCCTAAAGAGAGCGGGATTGATCATCCTGTAATATGATCGTGTGTGTTGCAGGGTATGCTGTTATGTATTGATGATAGATGTATTAGTGAGAATACATGCTTTTGATGATAGATGTATTAGTGAGAATACATGCTTTTTATGATAGATGTATTAGTGAGAATACATGCTTTTGATGATAGATGTATTAGTGAGAATACATGTTTTTGATGATATATGTATTAGTAAGAATACATGTTTTGATGATAGATGTATTGGTGTGGATACTAATGCAGATGATCCAGATGTTGTAGATCTAGATGATCCAGATGCTGTAGATCGAGATGATCCAGATGCTGTAGATCGTGATTATCCAGATGTTGTAGAACAAGATGATCCAGATGTTGTAGATCGAGATTATCCAGATGTTGTAGATCGAGATGATCCAGATGTTGTAGATCGTGATGATCCAGATGCTGTAGATCGAGATGTTCCAGATGCTGTAGATCGTGATGATCCAGATGCTGTAGATCGAGATGATCCCGATGCTGATGATCGTATGATGATGATGTTGATGATCATGAGGATCCAGATGTTGATGTTGTTGTAGTTGTTCGAGTGCTGCAAAAGATAAAGACTCAGTACTGAAGATGTTGATGTATTGAAGATGTTCCAGTAACTGCTTGAGTTACTGATGATGTTGAGAAAGCTTCCAATGATTTATAGATGTATCATGTATGATGTTGATGACTCCTTGCTCGTGCAGATGCTGTTATAATATCCTTCTCGTTAAGGGGGAGTGTTGAGATATTGTAACTTCAAAGAATATTATATTTGTACTTTATTATTCCGGAGATGATTCATTCCTCCGTGAAGATCTTATTGTATATCCGGAGATGTTTATTCCTCCGTCGGAATGTGGTAACTTGGGTTATTAGACTTCCCTAGTGGGGGTCGGCCCTGTATGTTTTATGTGGGTCAAAGGGTTATTAGACCACTCTAGAGGGGTCGGCCCAGTCAGTTGTAGTGGGGTATTTAACCCATTGGTTAAATTCGAGCCTACATGATTTGTGTAAAAGACAAGTCGAAGTAGTGTATAAATAGAGGAGGTGTATTCCTCATTTTACACACACTCACTCACTTGAGAGTGGCGCACTTGTGGAGGAGAGGTCTGTTGTGGAGAAGGAGGAGCTTATGCTCAGGGTTACATCTTTGTATATTGTTGGTCATCTATATTGAGGAAGCTTTACTGGGTTTTCTACCCCATGAGGATTTCCTAGGATAAATTTGTATCTCTTGTGTTTATGCTGTGCTTGTTGTTTCTTCAGTGATCCTGTATATGCTATTATTGTGAAATGGAATGCAATGTTGCTATTTTCTGTCTTAGCATATTAAATCTTAACAGGATTTGCATTCCGGGAGTTGCAGGTAAGTGCTCATGGCCTTAACTTTGTCATTTTTGTTTTTGTTGGGTTTGGGTCCACGGGGGGTCATATCAGGCATTAATTGTTGCCAACGTGGAAAAGAACGCTTTCCTGATGGTTTTGTGCGGTCTGGACCGCGGCTATGGGCGGGGTAGCTACGCTCGCAACGCACGGGTATCCTTCTCAAAAGCACGGTTCAGAGCACGGTGAGGGCCTCCAAACGCGCGGTTTGTCGTGTGGGTATGACCCGCTTAGTTGCGGTCTGAATTAGCGCAGTATTCCTAGGGGAAAACGCGCTTCAAGGCGCAACTAAGGGGGGCATAGTTGCGCTCTGAAGCGTGGCTTTCTGAGAGGAAATCGCGGTGCAGAGCGCAACTACGGGCTTTACAGGTGCGCTCTGGAAGCGCACGTTTCAAGGGGAAAAACGCTCTCTAGAGCGCATCTATGGGACCAAAACTTGTGTGGGGATCAAAAATTGTTTTGAGGGTATAGGAGTTTGATGTGGTTCTAATGCATTTTGTTGTTGTTATTAGCAGGATGTCGGTGGTGAATTGGAGAGAGCGGGAGGTCCTGGGTACCATTCGGCGATGCATTCAGACGGATAGGGGAGTTCGGGAAGCCCTAGCTGATTGTGGGATCCTGAAGTTTTCACAGATCCCATTGATGCGTTCAGCACCTCTATTGCTGAACAAGTTGATTGAGCTTTAGGACTCAGATATCGAGGCCTTTATGATTCAGGGTGAGCGACTAGACCTGACCCTAACAGATGTATATTTCTTGACTGGATTGCCCAAGTTGGGCATGGTTGCTGATACCCAGTCGAGTAGGCCGAGGAATATTTCAATGGAGACTTTATTGGACATACATTGTATGTCGGTGGCGGAGGTGAGTGGCTCTACACTTATGCTTTGTGATCTAGAGAGTCCCACTACCCAGGCTATTGCGGTGATGGTGGTACGTATTTTGGGTTCGCATGGCCCTCACCGGATCTCAGGAGGGCAGATGTTGTTGGTAGAGAGTGTCCTTAACGGGATGTATTATGCTTGGGGGCAGATGTACTTGACAGTTGTTCAACGAGAGCTGAGCAAGGTTAGGCATATGGGGAAGGATTTGTGTTACCCTTCCTTTCTATGTGCATTTTTCTTTGAGCAGATACCCACACTGCAGCCTCACAGAGTAGTGCGGGAGGCGCCACCGACAGATCCGCGGATGCGGCGATGGGGCGAGATGATGACTCGCACGGGTGGAGGGATAGTGGGCCATTTTTTCAATGAGGAGCTATTTAGACAGTGGGTGCAGATACCAATATCTATTGAGGACTACCCATACCACCAGATGGACTTTCGTGGGGACTCGGAGCTACCGAGACCTCCTGGTCAGGCTTGGGGACCATATGGTATGTCTTATTTTTTCTTTGTCTGTTTTCTGTACACATTATTATGTTGTAGCTAGTTGGTGTGTATTGACGTTTTGATGTTTCCCTTTGCATATGTGGGACCTCGACCGTCGTCAGGGCATCGGTCACGGAGAGGCCATGTAGAGGGGGTTGATCAAGTACGTCGAGGACAGGGGCGTCGTCGGAGTGCTGCAGTTACCTTGGATGTTTTGCGACAAAGCATTGATCGGCTCCTAAAGGGGATCGAGAGTGATGGCTAGCAACATCTAGATCATGAGTTGATTGACATATGTTATGATGCTCCACAGGAGTCGATTCCCATCATGCGGCATATTGCGATGGCCACACAAATAGTGAGAGCTTTTGCTCGAGGGGATGTACCCTATCTGGGGGAGGATGATGAGGATGCAGATGAGCCTGAGGAGGATGAGCCCGAGGAGGAGGATCCCGTGGAGGAGGATCCTGAGGAGGAGCTACCCGAGGAGGAGCAAGGGGAGGATGAGCTAGCGGCGCAAGCAGCCGCGTAGGCGGCGGAGTCAAAGGGGGGTGATGATGAGGAGGACTATCGAAAGGAGTCTGACTAGGTAGTTGATAGGGCTTCCCCCACTACTCTGAGCATGTGGGATTTTTTGTAGATACGGCTTATGATGTTTACCGAGGATGCTGTTGGGGCTCCTCGCTATGTTTATATGTGTATTTGGGTACAGTGGGTACTTATGACATTTTCATGATATATATATATTTTTATCGACACGTGGATGCCTTTTGTGATGATGTTTGCTTTTTATGCACATGGATGCACATATCATGATGTTTGTATTATATGCTTGTGGATGCAGTTGTGATGATGCACATGGATGCAATTATGATGGTCCTTTTTGTTATTTGTATGGTTTTTTTTTTTAAATGCCTAAATGATGCTATTATGTACATGCCAGTGGTGTGGTTATCTATTTATGATTAATGCCCTACATATTGTTATTTGTATGCCAGTCTAGAATATTGTTAGCCATTTGATCTGCTACACTATTTTGACTTCGTGGGACATGAGTGAATGTAATGGATTCAAACTGTCTGATCATTTGTTTAGTGCGCAGGAACTTTCTAAAAAGGAAGGGATCCCGTACCTGGTAACGATTGTTGAGTTGGGCGACAAGCAGCTGGGAGTCAAGAAACACACGAAGGTGACATATGCCCATATGGAAGGCAGCGGTCAATAGACTAGCCACAGCATCGTACTCAGCCTAGTTATTTGTAGCAGCACCTATGCACACTCCATCGAGGTGGATTAGCTTGTGTGAGGGGAAATACAGGACCCAAGCTGTAGAGGCAACGTTCGGGGACCAGCGACTTGTGCCATCGGCAAAATCGACGTATTGTGGTGGGAGGGAATCCATCTGTGATCATGCAGGGGAAACAAAATGTGAGATATTAGAGAAAAAAGGTGAAAAACAAAAAGGGATGAAACTGTACAATAGGGACTAGAGGGTCCCGAGAAGGTGCTAAGGGTAGAATCGTTTAAGGTACAACCTATTGCGAGAGTTGCGCAGGGGGTTTCCTTTAGAATTGGTGAGGATGTATGCCCCATGTCCTGAACAGGTATGGACAATATATGGTCCTTGCCACATGGATTCAAAATTTCCTTTCCCATTCTTATCGTGTGCTTGGTCGTAGACTAGGACAAGGTCTCCCTCCCGGAAATTACGCGGGTGAACATGTTTATCGTAGCCCGCTTTTGAGCGGTTCTTAGCAGCCTCAATGGTTTGGAGGGCTGTCCGGAGATCCTCGTTGGCCTATTCTAAAAGGATCAGGTGTTGTTCAAGGGGGGGTTATCGGGTAGGAGTTCAACCGCTATGTGGAGGGCGGGAATCTGGCACTCGATGGGGAGGACCAACTCGACGTCGTGGACTAAGTGGAAAGGGGTGAAACCTGTGGCAGCCTTAGTGGAAGTGCGATAAGCCCAAAGTGCTGGAAATAACATGTGATTCGAGTTGGACTTATGGTGATCTACAGTATGTTGAAGAATGGTCTTCAATATTTTGTTGATGGCCTCTACTTGGCCGTTCCCTTGGGGGTAATAGGCAGAAGATTATTGATGCTTGAATTTCAACAGGATAGACAACTCCTTCCAGACGGAGTCCCTGAAGTGTGTACCGTGATCTGACATGAGTTGTTGTGGGACCCCGAAACGGGTAATGATGTGATTGAAGAAGAAACGAGCTGCAGTGTTGGATTTGCAGTTGAATGTGGGCATGGCCTCAGCCCACTTAGTAAAGTAATATACATCTACAATGATATACTTGTGGCTGCCTGTCGAGGAAGGGTTACACTCCATGTAATCAATGGCCCATTTCCAGAAAGGGCCAACCGTGACGACCGGATGGAGGGGCGCGTGTGGTGTCCTCGCCTTGGGGGCAAAGAGTTGGCAGCCACGACAATGTTTAACTGCAATGATGCAGTCAGTGAAGAGGGAGGGCCAAAAATATCCAGTGTGGATAACTTTCTGGGTGGTGGCCATCCCGGAGAATTGTCCGCCACAGGCTCCACTGTGGAAATCATTAAGAACTTGTTCAGCCTCATCGCGAGTGAGGCAGCGGCGTTGAATGGTATCAATACCATGACGATATAACACATCTCCTAGGAGAAGGTAACATGAGGCGTGATGGCATATGCATCGGCATCCATCACGGTCAAGGTCAGCTCTAAACTTCTAAGTGCGAAGGTATATCAAGATATCGTCGTACCAAGGGTCATCTAAGGAGATGATAAATAGATGGTCGTCGGGGAGACTGGTATTCATGGGAGTTGAACTGGACAATGATGGCAAGTCCGTCATTAGTTGCGCCAATGCAAGGGCCTTGACGCTTTTGGGTGTTGTAAACGTGAGATCATACTCTTGGAGAATAATGACCCACTTAGCCACACGGCCCTGCAGGAGGTGGTGACTCAAAAGGTAAACCATAGGATTGGAGTCGGCCATAATTGTAGTCTAGCTCAATAATATATAGTGGTGGACCTTTTGCACGGAGAAGACGACGGCCAGGGCCAATTTCTCTTCTTGGGGATAACGCAACTGTGGTCCAGATAGGGTCTGACTCACATAGTAGATTACGTGTTCTTTTCGCACACTGCTTCTTGAACGAGTACCCCAGAGATGGCGTGTTCAGATTCTTAAACATACAGGATAAAATCTTTCAAGAAATCCGAGGGGGAGATCAATAAGGCGTTAGTTAAGGCTATTTTGAGGGCTAAAAAGGATGCTTCAGCTTGTTCATCCCAGACAAATGGAATGCGCGTGCGGAGCAGGCGGAGAAAGCGGTGAACCGTCATGCCATATTCAGGCACAAAGCGGCGTAGAAAGTTGGCTTTCCCTTGTAGACTTTGCAACTGATGTATAGTGCAGGGGGGGAAGGTCCAAGATGGATTGAACTTTTAAAGGGTCAACGGCTATCCCTTTCTGTGAAATGATGAATCCTAGCAACTGACCTGCAGGAACACAAAATACACACTTGAGGGGATTCAAGTGGACTCGGTATTTGCGACAATGCAGGAAGACTTGCCGGAGGTCATTTAGGTGATTAGACCTTTCCTTTGACCGAGCTGTAAGGTCATCTAAGTAAACCAGGATGATGTGAGTTAGGTCATGGAAGCAGTATGTCATGGCGCGTTGGAAAGTGGCACCTGCATTCTTTAGACCAAATGGCATGACCCGATAAGCAAAGGTGCCCCATGGGGTAGTGAAAGCATTTTTGTATTGATCTTCTTTCCAGATGTGTATTTGCTTGTATCCAGAGAAGTCGTCCATAAAGGAGAGGACTTCATGTCCCACGCAAGCATCAATGAGTTGGTCGATGAAGAGTGTGGGGAAGTTGTCTTTGGGACATGCATGATTGAGATCATGAAAATCTGTACAAACACAGAGAGTGCCCTATTTTTTATTGACAGGTACCGGGTTGGAAACCCAAGTGGTGTAAGTGATGGGCTAGATAAATCCGGCTTTCTGCAGCTTCTGAATTTCAACTTTGACTGCAGGGAGTTTGGACGGGTGGATGGGTCTTTGCTTCTGGCAAACCAGTGGGACCTCTAGCCATGTATCAATGTGGTTTTCAATGATGGTGGGGTCTAGACCAGGCATCTCAGTGTAAGACCAAGCAAAGACGTCACAAAACTCCTAAAAACGCTTCTTGTATTCCCCGATTTCGTACTCCATACAAGAGGCTCCTAATGTGATAAGTTCGGATGTGCTAGGTGTAACAGAAATATCAACCTATATGGTGGGTGATATATTAGCCATATTTCCCTCCTCGAAGGAATCAGGGGCAAGGATTAGGTTTTTAAACCAATCGACCTTCTCGGGGAGAAATTCCTTTGTTTTGATTGAGAACTGAGTGATCGTGGAGGCCTCCTCGGGAATAAAATAAGATCGATGGTGCATGTCATCCCAGGGGTAATCAGGTGCAGTAAGTGTCTCGAGTATCTCCTCATCGCTCTGAAAGTAATGTGTGGCCAAGTTAGTTGAGGAGGGGTCGTGTGTGGGGGATGACATGTGCTCGTCTGATGTGGAGATCATGTAGATGGTGTTGATCTCTTCCGAGGAGGAATATTTTGGAGAGTGAATTTATTCAATGGTCGTGATAGATGATTCTAGATTGGACTGCGACAATTCATGGAGTACCAATCTATACTCAGGAAGGTCGGGGCAATGATGCGAGTAGTGACCGTATATCCCGCATATAGCGCAAGCGTGGTTAGTTCACAATGCCTTGTTGCGCTGATGGGCTGGGGGATTTAGTACAACCACCGGAATGTTAGGGGCATCGTCCAAAGTCTTCATGTACTGTTGAAGATCGAGTAATTGTGGGCAATTGTGGGTGGTGTGTCCTATATCATCACACAGGGAGCACTTAGGGGGTTCTCGTGGGGTTGGTTTAGGTGCCACCAGTTTTCTTGTCGGTGGGGCAATATAGGTTTGCGGGCCTCAGCCCCTAGCGTTTCTAGGTGGTGGAGGGGTCGGGTTCGTAGTAGATGTGGATGCCATGGTGGGTGGGCGGTTAGGTAGGTTCGCTACACCGGGGGCTGGTCTATTGGAAGTGTTGACAGGTTGAACAGGTTGGAGGACAACCTATGGTGTTGGGGGACGAATAGGGGCGGGTAAATACCACACGGGTAGACCTAGGGTTAACCCAGGGAGGTTAAGAGTGGTCATAACTGGGGTACTTATAACTCCAGAAGGTGGGAATAAAAACGGGATCGTATGGATCGGTGTTGCTCCAACGTGACTTGGTACTGATGGTGGCTGCGGTAGTAAGGGTTGTTGCGGGTTGGGTGCAGTTGGGTTGGATGAAATGGTGCATAAATCATATATTTCGGTTATCCGTAAATAGGGTGGAATGGATTGGAACGAGGAATTCTTGGTGATTCCAACTAGATCCCGGGTCTGACTGTTGAGACGAGCGATGTAGGTGTATTCTAAACGGGTTGTTCAATCAAGAGAAGGACATTCTCAGGGGCAGCGGGGGTGTTAGGATCGTAGTATGTTATTTGATCTATCTTGACCACACGTCCCTCGTGGGGAAACATCCTGAGGTGGAAGACGGATGAAGCGATAAGTTTCATGGCATACATGTAACTACGTCCAAGTAAGAGGTTGTAATCAAGCTGGGCATTGGTAACCTCTATGTCGATGAGAACTATTTTGCCACCTAATTAAACGAGCATGTTGGCTAAAAGACCTTGAGGCTGAGCTGAATGGCCATCGTAAGCTCGTAATGCGGTGGTGGATGGCTGCAGTGTAGGAGATCCAAGTTTCTTCCAGACAAATGTTGACATCAGGCAGGTGGAGGCACCTTCATCGATGATGCATCGATGAATTACCAGGTTCTGAATGGATACAAAAACCTGAAAAGCTAATGTCGAAGGAAAACGTGGTTCGGCTTGGTCTAAGTCAAATGCCATCATTCATGAGTCGTTAGGGTCTATCGCACCGATGACGGATAACAACAATTTCCTCTGTGCAGGACAGTTCTTTAGAACTTCCAAGGCATACATAGCAGCGGGGGACTGTGCTAGATCATCTACGATATTATAATTTAAGGCGGCACGAGCGTTAGGATTGTTGTTGATCTGTCATAGTGGGAAGCGAGGGGCTTTAGGGGCCCCATCGTCGTGTGTTGGGGGAATGCGTAATGACTGATCTGTGGGAAGAGTGTTAGCAGCAGTATCAACGTGGGTGGTTTCGGGGTTGGGTCCATATTGATTTCAACGCGTTTGTAGATTGACGTCGGCCGATGACATCATAAGGAGATGATGGGTCCCTAAATCTGTTGGTTGGTTTTTTTGTGTAGCATATGTGATCTGTTGTGGTGGTTGTGCGGTTCCTTGAGGGGGAGCCAATGGTTGAGTATTTACCACACCTTGCGTAGTCAAGGGATTTTGCAGCACCATGGGAGGTGGCGGGGGGTTAGGTTGTGTAGGAGGAGCAGCTTGTCCTTGGCGTTGGGTGTCGTCTGTCCAAAGTTGACGAGCACGCTCCAGGTGCGGAAAATTGTGTGTGTAGTGGTTGTAGACCCCACATATGGAACAAGGGTGATTTGTTCGTAGATTGGGATTCTTTCCTTGACAAGGTGGTCTGTCAGGGTTTTGGCTAGGTGGGGCGGCGTTATTGTTATTTGGGGGGTTTTGTTGCTGACCGCCTGGATCCTGAGGTTGGTTGTTCCTACGGTTACGTCCTCTCCCTCGGTTCTGCTAGCCTTGCTGGTTGCGTTGAGCAGACTGATTTTTCTGTGGGTGTTGTGGGGCATACACTTGCCCTTGGGGGTTGGGAGGCTTTTCTGACTGAGCAAGTGGGGCTGCCTGCTGAGGGTAGTAACTGGGCTATGTTTGAGGTTGAGCTGGTACTGGTGGGGTTGGAGTTGGGTGATAAACTGGAGGATCTTATGGTTGCGCACAGGGGATAGTATGCCAGCTAAACTTGTGAATGTGCAGGTGAGGCCGAATGGTGATAAAAGGTGGACTGTCCCGCAGGAGGATTATAAGGTGGGGGTGCATGGCCATAACACTGTTGTGGGCACGATGGTCCATGAGTATGAGGAGGTCGAATGACTGGGGCATATGATGTAGTCGCTGGACGTGGCACGCGAGAGATCGGGGCCACTAGTAGTAGGCATAGCCATGTACAGTTGGGTACGTGATGCCACATGTCCGATGATGACATCGGCAGCATGGAATGCTCCTGGCGCATCGCTCCGGGAAGAGTCGACACAAGGGGCATCGAGAAGGATAGAGTATAGGTAGCTGGATTGGGTGTAAATAAGATCAATGTTAGGCTTTGAGGATGGATTCTTCCTCAGACTGAGGTCGCTCGGATGCCACATCCTTTGCAATGGTAGGTATGAGAGACTTCAGGAACCAGTCTAAGAAAATATGGTCGTCCCACTTGATCTTACATAAAGTATGTCGTTTACGCCACTCATGGATGTGGTCCGTGATGTGGGTGGTCGTATTCTGTCTACAAGATAAGAGGATCTCTACCCCAGCATCGTAACGAATAGGTAGCTAGAAGAATTGTAGGAAAGTGGAGGCAAGGGACGTAAATGTAAGATGAGTCCTGTGAGGTTGGTCAATATACCACTTAGTTGCCGCTCCAGTAAGGGTTCGTTGTAGTAATCGGAGGCGGATGGAGTCGTCCACAATGGAGTTAGACAAACACCATAAGTGGAAAGACATGATATGATTTTGGGGGTCTTCTCCTCCCTTTCCCTCGAATTTGGGTATGTCCGAAGGGAGTTTGGTGGGCATATGAGGCCATGTAGGATCATGTCGTATGGGATCATTAGTCAATCTAGCCAAGTCAAGGAGGTTAAGACTCACCATGAATGGAAAACTAGCAGGAAGATGTGTCAGGGGAGGTGTGTTTGCTGTGGCGGAAATGGTGTGGCCAATGCCCCCAATGTGTGGGGCGACAGTATGTACCATAGCGGCAATGGTGGGGCCGCTGCCCCCAATGTGTGGGGCAAAGGTATGGGCCGTAGCGGCAATGGTGGGGCCACTACCCCCAATGTGTGGGGCAACAGTATGGGCTGTAGCGGCAATGGTGGGGCTGCTGCCCCCAATGTGTGGGGAAACGATATGGGTCGTAGCGGCAATGGTGGGGCCACTACCCCAAAGTATATTACTAGTCACCAGTGGATTTGTATTGGTGACCAATCCACTACCCATAGGGATGGATGTGTTGGCGGGAATGTTAGGCGTAGGGCCTATAGATGACATGATAGGGATGGATGCTGATGTGGTAGCCGGGTGAGTGGTGGACCCTCAGCCAACCATCCCACCGAGAAAGGCATTGGACGTCATACTAGCTAAGGGGCTAGATGGAGCAGTGTATGTGTCGTATTCTAGTTCAGAATTGGATGTGCTATAAGGGGCGTCTGGATCAGGTGACAAAGCTCTACGTCTATGGTGAGGAGAGCCAAGTAAACCGTGCTGTGGGGGTTGGCCCCATTGGCGCTGGGACTGTCTTTGGGACTCAATGGTGACGATGAGGGTAATCCGGGTGAGATGTGGTGAGTGAAAGGCTCAAAAATCCTAGTGCAACCGTGTGTGCACAAGGAGAGTGTAAAGAATACGGCACTCAGGCCAACAACAATGCTCAAAACGCTTGTTGTAACAGTTGTGCTACAGCAAACGGAGTGGCAATAAAAATGGTCAGAATACCAACAGAAAAGGACCCTAAAAAATGAAAAAGGTATACTCACTAGACGCAGGGGAGATAAGGGAGCATGCAAATGCCTAACTAAAAAGTATTATTATTCGAACAAGACATATCCTCTACAGGGTGATGAAATCCCAGTCATACAATACGAATCGTAGAACCAAAGGCTAATGATATCCCCCTACCGGGAGGGACACCGGGTAGACAATCCTAGAAGAAAGGCCACTAAGATACCTCGTTCATGACACATCCAGAAAGGTGAATCTGCAGCTCCAGTCCTATCACCGTGTGGGCCTAAAAGGAACACCACACACGGACAACGAGTAGGTAGCCTTTAGTTACTGAATGGATTGTGGTGTTCCACTCAGGCCTCCGGAACCAGTCTCGCCACTTTAACCCTCCTAAGGGAGAGGCCTTTCCGACAAATTGGTCGTAACCGTGCCAAAAAGTACTAGGGGATTTTGGTACCCTAGGTGACAACAACTATGTTTCAAATGTAACTGACAGAGGGGTGTTGTTTGGATACCTATCCCCACTGTCCTACCTAACTACAATGTTCTTTTTGTGTTCCCCAAGTGGGGTTAAATGTTGGTTGAGTTAAGTAGTTTTTTAGGGCTCACTTGAGTTAGGTGACAGAGTGTGTGCACTAATGATATTGGCAGCTATCTAGCGAGCAAAAAAATATGACATTTAAGTACTAGAAATAGGAAAAAAATGTTGAAATCAATGTGCTTGCGAGAAAAACTGGAAAATATTCTATATATGTTTTTTTTTTTTTTAAACTAAAAATGGTGAAAAAATTTAAAAATGAGATTGCGGCTATGGGGTTGCTCTGTGCAGTGCGCATCGCAAGTTTTGGGCCGATTTGTGTGGTGTGTAGTGTGGAATTAGTGTCGAGAAGTGCGGTGAGCAGCGCTAGTTTTGGGTCGGTTGTGCAGTGCAAAGTGTTGGGGAGCTTCTGCAATGCGCAGCGCGCAAAGCAGACGGAGGCGCTGCGGGGAGCAGCATGGAGGGCGGCAGAGATGGCGCGGTGTGCAACGCCAAAGGTGGGGACAAAACTATGGTAAGCAGCGCGCAGGGTGGTGGCTGCAGGTTGCAATGCACAAAGCTGATGGAGGCACTGCGGGGAGCAGTGCGGAGGGCAACGGAGATGGCGCGGTGTGTAGCACCGAAGGTGGGGGGAAAACTACGGTAAGCAATGCGGAGGGTGGTGACTGTAGGTTGCAGTGCACAGTGCGATGGGGGGGATGCGATCGGGGCCGCAGAGGTGGAAGGGTCAAGTGCGGCAGGGGTCGCGGAGGTGGCAAGGTGGTGTTGGTTCTTGAGCGGTGCCACTAGTCGTGTGCAAGGTCATGGTCGCGGGTATCCTAGTGCAGACCGCGGTGTGGGCCGCATGAAAGGAGAGGTAAGGTGCGGTTTGAAACCGCGTAAATTTGTTGGGAGGGTGCGGTGTGGCCCACTCTAAGACGTAGGAAATCAGCGCTACAGAACGCAGCAAAGGGCTAAAGAGCCGAGCTGCAAACTGCGCAAAAATGGTGAACAGCCGTGGTGTGGACCATAGTTGTGGGAAAAAAAGAAGCGGTTTTCTGCATGAAAAATTATGCAAACTGGTTGCAGCTGCACAAAAAACCTCGCAGGCCTCTAAGCAGACAAAACTAAAAAGAAAGAACTTTTAACAACTAAAATTCAAACTAAAACTGGAAGAAAAGGTTCAACCAATGGAGTCGCCAAACTGTAGCAGGGGTTTACACACCTGCTCGTGCAAAAGGGCACCTACTAAGGGAAAGGGACCCTTAGTAGCAGCTTAATGGAAAATGGTGAAAAACTAATAAAACACAAAACAATTAAGAATCTAATCTAGCATGTGCACAAGATAAAAAGTGATTTCAAAACATGGAAGAACAAACTTTCAGAACAAGATAACAAAGAATCTTTTAACCTTTTATATTAATGGGCAAGCTAGGGCTTGCAAAGAATTTACCTCGAAGAACGAGGCTGTTGAAGCTCTGACTGTGGTACAGTGTGCTCCAGAGTTCCTTTGGTTCTGTACTCTCCTCCTCAATACTTCGGTGGTGGCTAAAGCTTCTATCTTATGGGAGGCCAAAGCTCAAAAGGTGAATGGCTATGGCTTAGACAAAAAAATTAGCAGCATAAGGGTAGAGTAGGTGAGGGATTTTGAAAGGAGGGGCCTCCACCCCCTTTTATAAATTTGGATTAGGGTTTTAGGGTTTTTTAGGGTTTTTGCCCTCTTTTTTCTTTTTTGATTTTCTTTTGAGTTTATTCCCAATTATTTTGATTTTTGGGAAAGTTTGACCCTCTTATGGGGTTTTGGTATGTTTTTGAAGGAATTTTAAAATATTTTGATTCCCTTTTGGGTTTTCTAGAGTTTTGGAGGCTATATTGATAGGAATTTTGGTCAACATGGGTATGTGTCTACAGGAATGAGCTAGTGAGTAATTTTTTGATGTTAACAGTTAGTGAGAGGGATGCACACCTATCCTAACCAAGTGGTGTCTTCCCACAATATGAGGTCCATATTGAAACATGGGGACATTGAATGGGATGCAGAATTTTTAATCACTTCCCCCAAACCAAACATAAAGATTGCAGAACATCCAAGGGAGATAAGGCAGCTACTACACAAGTATCAAAGGGTTTTGGGAGACCTTCCCCCTGGGAGGCCACCTAAAAGAGGAGTTGAGCATACCATTGTTTTGGAGGTAGGTACTTCACCTATCCAAATACCCCCATATAGACACCCAAAAAGGTTCAGAGATGAGATTGAGAAGGATATTCAAGAACTATTGGAATTGGATCTCATCAGACCAAGCTCAAGTCCCTATGCTTCTTCAGTTATCTTGGTGAAGAAAAAGGATGGAACCTTAATAGTGTGCATTGATTTTAGGTCCTTAAACAAAAAAACAATAAATAAGAGGTATCCCATCCCTCGGATAGATGAGATCGTGGATGAGATATTTGGAGCAAATTTCTTTTCCAAAATTGATCTTAAATCTAGTTACCATCAGATTCAGATGAAGGAAGAAGATGTGCAGAAAACTACTTTCAAATGTCACTATGGCCACTTTGGATTTCTTGTCATGCCTTTTGGTTAGATCAATGCTCCAGCAACCTTCCAATCATGCATGAACAAAATATTTTGCAAGCAGCTTCGTAAGTTCGTTTTGGTTTTCTTTTATGATATTTTGATTTACAGTAAGACATGGGAGGAACATTTGCACCATTTAGAATTTCTATTGCAAATATTGCATGAACAATCTTTGTTTGTTAAGATGTCCAAGTGTGAGTTTGGGTTGGAAAAAATTTTGTATCTTGGGCACATCATTGGGAAAGATGGATTAAAGGTGAACTAGGAGAAAATAAAGGCTATTCTTGAATGGCCATCACCCAAGAACATCACTGAATTGAGAGGCTTTATTGGGATCTGCACTTACTATAGGAAGTTTGTGAAGGGGTTTTCCAAATTGACTGCTCCTCTTACTAATTTGACCAAGAAGGATGCTTTCCAATGGGATGAAGAGGCTGAAAATTATTTCCAAAGAATTAAAGAGGTAATGAGTAGTTGTCCAGTACTTGCATTACCATATTTTTCTAAACCATTTTTTTTGGAATGTGATGCATCGGGGAAGGCATAGGAGCAGTATTAAAGAAAAATCAGCACCCCATATCTTTTGAGAGCAGAAAATTGCAGCCACATGAGAGGATATACTCCATATATGATAAGTAAATGTTGGCCATCATGCATGCCTTGGCCAAGTTTAGACAATATCTGGTGGGAAACAAATTTGTTGTCAAAATTTATCATAACAGTTTGAAGTATTTCCTTACACAAAAAGATCTCAATGAAAGGAAACAAAAATGGGTGAGTAAGATTCAAGCCTTTGATTTTGACATTGAATATGTAAAAGGAAAGGATAATATTGTAGCAAATGCATTGTCTAGGAGACCTTCATTTTCCCTTATGGACATCTCAAAAGATTGGAAAGATTAGTTGCTAGTAGAGTATGTCAAAGATAGATTTGCTTGTGAATTGTTAGATGGGTTCAAGGGAGATGATAGGTACAAGATATTGAATGGCCTAATCTACTATAAATACCGAATATTCTTATTTCATGGTTTGAACATAAAGCACAAGATATTGAAGGAAGCTCATGATTCTCCTTTAGTAGGCCATCCTGGTTTCTTTAAAACATATAGGCAGTTAAGACAAAGTTTCTCTTGGAAAGGGTTGAAGGAAGATGTTTTAAAGTATGTGAATGAATGCAAGATATGTCAGAAAAAACAAATTTGAACATTCCCATCCTGCTGGTCTCTTACAACCGTTTCCCATTCCAAAACAAAAGTGGGAAAGCATCTCCATGGATTTCATCACAGGTTTTCCCAAGGATTTTGGTAAGGATTGTATTTATGTTGTGGTGGATAGACTCACCAAATTTGCTCATTTATTTTATATTACATCATATTTTACTGTTGCACAAGTAGCTGAGCTATTCTTTAGAGATATTTTTCAGATGCATGGACTTCCCAAAAATATTGTGAGTGACAGGGATAGCATATTTATGAGTGATTTTTGGAAAGAACTATTCAAATTGGTGGGAACTCAATTGACTCCTAGAACAAGCTATCATCCTCAAACTAATGGCCAAACAGAAAGGGTGAACCAATGGTTGGAATGGTACTTGAGAAACTATGTTGGTGAGCAACAAAAACCATGGGTTAAATGGCTACATTTGGGTGAGTTTTGCTACAATACTACTTTTCATATGTCCATTGGCATCTCTCCTTTCAAAGAAATTTATGGTTATAAAGCACTCACCTTTGTTGATCACAATTTTGGTGATAGTAGAGCTCCAAAAGCTAAAGATTGGGTTAAGGAAATTCAATATACTTTGAAGCGTTTAAAAGACAATTTGCAGGTTGCCTGAAATCAACAAAAGCGATATGTGGATCAACATAGGAAAGAAAGAACTTTTCCAGTGAATGATTTGGCTTATTTGAGGCCGAAACCATATAAGCAAACCACCTTAAAAGGGAAAGGATCATAAAATATTAAACCAAGGTTTTATGGTCCATATAAGATAATTCGAAAGGTTGTGGAGGTAGCTTATGAGATAGAACTTCAAGAAAGTAGCAAAATTCACAATGTGTTTCATGTTTCATGCCTTAAGAAGGCTATTGGTCAGAAAATTTATATTTCAGAAACTCTTCCTCCATTAGATGATGAAGGACAACTTATACTCATTCCAAAAAAAAAAAAAAATTGAAAACAAGAGAAAGGAAATTGAGGAGCAGAACTATAAGAGAATATTTTCCAAGTGAGGATGCCACATGGGAAGAGGAACAAATTTTGCAGCATCCCAATTTGGAATTTCTTTGGGACAAGCAATATTGGGTGAGGAGGATTGTAATGTCCCCATCCAAATAAATCTCATGAAGGAAAATTTCCACCAATCTACTAGTTCCCTAGGTTGGGGTGGAAACATTTAGACTTTGAATAAGGGAGCTATAAGACCCCAAATGGAAATTAGATTGGAAAATATATGTTAAAGAGAATAAATAAATAATTATAATAAGAAAATAAGGTGGCACTTGGCCATAAGGGCGCATAGGTGGTGTGGGACCCACACAAGGAAAGATTCTTCATGCCTCATGGCATCCTATTCTCACCCATTCGAATCCAAGGTGGATTCTAACATTCTTGGGGGAGTTGGAGAGGCATTATTCATGGAATGAATCTAGGAGGGTCGAATTATAGTGGAAGAGAAAGAGGCATCTTAGAAGAATTGTTACACTTGGAGCTAGATTCCCTAACTTCTATGACAACAATGATGAAGATTATCTGACACTTATGACAAGGTTCAAACCTTATTGCTGACATATGACATATATGACATTTTAGGGCTAAAAATAGCCTCCAAGAGGGTGCACAAGGGGATTTATGGCAGCTAATATTCCCCCATTCGAATTGATGGAAGAGGAGGGCTAGGAAGTGTTGGACAAGTGGCATTCTTGGGAATCTCTCCCTAATTCGAATTGGGATGATGATCTTGGAGGGAATTCGAGATATTGAGGCATTTGTAGGTTAATAAAAGACAAGGACTGATGTAACTCAACTTGAACCAGATGTTTGTTCCACTGCCAGCTCATGTCTCAGATCTCCCAAGAAGAATCTGTTGGAACCAAGCAAACAACAAGCAAAGCAACACTCCAAATATCTTGTACACTAGTTTAGATCTAAATCAAAACAGAAACACTTCATGTAAATGACTGAAACATAACACATGAAATGGGAAAATAAGACAAGTTATCATTAATGGAAACTAGGAGAAATTTACAAAGAAATCCCTTGATGTCCAAGCAAACCTTAAGCTCCAAAGCCTCCTTCCTTGCTACCTCTGCAAAACTTCTAAGACCATAGGTTTGATGCCTCCAAATGCCCTCTCTTTGGCTTATGGATGCCCCCCTTATTATAGGGTTTAGGAGGCCAACCACTTAGAGAGGAAGGTGGATCTAGATGAGTGATTAGTGGATCAAGAGGTTGAGCCAGGCTAAACGAGGAAGGTAATATAGGATCAAAGAGGGGCTTCAATACCAAGAAAATCTCCCTGAGGGTGAGATCCACATCCCAAGCCAAAAGGTTGTTAGGGTAATTTCCATGCCCCTTGAACTAAGCATAGCGCGAAAATGTTGGGATTTTCGCGCTCCAGCAGGTATGCTGAACGTGAAAATAAGGAAATTTTGTGTTCTACAACACTAGCAAGCCACAAAAATTATGGTAAAAGGTGGTTGGATGAGGTGGAAAGTGGCTCAATGAGTTGGCATTCAACCAAAGCAAGGTGGATTTGTCCCCAAAGACTCCAGATGAGGCTAAGGAGGGACCAACATGGTTCAACACTCGTTAGGAGGTAATGTTGTAAAGTGTCGCATGATATTATGACATAGGGATACGACATGAAGGTTCAAAGTGGGACTTTGAGGTATAACAGATTCCCCCTAAAGTGTGAGGTCAGAAGAAACTAATGGTTGAGACACTTTACCAAATAAGTTTTGCAGAGATAGTAGCAAGGAGGTTGGAGTAGAGCTGCAAGGGAACAAAATGTCAAATAACACCGAGGCGGGCATTCCCATGCTCGGGACAACTGACTCAAAGCATGGCTGCCAACCAATACGATGCAGTTCCATGACATAACTGACATGATAGAGACTGTAGATGAATCACAGCTACTATGAACAAACGTAGATCGGTGATCAAATAACAACACAGCCACGACCAATACAATAGTGGATCTGTGTGATAGTACATAAACGAGGTCACCAACAAGATGTCGATGTGGATACCTACTCAATAATCACCATCGCAGACCAGATGTAAGAGGAATATCAAGAGCGTTCGGTGTCTTCTACCCTATCCCAAATCGATACGAATCTAACCATGTGATTACGAGTTGTTGAAGTTGAACATGGTAGAAACCACTTGATTACCGGTCAATGAGGTGAATTGTTAACAAGCGCGAGGTAAATCACCAATTATGACAATGATCCCCAAGGTATCTCTAGTATAGTCCATCGAATGCAAATAGATGTATTGATGTCGAACATTCGTGGAATCATCCGATCAGAGGTCAATGATGAAAACCTACTGTTGAATACGAGGAAATCTGCCATTGAGGCATGCAGGTACCAAGGTACTAAGGTTGGTTTCCAAGACTAATTCCTGGATAATGAGTTGACGTCGACAAGAACAGACTCATCAAAGGTGGACCATAATGAATTCCACATCATCGACACGAAACTGATATAAGAGAGAGGTGTGGAACAATGGATCAAAAGAGCACATACTGACACAAGGTTGGAGGGTTTGAAAAAGTTTGTGAAAGGGTTGACTCTGGGAAATATTGATCCTTTGAACATATAACGGCATGAGATAGGACTTGGACGTTGGGATTGATTAACAGAAACAACCACAAGGTGAGAAGGTTCAAGACAAAGAAAATAACTCATGACTGTAGTTATAACTCAACAGAGAGACTGAATTCCCAAAGCGGACAAGATATAAAGGCATGCCATGTTCAAAGGTAATGACTCACAAGCTGCCAACAAAGGTAAACTCAACTTGCTTCCCAATTTTCCCCCATCATGATTGACGAGTACTTTTTTGTGGTTTAACGAGCTTGAAGAGGATAACAGATGCTTGTTATAGCTCACGTTTAAGTGAGTCCATCCTTGTACGTTTTACGAACCCAAGGAAGGAGAGGTTTGGTTCCATAAGGATCCTTCGATGTTTGATTTTACAAGTCCAAAGAAGGAAAATTCAACAGTTTTTCATGTTTAGAGAGTCTAAAATAACTTAAAGAAGACTCCAGGTTTGATTTTTTCGTAAGAGTTAGTCCCCAGACCCGAAAAAGTATAAAATAATATCTGGAAGAACTCTCCCAGTCAAAGATTGACTAAGGTATACCTTTCTCGTAAATAGTCTAAACGGTCTGAAAAATGGATAACCTACCACCGGATAGACATCCTTTCGAATACTTTTACAAGTGTGAAAGGGACAAGTGCACTTGGCGATCTTTTCGTAAAGAGGGAGTCTAAAAAGATCTTAAAGAGAACTCCAAAGGTCCGTTTTCGTGAGTTAATCATCTTAGTCTGAAAAAGGAATAAAATAATACTAAGACGATACTTTCCTCATCGTTTTACGAGCACGAGTAAAGTTGACTAAGCTCGACACTGTTTTACTTGATTTTGACAAGCACAACTCAAGTGTGAAAAGTGCTTGGATTCTTTCTCAGGTTTAGGTCCAGAGCACGAAAAAGATAAAGTAAGCTCAAGTGAAGGTCAAATATACTATAGCACCAATGTTAACAGCGTATGTGAACCTGCCAAATGCGGTAAAAAAAAAACCCTAGAAATAAGCATCAAAATATGTGAAGAATTAACTCAAAAAGGCTTTTTAAATGAAATAATAGGTAAAAATAACCACTCGGTATGTATAAAAGAGGGTAAATGGAGAAATTACCCATTGTGACTTGGTCATTTTTACCCAAGGGAGATTTTTTACCTTGTGGAGAGAAAATCTTCAACTGAGGATATTGGAAGATCCAAGGCACCATTTCGACCACCACTCGGAGCAGGTAAATCTTCTCAGCCTCTTCTTTCATTTCATTCCTTTATTTTTTCATTTCATGCAAGTTTTATGGTTTAGCAAGGGCCTTAGGGCACATTTTTTCCGCCCGGAGATTTTCGCGCCCCCTCTATGTCGAGAGGCGCAAAAATCTGGGTATTTTGCGCATTATGGACTTTAGGAGGGGCGCAAAAATTATCAGTTTTCGCATCCCTAACACTGCCCAAGGCGCGAAAATATGTAGAGCTTGGAAAAAAGATACTTGCCTCTCCTACCTGGCATGAAAGTAAGCTTCCATCTTCTAACTAAGGTCTCTTTTGATGATTTGCGGGAGATTGCAACTTACTAGAGCGAAAATGGTGGACTGGAAAGAAAGAGAGCATGAAGGGGATGAAAGGGCAGCTCTAAATTATGATGCCACACTAGTTACATTACGAGAATGCGGTATGCTAAAGTTTTTCAAGACAAGAGGTATCGGTAAGCAAGGGAATTTGTTAAACTATATCATCCAGATGTGGGATATCGATATCCAGGATTTCCGCATTGGAGAGCATACCCTCGAGATAGAGCTCGAGGATATTTACTTTTTGAGCGGTCTCTCCAAGAGGGGCAGCACAGGTCAATTTGGTCGGGCACCGAACCACAGAGGAGACCACGGACACATACATCACCTGCTATTCTAGATAGGGATCCCTCAAGAAGAGCGGGAAAGTGCTCATCGCGGATGTGATAGATCTCCCCTTTAGGACTATTTTGTATACTATAGCACATGTGGCAGGGAGTGTGGGGGCCCACCATGCTACCAAGGCACAAATTACTTATGCGGTAGAATGTATGGAGCCAAAACTATTCAATTGGAGTGAGGGGGTCCTAGGAAATCTCAAAGATCAGGTTACCAAATACAGGAACGGGGACATCCATCAGTTCAAATATGGAAGTATCCTAGTCACGTTCTTCCTGGAGATGGTGCCATTGTTGCATCCTCAGATAGATAGGTTGGTCTGTCCTGCATCCGAGCCTCGTATGGGGAGATGGAGTGATTATTTTGGACGGCTCAGTGAGCCGCAGGTGCTAGCTTTTGGCGAGGACTTTTTCTCGTGGCTTGAGGAGCAGATCATCATGATCGAGGACTCTCCCTATGATGGGGTGGACTTCTGAGGAGGTATTGATCTGGTATTGCCTGAGGATGATGACCGAGATGAGTCAGGTATGTGACCTTCATATATGTGTTTTTGGTATTTTTGTAATATATATATATATATATATTTTTTTTTTTAATTGGTGAAAAGATCTAATATACGTATGTGTACTGTTGGAGATTGCGGACCAAGGAGGCCAGCAGGATACTCACCACTGCATCGACGAGGGATTCAACATCAAGATGAAGATGAGGAGGAGGAGGAGGAGGCAGGAGGACTACGTGATGTTGATAGGAACCTCCACGGGTTGACAATGGGTGTCCCTCCTATGAGGATGCCCGACGTACCCTACCATATCCAGAGGCATACCGTAGGTGTGCCAGAGCGTATTGGTAGATTGCTCCGTCGTGTGGCAAGAGTAGTAGTATGTTACCACGAGCACCGTGAGCATCATGATTAGTGTTTAGGCAGTAGTGTTACTAGAAGCATGTACACGATATGTAGGCTAGAGAGCCAATTTTTTGTATGGGACATGATCCCAATTTTGTCTTTTGGACACACCATGATATTGTACTTGGAAAAACACTTTTTACATGATATTTATATACATGCACCTATCTCTATGGCTTGTTTATTTACTACGAGTTGTGTATTTACATTTTTTGCATGTGTTTGTTATGATATTTTGTTCATATGTGGGCCAGATGCCAATCCAATATATAGTTAGCTAACAAATCAGCGACCACATTGAATTCTCTTGGTACATGTTGATATTGGATATAGTCAACTGATCGTTCCAAGAGGCGTACCCTTATGAATAATCGAAGTAATGTAGGATCATGGATGGTGTAGACGCGATTCAACTAAGATACCACGAGTTGAAAGTCTAGGTAGACTAAGTATGGATCCCAAGAGACGCAACTTTGGTTAGGAATCCGATAACTGCATGGTACTCTGTGAAGTATTTTGTTGCGGGGCCTAAACAAAAGCCACCCGAGGATATCAACTCACCGGTAGGGGAATACAGTACCCATGCTATGGAAGCAAGGTTCCTGGTATGTCGACTATCACCATCCGTGAATCCATAGTACGTCGAAATCTGCGCATACAAGCACAAGTCGATATAAATAACAGTGTATGAGATAGAATCCTCACACGCAAAAGTGAACTAAAATCATACTAAATACATTATGTACAAGATGTGTTTACGCAGGATAGACCTATGCATAGAATTGCTTCAGGTAGATCCTGTTGCGGGGTTCTCCCAAAGGTATACCATCACAATCGACAAGTTCGTAAGCTCCTTTCTCTAACACATGTTTGACGACGTAGGGACCATACCACATGGATTCCAATTTTCCCTTACCTAGCTTATCATGCATCGAATCGTAGGTAAGGACTAGGTCGCCCTCATTGAACACCCAAGGTTGAACAGATTTATCGTACTGAGCTTTGACGCGCTTTTTGTGAGCTTCATTGGCGAGTGCGGCGTCTCGGCGAGTTTCATCTAGCTTGGCCAAATATAGAAACCGTTCCTCTTCGGCGGTGGTGTTAGGTAAAAGTTCTACTGCTAGCTTCAGAGATGGTATTTCATACTCAATAGGGAGGATTGCTTACAAGCCATACACTAGTTGAAATGGTGTGAACCCGGTTGCATTTTTTACCAAAGTCCTATAGGCCCAAAGAGCTGAAAAGAGAGCTAAGTGCCAACTTGATTTTTGTGTGCCCACAGTGCGTTGGATCATGCGTTTCAAGACTTTATTAATTGAATCTACTTGACCGTTTGCTTGTGGGTAGTACGGGGTTGAGTTTTCATGGCAAAAACCCAGTTTGGCACTCAGTTCTTCCATCATGTGATTCCTGAAGTGGGAACCATGATCAGTTACGATGGTTTGCGAGACGTCGAACCTAGCTATAATGTGATTGAATATGAATAGTGTTGTCGTTTTGTCATCCTCGGCGTATGTAGGCATGGCTTCATCCCATTTTGTAAAGTAGTCAACAGTGACGATGACATAGTTATGCCCCCCGTATGAAGTAAGCTTACAATGCATGAAATCAATACCCCATTTGGCAAAGGGGCCAACGACAATGATGGGATGGAGAGGAGCGGGGTGTGAACGTTTCTTAGAGTGAAAGAACTGACACGGGGGGCACTTCATAACTGCTTCAACGCAGTCTTTGAAGATTGAAGGCCAGAAGTAACTCGCTCGCAAGATCTTCTGGGTGGTAGCCATCCCAGAAAGGTGACCACCACATGCTCCAGAGTGGCAGTCATTCAACACATGTTCAGCCTCGTCGAGGGTTAAGCAACGACGTAGCACAGATTCAATGCCACGACGATACAATGTATCACTAATGATAAGATAATACTTAGCATGATGTCTAATACGGCAACATTCATCACAGTTAAGATTTGGCCGAAAACGTTGGGTTTGGAGATACAAAATGATATCTCCATACCAAGGGTCAGTCGTGCCGATGAGAAACAAAGATTCATGTGAAAATGAATCAATGGGCTCCGATTGATCATCGACGCAAGGCAATGCACAAATCATCTCGGAAAAGACCAAAGATTTTTTGGATTTCGCTTTGGCAAATTCCAAATCGAACTCCTGAAGAACGACAATCCAACCGAAATATATGCCCCCTAGCACTTGACGTGTTAGGATATAGTACATTGGGTTTAAGTTCGCAATAACAGTGGTTTTGCGAAGCAAAATATAGTGTCTGAACCTCTGGACCGCAAAGACTGTGGCCAAAGCTAGCTTCTCCACATGTGAGTAACATGTCTTGGAGTTAATGAAACTCTTGCTGAGATAGTACACAACATGTTCTTGACCGTTATTGTCTTCCTGAACTAGCACCATGCCAACGGTGGTAGTAGAGGCGGCAAGATATAAAATATAGTCCCGTGTATAGTCAAGGGGTTGTATCACGGGTGCATTAGTAAGGGCCTTTTTCAGGTTGTCAAAAGACCGTTGGGCTTCATCATCCCAGATGAAAGGAATGTATTTTTTGGGAAGCCTCATGTAGCCCTTAGTGATCTTGGTGAAGTTACAGACAAAGCGGTGCAAAAATTTTGCATGCCCTTGCAAACTCTGGAGTTCTGGAATATTGGAGGGGGAGGTAAGGCTAAAATAGCCTCCACCTTCAACGGATCAAGGCGTATACCATCCTTGGAGATAATGAAACCTAACAATCTACCAGCTTCAACACAGAATACACATTTATGTGGATTCAGGCGAATGTTGTAGTGACAACATCGTGAGAATATTGCACTCAGATAATCAGGATGGTCCTCTCGTGAATTGGAATGAGCGGGTAGGTCATCCAGATAGGGTTCCACAACATGTTTGATATCGTGAAATGCATATGACATGGCCCATTGAAACGTGGCCCCAACGTTCTTGAGACCAAAGGGTAATTTACAAGATGCAAAGGTCCCCCATGGGCATATGAAAGCAGTTTTATGCTGGTCAGACGGGAGTTTCTCAATCTAATTATAGCCAAAGAAGCCATCCATAAATGAAAAGATGATGCTCCCGGCACAGTTGTCGATAATCTGGTCAATGAAGGGAGTTGGCTAGTTGTCCTTGGGACAAGCTTTGTTCAAGTCTCCATAATCAACGCAAACTCTAATCGTGCCCTGTTTCTTAGCAACAGGGACAATATTAGAAACCCAATCTATCAATGGGACATGGTATATAAAACCAGCACGAAGAAGTTTTTCAACTTCCGCTTTGATAGCTGCAGTTTTGCGGGGATGAACGGGTTGGAGTTTCTGCCGGATGGGTCGGGCACCAGGATAGACATGGATTTTGTGAACCACTATAGAGGGGTCTATCCCTAGAATTTCTTCATAACTCCAAGCGAAAACATTGTGAAACTCTTTGAATAAGGTAGTATAGAATTACACCTCAGTAGGCGTACATATTTTGCGTAGATGGATATGTTCCACAATACCAGGGTTCACAAAAATGTCAATAGGAATGGTCTCCATAATATTGGCTAAGTTTCCTTCGGAAAACACATCATCTGAAGAAGAGGCAAACGTATTGTTGACAATGTCCATTGAAGCGTTGGATTTTGTATCAGGATCAACCGTCTAAATCGTTGGGAAAGAAGACCGATGGTGGTGATCTTCCCATGATGGCTTGTCGATGATCAATATCTCCATGATTGATTCGTCAAACAGAAAAGTCTGTGAAAGAGGGTCGATAATGGGCAAGGATGAGTTGATTCGAGGCAGGAGGGGTGCCACATTGTCGTGGTCGATTATATTGATCTAATCGGATGTTGATTGGATCGCGTGGTAGGTTGCTTGATTATGGTTCAGAGGCATACAGTCACCAATGATTTCACAATCTGCGGGACTCGGAACAACCCATGAACCATGAGGTTTGTGAGGTTGAATGATGCTCGAAGAGATCATGTGGATTGGAAAAACGGGGGGTGGGAGCTCCGAAAATACTCCAATGATGGAGGAGTATTTCAGCAAACCGACACCGATGTCCTCATAATGATGTTGAGCTTGAGTCAATAATGGGACATTATTAGCGGTGTTGGAGTGGACGTCCGGAGTGCAAAAGTCTAACTGATCAATGGTAACAATTTTCCCCTGATGAGGAAATTGGACCAAACGGAAGACAGAGGATGCTACTGCAGTCATGGCATAAAACCAATTCCAACCGAGTAAGAAGTTATAATCTAATGGAGCATCGAAGATTTCAACATGGATGGAGACGGTTTTTCCCCCTAGTTCTACAGCGAGCGATGGGATGAGTCCGTATGGTTGGAAATTGCGGCCGTCAAAGGCTTTTAGAGTGGTGGGGGACTGAGTCAAATCAGGAGAACCAATAGCTCTCCAACAGGACAAAGACATGATCGATGTGGAAACACCTTCGTCCAAAATGGTACGATTGATGTTATTTCCATAGATTTTAGTGTGAATCTGAAAGGCCAACTAATGAGACAGTCGTGGCTGACCAAATTGAACATGATTGTGTTGGAAGAATCAGGATCAACAGCTCCAAGCGTTGACAATAGGGTTTTACGTTGAGTAGGACAATGTTGTAAAACTTTGAGAGTTGACATCGCACAAGGTGCTTGAGCTAAGTCCTCAACAATGTTGTAATTTTGGGTAGCTCGCTCGTTGGGATTAAACGTCGCCTTTCGAATGGTGGTCTTAGGTGGACGCAACACAGTGTCAGCGGGAGGTCTCTCAATATGAAGAGAACCTGTTAAAGGTCGTGTTGGAACGTCTTCCACAATAGTTTTGTCTTTGGAATTCCCATTCTTGTTTGGAATGGATGCAAAATCATGTCTTTGAATGAGTGGTTATGTGAATAGTCTCGTTACTCATCATAAGAATATCACGGTGTGATGATGTCTCTACTTGGTTATTGTCATTTTGGTTGCCCCCTTGCGGGGGGTTGTGTAAAACCATTTGTTGTTGTTAATGTGGGAAAGGGTCCGTCAAGACTGTCGGGCGGGAAGATCCTTTAACAATTTTATTGACTTCCTCACGATAAGGGAATTCCTTTGTGTAGTGATCTTCCTGACATATGAGGCAGGGGAACTTAGCTTTCCGTTTAGGTTGGTCAGCTTTGGTTTGTTGAGGTTTGGGGTTTCCCTACTGAGTAGAATATTTTTTGGATTTTCCTTTATTAATCTTCTTTTTCCCTCCGGATTTTTGTGGCAAGGATTGAACGACATTCACCTTGGAGGTCTGAGCAAGGGAAGTAGAGGTTTTGGATGCAGCCTGATTTGAGGGTGGAGCAGTAGTAGTTTGTTGTCCACTCGATTTAGTTGCAGGTTGGGCCTTCACAGAACCAACTACACCATCGATAGGAGGTTCGGTAGCGGGCCTTGATGGATCATTAATGGGGAGGGGAGCATGAGGAATAAGTTCGTATAGTGTTCTGGATTGGGAATAAACCAAATCCATATATTGTGCACCAGCGATTGCTTGTTCCTCCGTGACAGGTCTGCCCATTGCAACATCCCTGGAAATGGGTGGCAGTAATGACTTGGTGAACCAATCAGCCATTAATTGGTCCGGGATAGGTGGCTTGATTAATCTTTGGCGTCTCCGCCACTCATGGATGTGATTGGAGATATGGGTGGCAGTAGATTGGCACAGCGAAGTTAAAAGGTCTGTTCCAGCCTCATATCGAATGGGAAGCTGGAAGTGTGTCAAAAACTACATAGCTAGGGTGTTGAAGTCTCAGAAAGAGTGTTGGGGCAGCTCGATATACCATTTTGTTGTCGTACCGGTAAGTGTGAGTTGGAAGAGCCTCAATCATATGGAATCATCCATCAGTGAGTTGGAAGAACACCACAGATGGAATGTCATAACATGATTTTTGGGGTATTCTCTGGGTTTAGCATCGAACTTAGGAATGTCCGATGGAAGTTTGGCAGGTATGGGTGGCCAATATGGTTCGTGCCAAATGGGATCGTTGATGAGTCTTGACAAGTCAGGTAAATCCAATGTTGCCAAAAATGGGAGTTGTTTGTTGGGTTGCGGGAATGAACAGTATTTATGGGGTGCAGGGATGCATGTCGGGCCCTGCACTGTGTATTGTTGCATGTTATATCTGTACATATTACCTGCAGGGTACTGTTGGATGTTTTGTGCATTAGGGATCATCTGGTTAACCAATTGTTGGTTGGGAATCAAAGGATTGATCAAGTGATTCAGAATCGAGTTGGATGTCGGTTGTTGAACGTACTGCTGGGTGGAAATGAATGGTGTAGAGACTTGGGTTTGTTGTGTCCAAGGGATATTTCCAAATCCTTGATTGGGTGGGTTTCATATGCCTTGAGAGGGGGGAGGTGACTGGAAGAATGGAGTGCATTGATTGTTTGTTCCGCTCTGATTAAGAGACGGGGTTTGAGGGGGTGGGTTCCATTTAGTGTTCAAGGCACCGGAATAGGGTACTCTAGAATTCAAGTTAGGGGGAACGAAGGCTTGATGTTGATTAGGTTGCCCCTATCTTGGTTCTGGTTTCCAAGTATGGAATGCCCCCCAGTAGGTGGGATTTGTGGTCCCCAAGAAGGAATTGGTATGTTGGTTCCATTTTGGGAATTAAAAAAAAGTTGTCCACTGCTAGGTTGATGGTGTTGTCCCCACAGAGCAGATGATGTTGATGGAGGAGGTTGTTGATTGGTCCCACTTAGGGAACCAACAAATGGTTTCCCTCCAAAAAGTGAGGTATATGGTCCCCACGGAGCAGATAATGCTGATGGAGGAGGTTGTTGATTGGTCCCACTTGGGGCACCAACAAATGGTTGTCCTCCAACGGGTGAGGTGTGTGGTCCCCACATAATAGATGATCCAAATAGAGGAGGTTGGTTACTAGTTCCGCTTGGGGCTCCAATAAACGGTTGTCCTCCAAAAATAGTGTAAATTGTGGTCGAAGAATGACCTCCAGTCACATTAGGTGTTCGAACAGTAGTAATAGATGATCTCCCAACAAAAACATTAGAAGAGTTTGGTTGTGCAGATTGACTGACTACACGAGTAGGGTTGACTTGTGAAGATAGTGATGCACTAGTTCCATATGGTAAGGATGATGGTGAGAAAGTAGGGTTTGTTCTCATAGTAGGAGTATTCCCTGAAGAAGTGCCAAAAATGTCTTCTGGCAATAGATGTGGGAAGGTTGAAGAGGACTTTCGGGCATCAATTGCATGGGTATGGAAAGAGTGCAAAAATCATCGAGGGCTTGGCCTAGAGTTGTGTTCCATAATGAGGAGGCTGGATCGAATATGTTTGTTGTTCCTGACTTGTTAGGTAAGCATTCAGGTTTGGTTCAATCTGTGGGTCCTAACCGACCTACATATGACTTGTCGTAAGTAGTATCACGGGATGAAGATCGAGGCGTTTGGGAATCATGAGAGATTACCGCTTGATAAGAGGTCGTAGGTGGGTATTACGAGCTTGAAGCCAGTATCTAAGCAGCTTCATGTCTAAATTGTTCTATTGCCACTTGTTCGTTGGCTAGACTTGCCATTTCGGCTCATATAGATGCCATGATGTCCTGGGCTGAAGGGAGGTCGAGGGAAGGCATTCCGAAAGATTGATTGCTAGAAGATCCAATGTCATAGCTACATATAATTAGGGAAGAAGTTATAATAGTTGGGGTTCCCCACTGTACATAAGGTTGTCTAAAGTTGGTAGCTAAGTGGAATGTTCTAGGAGGTGGAGGTTCAGATTCTTCAATAATATCGACATATCCTTCAGGAAGATCAAATGATGATGGCATAAATGGAGTGGTGCTAGCCTCTGGAAGGATGATGACTTCTAGAAGAACAGTGGTTTGAGGTGAGACACTAACTTCAGGAGCTAAAGTAGTTTCCACTGCGGTGATAACTTCTGATGCAGCAGTGGATTGAGGTACTGCACTAGTCTCAGTTACCGTACTAAGTTTTGGAATAGTACTAGTCTCTGGAATTGTGCTATGTGTTAGGGGTACCGTAGCAGCTGGTGGTGTCTTACTAGTTGATGGTGGAATGGTCCCCCGCCCAGCAGGTCTTCTAGTAGGGGGTGTGGGTATGCGTGAAGATGAGGGTCGACTGACCAGAGGTACCGTCTCAGGACTATTCCCTTGTTGTCTACGTGATTTCTGTTGGTCTGCCATGGAACTAGATTAAGTGTTATGTGGAAAGTCTCGCAAAAAAGAACTCAAAAACCCTAGATCAACCGAGTGTGCAAAAGGGGAGCTAGAAAAAGAAAAAGGCGCGCAGGCCAAAAAAGAGCAAGCTCAAAAAACTTGACTAGGACCGGTGTCGCAGTAAGCGAGCTATAACAAAATGGCCAGAATGCCAACAAGCAGCACTAGAAATAAAAAGACCCTCTAAAGATGAAATAACAGGCAAACTTTCTAACTAGGATCTTGAGACCTCAACAGATCATATCCTTCGCAAGGTGATGAAATCGAGGTCGAACAATACGAAATGAGAGACCAAAGTGGAAGGATATCCCTCTATCGAAAGGGATCCTGGGTAAAAGAGCCCTAGAAGAAAAGCCACTAAGCTACCTCGTTCGTGACACGTCCGAGAAGGTTAACTGGAGCTTCTGCCTTTGAGCCCTCATACAATCGGTATGGAGGCCGGAAACTACAAGGAAGAAAACAGATTGATGTCCTTAGGTACTAAGTGGA
The DNA here is from genome assembly GCA_027924585.1 of Larix kaempferi. NCBI lineage: Eukaryota > Viridiplantae > Streptophyta > Pinopsida > Pinales > Pinaceae > Larix > Larix kaempferi. The sequence goes on along the minus strand of BSBM01002136.1, from coordinate 250,500 downwards.
GTGCAGCATTCCACAAAGTCTGTCCGGAAGCAGTCCTCGCTGCTTACCCCCGTGGAAAGGGAGGCCCTCTCAACAAACTAGTCAATGACTGTGTCAACAAATAATAGAGGATTTTAGTACCCTAAAAGACAACAAATATGTTTCAGATGTGAAGTGATAGGGGGGAATTGTTTGGATTCCTATCCACAATGTCCTACCTAACTAATGAATTATTTTGTATCCTCAAGTGAGGTTAAAATGTGTTGAGTTAGGGGTAAATTTTAGTGGTTGGTTGTCTTACTCAAGCGGGTAGCAGAAGTGCAATTGATGGTGTTGTGACTTGACTCAAACCATGCAATGTGAATGAATCAATGCACTTTTCCTTTCAATGAAAATCTCTAGCTATAAGGAAGGGAGAGTTCTTGATCCAAAAACTAAACAAGCACAAATTTTTCAAATAGAAAAACCACTCATATTTTGTATTTTTTCTTTTATGCCAAACTACAAGTACTCTTTCTAAACGAAAATGAATCCAATCAATGTTCTACTTCTGATGAGTGCACTATATGACAAGTGAATGAAATGTGTCCTCTAATTGCAACAAGTATTGTGACTTTTAAGCGAAGGAGAGAATAAGGAAATTTGAAAACTTTTCTATGCCAATTATGTGAATTGAAATGCAAAGAAACTTTTCAAGTAATAAGAATTCTCAATTACTTCTTTCAAGGAACAAAATGAATGCAACGTATCTGCCTTGAATTTTCGGTAAAAATCACTTGTGCAATAAAATGTTAAGAAGGCAAATAACTTAAGTTTTATTGTCACCTTAACTCATGAAAACCAAACCAATAAAAAATCAATCCAACAAGCCAAACAATGCTACAAAATTGCTTATAAGGATCAAAGTGAGTATGGAAACCAAATGCAGAAGTGTGAGAAGGTTGTGAGGGTGCAGTGAATGATTAAAACAATGCCCTAACTTCAAATGTATTCCAACTTCTACCATTGCACTCAAGAATCCAAGCAAAAAACCTAAAAGGGGTTCAAAAGCAAATGCAAAACAATGCAGGGATTATCCTAGATCACACAAGTTTGATCAATGTCAGAGAGATGAAATCAATCTACAAGATCAGAAATCAAAGAGAAATCAAGCAGAAAACCAAAGTTGATGGACACATAGGAAATTTTCGCAGGGTGCAAGGTAACCCAGGCGCGAAATCTAAGGATTTTCGCATTCTGGTACACTGCATGGGCGCGAAAAGGAAATTTCGCACTAGTAAATAGGCAGGGGGCGTGAAATTTTTCTGTGAGAGAGTAGGGGCACGAGTTTTGAAATAAATTTTATCTTTTTGGGGGTTTGCAAACCCAGAGAGAAAAAAAAGTAGACTATCAAGTTGATTCAAGAGGTCAAAAGGGGTAAAAATATGCAGAGAAAAGGGCTCAAATGGAAAGAAAATCAAAATTTCATAACCAAAAGAAAACTGGATTTAAATCCAATGGAGTCACCAATTTCTGTAGTAGTAAATCCGTCCTACGGATAGTTAGATTTACCCTTAGATTACACTAAGATTAACTAAGCCTAATCTAAGAACACTAACAAATAAATGCTACCTTAAGATCCTAGATCTAAAAATGCATACAAACTTTAAATGTATTCAGAGATAAAGAACTGATGTAACTCACCTTGAACCAGATGTTTGTCCCACTTCCAGTTCCTGTCTCAGATCTCCCAAGCAGAATCTGTTGGAACCAAGCAAACAACAAGCAAATCAATACTCCAAATATCTTGTACACTAGTTTAGATCTAAATCAAAACAGAAACACTTCATGTAAATGATTGAAACATAACAGATGAAATGGGAAAATAAGACAAGTTATCATTAATGGAAACTAGGAGAAACTTACAAAGAGATCCCTTGATTTCCAAGCAAACCTTCGGCTCCAAAGCCTCCTTCCTTGCTACCTCTACAAAACTCCTAATACCATAGGTTTGATGCCTCCAAATACCCTCTGTTTGGCTCATGGATGCCCCCCTTCTTATAGGGTTTGGGAGGCCAACCACTTAGAGAGGAAGGTGGATCTAAATGAGTGATTAGTGGATCAAGAAGTTGAGCCAGGCTAAACGAGGAAGGTAAGCTAGGATCGAAGAGGGGCTTCAATCCCAATAAAATATCCTGGAGGGTGAGATCCACATCCCAAGCCAAAAGGTTGTTAGGGTAATTTTCGCACCCCTTGAACTAAGCATAGCGCGAAAATGTTGGGATTTTCGCGCCCTAGCAGGTATGCAGAACGCGAAATAAGGAAATTCCGTGTTCTGCAACACTATCAAGCCGCGAAAATTATGGTAAAAGGTGGTTGGATGAGGTGGCAAGTGGCTCAATGAGTTGGCATTCGACCAAAGCAAGGTGGATTTGTCCCCAAAGACTCCAGATGAGGCTAAGGAGGGACCAACATGGTTCAACACTCGTTAGGAGGTAATGTAGTAAAGTGACGCATGATATTATGACATAGGGATACAACACGAAGGTTCAAAGTGGGACTTTGAGGTATAACACCGTGTGCATATGGGCCATCTTTAAATTTTATTGTGTTTATTTGATGACATAGACATGGTAAAACTTTAAATTTTGGAATGCTTATTTGACAAGAATATTAGAATGGAATGATGCACTTTCGAAGTTTGACTATGATGGTTAAATGTTAAATTTGGTAATGTTGTTTATTTTCTATGGGTTTGGTTCAACATATATGATGGGTCGAGCATATGTGTTAATGCATACATGTTTGATTTAAAAGATAAATGGTTATTGGTTGGAATATGAAGATTGAGAGTTATAAGGAATTATGTGCTTAGCATTGGGCTTTATCCCCCAGCACACCTATAGTGGATATAAAAGAATGGGACCCTCTTTCTTTAGACCTTCCCCTTTGATTTGTTAATTTTCTTTTTTCACATATAACCATTCCCACGACTTGTTCTAATTTTTTTAAATAAATGATTAGGGTAGTAACTGCTCATTCTTGATTTCTCAAGCGAGTAAAGGATATCAAATCACGTAGACAAGTTGTTGTCACCCATGCTATGGTATGCTAGTGCATACACTTTTGTCTACAAATATTTTTTTTTTCATACTAAGTGTTTCTTTACCTAATGATTATGTTGATAGCAGGAGTTCTTTCATAATGCAAAAGGCAATGAGGAGTAAAATCTGGATATGGTTTTTTGAGGTTGTGTATTTGATTTTGGACATTAGATGACAACCTTTAATTAATACTTTGAATTAGTACTTTGATATGTAGAAAATATTAAAAGATATTATGAGAGATCATCAACCTATGGTAGTTTGTATTGGATTCTCGCTTTGTACACACATACAGACACACATACACATAAACTCTTGTGTATATACATATTGTTTTGATGTGCTAACTATGACACTAGGTTGTAAATATTGAAGTTCTTTTTAGTTATGCAATTCCACCTTTACATATATTAATAAGGGTTATAACAACCATATATACATGACAAGGGCTTATTGCCTAATAAATTCAAGGTCATTACTTGTGTTCATTTCAATTGTTGACTTAATTCTTTAAGAAACTATGCTCATTTGAACCTTACTAGGCTATAAACCTCAAGTACCATTCCCATTTCTTCATGCCTAGCTTAGCAAGAGGTCAAAATTTACGATCACTAAACAATGCCATTTTCGTGGTCAACAAAGTATATTGCAAGTGGTATTAGAGCTCTTTGGGTCGAAAATAAATAATTTTTAATACTAGGGTTTGTCTCTTTTAAACGAGTCATCATGGCATTTTCACTCTAATTTTTTGTTCTACGACATTTTTAGGATACATAAAGGACATACCAAATTAACTTGTATCAAAATTTCAGCCTTTGGTTCCCTATAATTTTGGAGATACACTCTTTGTAAGTTAGGGTTTTTCACTAATCCAAAAGGTGTGCCTCCTCAAATGAGTCATCTTGGCATTTTCGTTCCATATTTGTTGTGATGAAGTTTTAGGGTATGAATTTTTCATGTTACAACAAGGATATAAGGAAGTAGATTATGCCAAAAATTTCAGGTTCTAAGTCGTTATATATTCAAATTTAAGCCCTATGTAAGTTAGGGTTTGTGACTAGCCCAAAAGTTAGCCCTAAACATGTGTTATGGGTAAAACTATTGCATCTGGAGTTTTAAAAATCCAAATTGAGTTCCACTAGCTGTATTGGAAATAAAACAAATGAAAGTATTTATGGTAACAATTTTACCATTCATACCTAAAAAATTGGATGCGTGGCAAGCCATACAAGTTTACTCTTCAGAGAAGGCCAAAATTAATAAGCTTTGGGGAAATTACCCTATTTTTTTCTTGGCACATCAGAATTAAAGTCAAATTTGTGGCATTAAAGAATAAACATATCGGGATACTACTTAACAAAATTTCATACTCAAAGGTGATCCAGGTGGATATCGGTGGCGGCCCACCTCTTCCAACTGGCTCAAAACAGTCTTCTGGCAATTTTGGTAAATTACTATTTTTAGCAGTTTTTCGGGTCCTGAACTTCCGGAGCCATTTTGAGGCCCTAAACGACATTTTTTGGTGATTTGGGGGACCAAATGGTTGCCAACGGCATACATTTGGGCCCATTCGAAAGTTGTAAATCTCGGTTAGATCTTTCCAACGGGCTACCGAGCGCCCTAAACGGAGATCGTATGCAAAAGTTATGACCCCGGGAAGTTGACTGTTCAACTAACCACCTTGGGGCCGCAAACTTTATGACGGTTCATCTTCTAGGGTTAGGTTTTTGGATGTTTGGGATTCTTTCCCTCATGCTTATGATAAATAGGCCCTTTCGGCCTCTCTTTGTAATCATCTTGGCACGACTGAGCATAGCGGCCACATCTCTTCTCAGAGATAGCTACCACCATTCCAGCTATTGTATTTTACAGTCTGTTCTATTTTCGCTATTTAATAGAATATGTGTTTACTGTATCTCTGTGTTATTTGCAATATATCTATGTGTATGATTCTGTATATGCTATCTTTTGTTTCGTTCCCACATAAATCCGGATCAGTGGTATCAGAGCGGTCTGCTCTTTGATTGTTTCTCGGTGCATGTCCCCGACGAGGTCGGGATACAGAGAGTTGGGTCTCGAACTAGTTTCACTTGGGGAAGACCACTCTCGCCGCCCCAAACGGCCTCCCATGGCGGAAGAAAAGAGAGACGACGGAGCAGTAGATCCTATCAAGTTGTTGCTCGAGGAAGCCCTCGCGCAACAGAGGAACGAGATGATGGATAATTTCGCCCAGATCCTTCAACGCATGCCAACAGCGGCAAATTCACCCTCGACGAGCAGCCATTTCGGAGATACAACTCCCTTCAAGGTACAAGTTAATTTTGATATCCCTTTATTTGAAGGCCAAATCGATGCCGATGCCCTAGATAAATGGTTGAATCTACTAGAAGGGTATTTCTCTGTCCACCAATTTTCCGACAGGGAAAAGATCATCTTTGCGCTCCTTAAGGCCGTCCCCCATGTCAAAAATTGGTGGGAAACTTATTGTGAGCAAAACTCATCAGACGAGTCTAGATTGTTTGAATATTCCAATCCTACTTGGGCCTCTTTTATAGATGCCGTCAAGGAACAATATTACCCTGTTGGAAACTATGATGACTAGTACACAAAATGGACCATTCTGCATCAAGAGAGGGACCAAACGGTGTCGGAGTACACCAACAAATTTCATACCTTGCGCACAAAGCTAGGTATCAAGGACTCCGAGCGGCACCTAGTACTGAAATATCGCAGTGGCCTACACCGGTACATCCGAACAGAGATGGATTTCCTGGAAATCTCTTCACTCGGATCCGCCTATCGATATGCTGTCAAAATTGAGCAGAAATTTCAGCAAAAGAACAAGCGTGACTTCGGACCTGCGCAGAAGCAAGGCAAGGGAAACTCTGGCTCGCAGAACACGGGGCAGGAAAAGGACAACCAGTCCCAACCACAGGCGAAGAAGGGTAAAGAAAAGACAAAGAAGGACACCGGGAAGTGGTGCGAGTTCCACAAAAGTCCCTAGCACAACACTGATGATTGTCGCTCAAAACAATCATTGGTGGCTGAGATCAAAGCTTCAGAATCAGATCCCAATTCCGATTCTGACTCGGAACCTAACTTCGCAGCCGCACGAAAAGGGAAGCAGATCATTGATGCAGAACCCAGTGCCGTTGTTGCCACCACACAGATCCAGCCAGAGGAGCCTGAAGAGTCGGAGGCAGAGGAGCGCCTTTTCCACTCACAGATGTGGGTGAAGGGAATTCCCCTACACTTTGTTGTGGATAGCGGCAGCCAGAAGAACCTGGTCTCAGAAGAAGTCATCAAGAGATTGGAGCTACCAATCACGCCACACCCACAACCATACACCATTGGATGGCTAAGCCAAGGACGAACGATCCGTGTCAGTCACCAATGTCGCCTACCATATGGCATCAAGCCCTTCAAAGATGAGGTATTGTGTGATGTGGCCCCACTTGAAGTATGTGATGTTCTTTTAGGACAACCATATATGTGGAAGCGTCATGCTGTATATGAATCACGACCTCGTAGTGTCATTGTCACTCTGGGAGGACAACTCTATCGGATACCAGAGATAGTTGCACCTACCCCAAACGAGCAGGGAAGGAAGATAATCTCCCACACTGGGAAATTTTCCCTATTCGCAATTGCCACTAAAGGTGAACATCAGATCGCGGAGACATCCACAACCTCTGTAGATTATCCTTCTACACAGCAGAAACAAGAAAAACACAAAGTTAGTGCAGCATCGCCTATTCGGGTACCTCTACATTGCAAGGCCACGCATTCAAGGTGCTCCTCCAAAAAGAAACCATCCACACCGGTGCATACCAAGGATACCACAACAACCAAAACTGTTGAACAGCTCCAGCGCATCCATCAACAACAATTACAACCCTCTGAAGATGTCAAAGTAAGGCAACCTTTCCACTTCAGCAAATGTCGCACCAAGAGCTCAATTTGACACACAGCTCGACATATGATAAGGGATTTAACGCAATGGAGACCATTGCTTCCTAAGGAGGGAGGATTGATCCAGGTGGATATCGGTGGCGGCCCACCTCTTCCAACTGGCTAAAAACAGTCTTCTGGCAATTTTGGTAAATTACTATTTTTAGCAGTTTTTCGGGTCCTGAACTTCCGGAGCCATTTTGAGGCCCTAAACGACATTTTTTGGCGATTTGGGGGACCAAATGGTTGCCAACGGCATACATTTGGGCCCATTCGAAAGTTGTAAATCTCGGTTAGATCTTTCCAACGGGCTACCGAGCGCCCTAAACGGAGATCGTATGCAAAAGTTATGACCCCGGGAAGTTGACTGTTCAACTAACCACCTTGGGGCCGCAAACTTTATGACGGTTCATCTTCTAGGGTTAGGTTTTTGGATGTTTGGGATTCTTTCCCTCATGCTTATGATAAATAGGCCCTTTCAGCCTCTCTTTGTAATCATCTTGGCACGAATGAGCATAGCGGCCACATCTCTTCTCAGAGATAGCTACCACCATTCCAGCTATTGTATTTTACAGTCTGTTCTATTTTCGCTATTTAATAGAATATGTGTTTACTGTATCTCTGTGTTATTTGCAATATATCTCTGTGTATGATTCTGTATATGCTATCTTTTGTTTCGTTCCCACATAAATCCGGATCAAAAGGTGTAGAAATTTCATAGTTACCAAAGCTTTTAGGTGAGCTTATGGGACCATGTCCAATTCTAGGTTTTGCAAGGAGATGTGCTTATTTCGAAATATTGGCCTCAAACCCTAAGCTTGAAAAGTAAGTTATTAATTTCCATTTATTGTAGATCTCTCTATGGGGTTAGATAGCTCAATTTTTAATTTTATTTTTTTAGAGATGTGTTCCAACATCTTTAAATAACACAAAGGTCTATCATTCAGTGGGTAAACCTACGATTGGGGAAGCATAGACATAGAAAATACAAGGGTGCTTAAGTCACATTGTTGTGCACACCGGTAACCTCTATTGGTACCCCTTTGAGTAGTGATGCATCATACAACACCTATATACAAACTTTCATTTCCAGTTACCCTTGGATATATTAGAAGTCCCATAGATGTACCTGGAACCAACCTTAGATAAACTAATCGACCATTTTGTTGTTATAGTACAACGAGAACAAAACTTGAGGAGATCATTGTCTGGGACCTAAGTAGTCGAGTAGTATGATGAAGGTACGATTAATCCTCCTTAGTTAGTTCCATGAGATATTGGTTTGAGTACTACTGTTGGACCCCACATGTATATAAGAGAGTTATAGCACATGACACTCCCTCATCTTCAGGACGGTCCTCCTCCTTGTAAACTGTTGGTTTTCTCTCTGGGTAGACCCGGGCTAGCTGTACCTTTTAGACCAACAGAACCCTTAGCTCACTGGCCCTTTTGGCAACAGGTCGCAGAAGCAACGTGAAGTCTCACCCGAAGTGATTCTAATGGGTGGCAGAAGACTCAAGTGTCCTCAGCCAGGTTCCGAGGCATCCAGGGTGCTTAAACCCACCTTATCTCTCTCCTCATAGGCTGACTTATCTCATTCTATTACTCCGGCTATACCTCTGTCTTATCGCATCACGCAGGAAGTGCGATAAGTCTTCCCCTTATATGAGCCCGTCTAGCGATACCTAAGATATCGCGGGTGCGATATCTTCCTCCTTTCTGTCCCTGCGGTATGTGATTCTTAGCCGCTTCCTGGATTAATACGCGGTCTCAACCACCCTTATCCTATTACTGAAGATAGTAATATCACTTAATCTCTAAGCATAACCCTCGCTAATGAGCTTGACCCTTGATGTTTCGCAACGATGTGACTGTATAGAGTATTACTTTGAGTACTGTTCTAATTGAACCCTTCATGCATTACATTCATTCCATACTCGAACCTTATCCTTTATTAGACAAATATCTAGTTCGCTAGGATTTTAGCTATGATTCTCACAATTGTTACACATCAACCAGAACTAAACTGACGACCATATACATTACTTATAAACTGAAGGAAGCATTCATGTATAATAAAGATAAGTGAATAAGAGCAATAGCTACACAAATACACTCACGCTACTTAGATAAGCACGTTGTCACTCCCAGGAAGGGAGCTACGTCCACGGGAACTGTGTTTCCTGTTAACAACTCGGGAGAGTAAAACACAGTTCCGTCACAACTCTTTACAACAGAGGTCTTCTGGGAAACTCCACCTCATTGGGAGCCCTTCTCTATAGACCTCTCTTCTTCTCCTGCCTCTTACAATGCATTCTCTTTCTCCCTCAATCCCAGTGGATTGCACAATCTCTCAATGGGTCGGCCCTTGTTCTCTAGGGGATGTTCAGACTTTGTATCAACAAAGACTCGACTACCCTCTACCTAATAGCTTCTGTCACTATGTGGCCAACCCCTTTTCATATAAAAAGACTCCTATATATAGATGGCCCGAAGGTCTCATCGCAGTTACAAAACTGTGGGCCTTATCCCAACAGTGACTCAACCCTAACCACTTACAGTCAACTAGTTGTACTTCCATAGCCGCCTCCTGTCTCGTCGCCGCTTCCTGCAGTCCTTAGTCTTTAATGCATCGGCCCGTTGCTTCTTCTTGGTTCAAGCAACGCTGACTGTAGTCCTTCTTCTTAATGAGGGTAGCTGAACCCTCTCTTCATCTTCGGCGCCTTTATTATGGTGGTTGAGCTCTCCCTTCGGCCTCTTCCTTGTACCACACGCTTTGACTTTTCTGTACATATCGCCGCAATTCCCGTCGGAATTTGCGCTACGGCGATATCTTTGTCTTGTCGCCAAAATTGGTACTTTCTCCCCAAAAATGGTTATCTTTCCCAAAATTAGCAGCTTCCTAAATGCCGCGGAAGTTCTCTCCAACATAAACCATCTTGCAAGGCCTTAAACAACATGAATAGTCACTCTAATACCATGAAGATTGACACCCTAGATGAACAATACAAGAATATTTAGGCCAAAATCTAGGAAAATGATGATCAACATATGGGATAGATTCAAAAACTTTGGAAGGAAGTAAACAACCTAGGGATTCAAAAACTTCAAGAGGCAATAAGCAACCTAAACCAAAATTTGGATAAGAAGTTGGAAGGTATACATGAAATACTGCCTCCGATGTCACCTCATGAAGAAATCACTTGGAATACACAATAAAGTGAGCCACACCAGGAAGAAACATCTCACTCGAGACTATTTAGCCATCAATAAAACCATTTGAATCCTCACAACCATAAACCACTCTCCATGGATAATAACACCTGGAACCATTTTCCTAAAGTGAACTTGAACAAATTTGATGGTTCTAACCCATTAGGATGGATCACCCAAATGGAACACTACTTCACCCTTCATGGCAATACCGATGACATGATCAAACTTAAGGTGGGAGTCTTGTATCTAGATCCGAAACAATGGCAATGGCGGGAGTGGCATAAAAACTCCTTTGTGAAATTCATCACTTGGAGTCTATTTCTTAAAGCTTTCCATGCCCGTTACGAGCAATATACTCACTATTTGGGGTGGCTTACAAAGTTATGCCAAATAAGCTTAGTCGTAGACTTTATTTCAACCTTTGAGCAATTAGCCATTTTTACAGAGAAATTAATAGATTCTTTCTACAAAGAATGTTTCATTTGAGGCCTCAAGGAGGTAATTAAAGCACAAGTTAGAATGCAACATCCTGCTACCTGGTTGGAGGAATCATAGAGGGATTTAGAAGCAAAGAAGGTGATTAATGCACAAACTAACAAACCATCTTTCATTCCCCGCTCAAGCCCTACACATATCAATTCCTCAAACACAATTCATTCTCCTCCCTTGAAAGTATAGAGGTTGTCTCCATAAAAAATGGTAGAGAGACAAAGACGGGGACTTTGCAATAATTGTGATGAAAAGTATGTTCCAAGTCATAAATGTAAAGAGAAAAAGTTAAAATTGATGTGACTACTACTTATCCATTACAAAGACATTATGATGGAATATACCCCTAAGTTGGAGACTACTGACCAAACTTCTCCCATGCAAGAAACAATGGAAACTGAAGTTCATCAAGAAGAACCACTCATCTCTCTTCATGCTTTATTTGGTATTTCAACCTCGCAAACCTTGAAAATTCTAGGTTACATCAAGCCTCAAAAAGTGGTAGTATTGGTTGATAGTTCTAGCATACACAATGTTATTCATTAATGAGTGGCCTAAGAACTCCATTGTTATGTCCAACCAATTCCCAACTTTCAAATATGATAGCCAATGGTGGGATGATGAAATGGTGGGGGCATTGTGAAAATGTGAAGCTCCAATTAGGTGAATATCATCTCAAAACTCATATGTTGGCCATTGATATGGGTGGTTGTGATATAGTTTTAGGGGAAGAATGGCTACACACATTAGGGCTAGCTACCACAGGATTCAAGGAATTATACTTTAGCTTTACTCAGGACACTCATACTCACACCCTCAAAGGGATCTAGGCAAGCTCCTTTGAAATCATAAGTTCTTATCTAATGGAAAAATGATTGAAGAAATGCCACTTTGGAATTATTGCTCACTTCCATGCCATACAGGCTCTAGACAACACCACACTAGAAATCCATCTCGACTTACAAAAGGTTTTGGACAAACATCAACAGGTCTTTAAGACACCAAAGAGTTTACCCCCATATAGAGGCGAGCACGATCTTGAGATACCCTTAATTCTGGGAAGTCAAGCACCAAATGTATAGACGTATAGGCACAAAAGAATGAAATTGGAAGGATCACTCGGGAGTTACTGGATGTGGGAGTCATTCATCCCAACACTAACCCATATTCATCACCATTGATCTTGGTTTCAAAACAAGAAGGGAAGTGTTGCATGTGTTCTGATTTTCATGCCTTTGCATGGAATGAAGCAACATAAAAAGCCTTTGTAGTTTTAAAACATGTCATGTGCATCACTTCGGTCTTAGCCATGCCTGGTTTTACTAAGACCTTTGTATTGGAATGTGATGCTTCCACAAAAGGTTTGGGTGCAATCTTAGGCAATATGGACGACCCCTAATATTCATTGGTAGGAAATGGGGTAATGAAGATTTGGACAAGTTTACTACAAGGAAGAAATGATGGACATCCTACATGTAGTTGACACATGGCGACAATATCTCCTATGACAACATTTCCAAAGAGATCACCACAACTTTAACTACTTTTTGGAACAGAGGTTGTCATTATTGGAGGAGCATAAATGGGTCATCAAGATGCTTGGATATGAGTACGAGATCATCTACCAAAATAAAAAAGATAATGTTGTGGCAAATTATTTATTAATTAAATAAAAGGAAGAGGATCCCTCTTTGGATTATCTTCTATGGTACAATAATGGGCAAAAAAATCATGATAATAATGGCTCACCAATGTTAGTACATCTCAACTCATCAAGCAATTTAAGGAATATCCCAACATTCACTAGCTATCCAACAACCCTTAACCAGAGTTTTATGGCCCATATAAGATTGTTCAAGGCATGGGTCAGGTGGATTACAACTTTATGCTCCAAGCACACTCCAAGATCTACCCAGTATTTCATGTGTTTGATTTAAAGAAGGGTGTGGATCATATTTGTCGAGTCCAAATTCCATTACCAGAACTCAATGCAGCAGGCTCCATTTGGCTTCATCCCATAATCGTTTCAGCTACATGAGAGTGTCACCTACACTAGCGCATAGTCAAGGGAGTTCTACCCCAATGGAAGAATATGCAACAAGAAGATGTGACTTGGGAACCATCAACCCTTTTATAATAATTTCCCATCTCCAGCCTTGAGGACACGGTTGCATTTGAGGGGGGGGGTCATGTTAGGATCCTACCCTACTCCACCTACTTTATCAATATACAAGGCCATAAGGCCTATTAGTTAGTTAGTAGGTGGCTTCTTAATGTAAAAGGGCCCTCCTTATTGAATAAAGGTCACTAGGTGGTCAACTCTCATTAATAGCAGGACTACAAGTAGTTAGGCCTTTCGCTATTGAAGCTCTATATATAGAGTATTACATTATGTATTTGGAGTCAAGAATTGTCGTTGTATTTGGAGCTTTGCTCTTGGAGGTTGCTCCTTGGAGAGGCAAGTGAACATAGAGTATCTATTTCATCTATTATTTCTTGTGTTTTTCTATATTTTCTTTGAATTTATGGTTTAAGTATATTACAATTGTACAATAAGATAAAACTTAAAGTCTTTTGTAAAGAGCATATTTCATATAATGATTTCATTTCCAACAACGCTTATCTTTCATATAATGATTTCATTTCCAGCAATGCTTATCATTCATATAATGATTCCATTTCCAACAATGCCTATAACACTGCATTCTCATTGTCATTGGCTTGAACTTGTCCCTTTCTATTTATGCTTGCTATTGTATCATACTTGTAAAAAAAAAATACATGTTGGATATAGATTGACTGTGTGCTAAGGGAAATTACATGCCACCATTTAAACCTTTCTGCACTACATGCAACCATTTGATACCGATACCTTCTCTTCTATTGAATTGTCTAGCACATTGTGCCCAATGCAATGAGGAGAATAAAGCAAAATTATCAATTGGAATTTGTAAAAACTATTGCACCAACAATTATTTCCACAACACATTGCAAGACTTTTATGCACAATATGAACATGACATCTCCCTAGCTTTGTTTGGGTTGTGGGTCTTACACATTAATGTCTCTTTTACAATATCAATGGGAAACATGGTCCTTGATATCGAGGAGCCGGCTTAATATTAACAGTTTACTTTATTCCTATAAATTCATACTTCGTGCATTAGAAATGTGCTTTGTATTTTTTACATTGCCAAAATCCACATTTTTCAATAAACATATGCAAAAACAATCTCTTTGTATCAATTGCTTGTTGTTTCTTGTCTCATTCTCTCTTTTTTTCAACAGGAAAAAAATGTAACTTGATATTCAAAGGTTGAATCAAAGTTACAATAGTCAATACAAAAAAGAAGATCCTCCTCTAATGTTGAAAGCACACTCAAGTTCACAAAACTTCACTTCTCTAAAGTTAAAGAGTCATAAACTAGATTGAAGAACCCACACCACATAATCTAAGTAACACCAAAACCAGTAGAAAGCAAAAGGTCTCACTATTTTGTAATAATACAGTGGACTGAACCACTAGACAATACATACAAAAAATAATAAGACTGATATCAGATATATGAGCCCTCAATAGGCCTTCACAGAACCTTCATTAACAAGGATGGAATCATTATTTTCTTCATAAAAAAGCACCCCCCTCTGGAGTACCTACAACTTTTTTGTATAGAAAATATGCCTCCACATTTACATTCCTGCAGATGTGTGATACTTCCATACCAGGAAAACCAACTTTTAGGACTTGAATCCTTGTGCCCTATTGTTCCAATATAGCCACCCAAAGGAGAGCCTTGTTATCAACCCAATCAACCACTGCCTTTGAGTCTCCATAAACTTGTCTGGTATCCAATCCCCTTGAGTGAGCAAAGACAAGAAGACCCCATAATATAAGTAACTCAGCTCGAGTATTGGTTTTGACACCACACCCCATCCATAGAGAAAGTCTCTTCCTCTCATAAACTATGATAACCATTCCATCCCCACACTGCCCAGCAACAACACCATCATTGAAGAAACCAAAGATAACATTTGTCAAAAATTTTGCTCAGTCTTGGTCCTCAACTTAGGCAAGGCATGGTTTTTGTGGAAGTCTCTATACATGCCCAAAATATTAATAGAAATGAATTGTATCTATTGACAAACTCCTTCAAAGATCCAAAGATTCCTCGTCTTCCACAAGACCCAACAAACAAAAAAGGGAAGTTACTTATGAAATGGGACCTAAATAATCCAATTCTCCAAATTTTCTTCAAAATTTTCCAAAGACCAAGTATCAGAAATATTAAGTTTTGATAACACCTCTGCCCAAATAGCTCTGGAAAATATACAATTCATAGATAGATGTTTAACAATCGCATACTCTTTTCTTTCACATAACACACATGTTTGTACATTCAAAGCCTCTTTTGACCAAGTTGTCCCATGTCATAATTTTGTTTTCCAAGTTGATCCAGATAAAGCATTTGAACTTCATTGGCATGGACGGTTTCCACAGTTTTTTAAACCACCATTTCCTTGGAATGACCACATTAGAAACTGAAATGGCCTCATAGCCTAGTTTGGCACTAATTTTCCCATCAAATCTGTTCCAAACCCAAATAAGTTTGTCTGCTTTGTCAAATAATCTGATATTGAGATGATTCAATCCTACAATAAATTGATTCCATTCAATTGCCATACAACCTGTAAGTACTAACTCACGTGCAAAAAACCAATAAGATGATGAACTCTCTATCGAATTCATGACATAAGCTAGTCTATAATATCCACTAGAATTTAACATATTAATGAGAGAGGGAGACATACTATAAAACTATTAAAAAGACTCCCCACCAACAAAGGGATCAATCCCCAAATTTATTAATGACCCATCCCCTATACTCCAAGCAGGCCATGATCCCATCCAGGGATAGGCCTTCATAAAAGCAGACCATAAAAGAGAAGCTTTTGTAAGAGTTTTGTTTGGATTCCTAATCCAATGAAACATAAGAATATTTTTTAAGTATTTATCATGTAGCAAATCCTTCCATAATTGTTATACAATAAATTCCCAGAAAAACCATAAAAAGAGCATAAATCGACCAGAAGAGAGTAATCCATGCCTTAATAATGCAAAACATAGATGAATAGAAAGCCTCTTAAATGGGGAAACCTCCTTATACAATGTACTGAGTACATAAGACAAGACAATACAAGACCTCGAATGAAAATATCTCCTTCCTATATATAGGAGATTAAGATATACAATTGCAACTCACTAACCCAAGCCGACATAACTAATATAACCATGCTACTGACAATTGCCACTAATGGACCAAAGATGACATCAAAACTAATGTAATGCACCACAATATAGGGGGGAATGTGCCCCCATTTAGGGCTTAACATGCCTCTCCCCCTCAGACAAGTGTTGTCCTTGACGCTTGACTAGTTGTGGATGCTTCTATATGAAGGACTCATCTTCCCATGTTAAATATTCCACTGGCAAGTTCTTCCACTTAATGAGATACTTAGTAATAGCCCGATTTTGTAGTTGTTTGGTCCATGTTTCAATGATTTGTTCAAGTTCCAATATGAATTTTCCTTCTTCTTCAAGCTCGGGCAAGATTGTTTGAATTGGGATCGTGTCTCCTGTTGACTGAATCACGACCTCACCATTGACAAAGGTCCACCAACTGTCGACCCATACCACAGTCTCCCTGGGCACCGGCCCAGGCAGGTTTGAGCCCACCCAGCAACACCCGCAGAGCGGATGAGGTCTCACCCGAGGCGTCCAGGAAGAGCAAACGGAACCATGTTTCCGCCGAGAGAGGAGGCAAGTTGTGGCAATATGATACTAACATCAATTCTAAATATTCATCGCAGAGTTCTAGCAAATCACCTTAATCGCAACAATTAACATTATCATAAACAGAGATCGCACATTACTCTAATCGCAGCATTTTCACATAGACCAATAACACATTATTGTAGCATTCACATTATAGCAACAGAAAACAGATAACTGCATTAAGAATAGGTAATAACATAGGCATCGAGCAACATTACACATGGATCGCACCAAATCATCATCCTTATATTACTGTGGCAAAACAGTACATAAATCTCTATGCAACATCCGTATCATCCCCGCATATAGTACTTAGCCATATCCACCACTGTCGACTCCTCTAACACTTACAATTATCCTATATTTATAGGCTTCCGCCGATTACAATACTTGTCCACTTTCCTAACCGACACTATGGACAATCGACTAACTGACTTGGTCTAATGACCCAAAAACCCGCATACCGCGGTACAATGACTCGATATTACAAAATATATAACCAAAAACCCACCGACTGCGGTATACTCGACTCAATACTACCAAATACATGGTCCAAGTGACCCAAAACCCGCCAAGTGCGGTATCCTTTGGCCCAAGATACTCTTTCGCGCCTTCATCCAACGTGTCATGGCATCAGCAGTACCGCGATCTTTCCTCATCAAACCGCCTGCCAATAGGCCCCCAACACAATCTTGTGGCTCACCCTCGAGCCACGTCAGTTGCATCTGTTCTTGCTGTCTGGATCACGAATTGTTGTCCGCTTCGTTCGGCTGTACAGATCCTCGGATACCAATTCTATAAGCCCTCCATGAGAATAGGAAACCCCCGACTTGTTGTCAGGTACATCGCGAACTCATCCTCCAGTCGCATTGAATAGTGCAGACTGAAAATAAAAGAGGATGAACAGTACCAAGGGTGAGAACGGCGGACGACTCTAGCACATCTGTTTCGTGCCAGCGCCCGTCGTCGACTGAAGTCAGGGAGCTACCACCCCAACCAACGGTCTGATCAAAACCGGTACAAGTCTTCGAACGACTACTGCATACTGAAGAATGCGGGACCGGCTAGGGGTCCATTTCACTGTCAACACATACCACAGTCGCCCTGGCACCGGCCCAGGCATAGACAGCGTAAGTGCACCCGCTGGATCAAGACGCTCAGGGACACTCGTTGTTCGGGCTCGCAGTGCCCCTGGGGTGCTACCATGGGAAATGAAGTGAAGCATTTTCGCAGCCTCCTTGGAATTCCTCACAATTCAACTCACACAGGGATCAACCAGCATAACCACTCGTGGTCGGAACAACTTCTGGATGGCGAACTACTAACTTCCTTGGGTACTTATAGCCGGACCCTCCTCTGTGACGATGGGGGGAATGATGCCCCGGTACCTCCCACCTATGTGTGTGAGCCGGCCAACTGCCATAGTGGAGGGGGTGGCCATGCTGCCAACACAGCTCCCGTGTGCCACCATGTGAACAACCCTACTAATCATCCCGACCCATCGTGCAAAACATACCGTCGTCATGTGTGAACTCAGCGAAATGAATCAGGGCAATCATGTGTAGAGAGGACGGCCAGTAATCACACCACTTCACCGTACCCTCCCAAATTCGTCATACAAAATCCATCAGCAATCCTAAGTGTAACATCATCATGAGTCTCTGATGGCGGTTGCAAGCCTCTCCCGCTTGCGCATACCCTCTTCTGTTGGTGCACCATCTGCCACCAAGCAACCTGCAAAAAGCATCATCACTCATTCGTTTTTTTTTTTTTAATGCGACTCAAACATCGCACTGCTCTAAGCCCGCATGATAGGGCTTCAATCTGTGACCATTCACCAACTTTGGGAGCATACCCCCATCCAATCGCTGCAACTGAACCGCTCCTCCTGAAGTAATGCTATTGACGCGGTAGGGACCCAACCAATGCATCTGCAACTTGCCTGGATGTTTCATAAACTTGTTGTCATACAATAGCACCAAGTCACCTTGCTGGAACTGCTTGTTTTTTATGTGGCGATCATGCCATGCCTTCTGGCAATCCTTCTCTACCCCTTGGTGAAAGCCAGCGATAAACCAATCTTCTTCGAGCTCCACCAATTGTGCTAAATGCTCGTCTAATGCTACAACATCATCCATGCTGGTAACAGCCGCAATTCGTAAGCTCGGAACAATGTACTCCATAGGCATAATGGCTTCCTTCCCATATACCAACTTGAAAGGTGTCTGACCAGTCAACCTTTTACATGTGGTGCGATAGGCCCACAACACCACGGGAACTTTCAAATCCCATCGTCGCGGTTCGCATTACACACCTTTGTTAATGCATGCTCCAAGACCTTGTTAAACGCCTCTACCGTCCCATTCGCCTGTGGGTGATAGGGTGTACTCTTCTTGTGTTGAATCTGCAATTCCTCCGCCAATGCACTGATAGTGCGATTGAGAAAATGGTTGCCTTGATCACTCAGCAAAATCTTGGGGCAGCCGAACCGAGTGATAATGTGATCAAACAAGAACTGAGCAGCCGTTGCTGCGGAACAATCAATTACAGGTGCCGCCTCCGCCCATCGGGTCAAATACTCTATCATTGTGATAATATACCGCGCACCTATGCGTTTCCTTGGTGGATTGATCGGCCCTACAAAATCCACAGCCCATTTTTCGAACGGTTGTAATGTGACCTGCGGTAGTAGTGGCATCTCGTCACGTCTAGATGGCTTACCAGTTCGTTGGAAAACATCACAAGACCGCGCATAGTTTGTCGCATCATTGTGTAAAGTGGGCCACCAAAGCCCTGCACGCAAAACCTTCCAGGCAGTCGCCCGACCGCCATAATGTCCTCTGGCGACTCCACCATGTGCTTCAGCCAATATCTGTGCTTGCTCATGCAGCAAAACACATATGCATAATATCTCATCAACACCTAATTTATACAACTCTCTCGCGATCAGTTGAAAGTCAGCAGCCTTGACGACCAATTGCTTCTTTTGAGTCGTGGTAAAGTCATCGGGCGCGGTGCCGGTTGCCAAGAAGTGAAGGATATCATCAAAATAGTGGTCAGCAGTGGCAACATGAAACAGCTGGGCATCCAGCAATCCGTCTTCGATATTAGTCGGTTCCTCCCCTGTGTCAATCCGTGACAAATGATATGGTCCAACATTCAACCACCCCGGCTTCACAACGACTTCGAAATCAAACTCTTGAAACAAAAGTAGCCATCAACAGATCTTCCCCCCCAACACAGGCTTATTGACCAAATATTTCAATGCTGAATGATCAGTAAACATTTTAAAGTGGCCAACCAACAAATAATGCCTGAACTTCTGCAGCGCGTAAACCATGGCCAAACCTTCGCGTTCTGTGGTAATGTAATTGCGTTCTGCCGAAGACATCTTCCGATTGGCAAAAGCAATGGGGTGATCAATGTCGCCTTCACCTGGTTGAGCCAATACAACTCCTAATGCAACTGATGAAGCATCAACGTGGACGTGGAATTCCTTACTCCAATCCGGAAAAAACCAAAATCGGTGCCGACACCATCTTCGCTTTGAGGGTTTCGAAGCTTTTCGGACATTCCGAGTTCCATTGGAATGCTGCATCCTTTTTCAACAACTTCTCCATAGGGGCAGTAATGACAGCATATCCCCTAATGAACTTGCGATAGTAGCCCATGTGACCCAAGGTCGCGCGCAACTGCTTAACCGTGGTTGGCGGTTGTAATCCCAAAATAAGCGCAATCTTGGCTGGATCAACCAACAATCCCTACTTACACACGATATGACCTAGCAATATCCCAAATGGAGCACAAAAAATATATTTCTTCAAGTTCAGCGATATCTGGTGATGTCGGCATCGCTCAAGCATCAATTGCAAATTAGCTAGATGATCCCGAATTAACCCATAAACAGTCCAATCGTCCATATATACTTGCAGAAACTTTTGAATAAAATCTTTGAAGGCGGCAACAACTACCTGGGAAAATATCGTAGGTGCATTCTTCAATCCAGACAGCATGACCGTGTACTGAAAGCAACCCCATTCGGTAACAAAAGTTATCTTATGGCGATCTTCCTTGGCAATACGGATCTGATGGTAGCCAAAGAATCCATCAGTGAAAGAGTACATCTCCTAGCCACCCACTCCTTCAAGTACTTCGTCGGTAAACGGAGTCGGGAAGGGATCATGCAAGCAAGCATCATTCAACTTCCGCAAGTCGACACAGATGCGCACTTCGCCTGTTTTTTTGTCCTGCACCACCATAGGACTGATCCATTCAGACTCTTCCACAGGTTCGATAATACCAGCATCCAACATCCGATCAAGTTTCTCCTTGACTTTCTCTTTATGTCGCGGGTTTAGTCGATAAGGTCGTTGTCGGACTGGCTTAGCATCTGGTTTCAATGGAATCCTCATTTCTCCTAAGTCACCCAGGATTCCCTTCATTTCGGAAAACTTCATGGGAAACACATCTTGGAATTCATGCAGTAACTCGGTAACCTTACTCATCATCTCATCGTCCCAATACTCCCCTACATTAGCAAACTTGGGAGTAGCTTCAGTGACGATATTGATTTTGCGAAGCTGTAACGGCTGATTGAACGGATTACTTGGCGCAACAGGTGGAACCACATCGCGACTTCCTTCGGATTCAAGAATGTTAATATTCCGGGGGTCATCATCGTCCTCTAGCCCTCCACTGACATTGAAGCACTCCATGAGAGACTGCATCTGACTGTGGGTGTGCGGATCAACAGATCGTGCCACCGAAACAACCCAAAATATCACATCGCGGATGAGTTGCAGGGTGTTATGGACATCTGGGTTGGCATCCGCAAATGTGAAGGTATGAGTGAAACAGATCGTCAACTCGCCCCATGTTGTAATGTCATGGCACAATTCAGCTGCAGTATACCACGAGTGTGGTATCTCCTCCAAAGTATGGACAAAAGCATGAACCCACTCATCTCTGGGTCGCGTGATCCACAATCGTTGACACTCCATCACATGATCACCGGGATCAGTTCGGCCATCATACTTGCCAGTGTGATAAACCTCAGTATTGCCAAATCGAACCATCATCAACCTTCGACACTGTGACCAATCTTTAATGAATTTCTTATGTGTCGCCCACCAACGTGCTGGAGCAGCCTTCAGTGCTTCTTCCAAGGCCAACAAGCGCTGTGGTTCTGGAACACGGTCTTCAAATTCTGCTACAAAGGTGTCTAAGCCAGGCAACCCCTCATAGATAGGCAATGTGATCATTTCTGTTGCAACACGACATAAAGATTGCGTAACTAAACCGTACTTCTGGACTGATACTTCATGTATGCGATTCTGCCAATGTTCCAATGCATCATCGGAGTCAGAAGATGTGGAGCTCTCACTGTGCCACTCCAACTCACCGTGAACAGTGGGATGAATGTAATCCTCAGAAATATTAAATGCGTGATCCCAGCCAGTGGGATCATCAGCTTTGACAGGCTCAACATATCGACGTCCTTCAGCCGGATCCAACGGAGCGATAACTCGAAAATCGCGGTTCTCAAAAGTCATCATGCGCTTCTTGAAGTTAATTACAGCTCCGCTATCATTAGCCCATCCTATCCCAAACAGCGCAGGATAGGAGCTTCCGCCGTCAACTACCTCTATGACATCAAAGTCGACATAAGTCTTCATTCCCTCAATATCAATTGTGAGCCGCGGAACGTGCCCAATAGGTGTAACCTTCGCATGGTTAGCCAACCGGAGCTGTACAGGGGACCAGCTCAATGGGGGACTCCCCATTTTCTGCCACACCTGCTTGGTTAAGATGTTAACATCCGAACCAAGATCAAGGATTACAGAATCAACATCATAATCTCCGATCTAAATATTCATTCGCATTTCCTTGCCAGTCTTCCTTCGCTGTAAGGAGTTTACTGTCGACTCCTGTCGTCCTTTCATAAGTCGTTGCAACCATCCCTCAATCCCAACCAGGGCAACCGGGTCTCGTGCCAATGAAAGACAACTTTCAAGGAACTTCTGCAATATCCCTGGTGGTGGTCGAGCGGCGTCTGATGTAGCATCAAATATAGGCAGCATATCACAAACAACAGCCTTACCGCGATCTTTCTCCAGAGTGCGACGTGCCTCCATGAACGTCTCCCGCTTCGCATCAATGTCAAAATTTACCGTCTTTGGACCAGCCAAAGCGAATGATCGGTCACGAACCATCTTCCCCAGTCGTTTTACCTCCACGAGTGACAACAGCCACCGATGCATCTTGGGGTCGCGGTTCTGCCGAAATAGTCGCAATATTGGCACCTTGTGTCTGATTCTGCTGCAGATTCCCTGGTTGATTCACATTTGGATTAGCGTTTAGCGGTGGTCGCGGAGGCTAGTTCTGCACTGGTTGCTGCACTGGGTTCTGTAGCTGCGGAGTGTTTCCAGCTTGCCATCTTGCAATCAACTGCGGACAATTCTCGACTGTATGATCATTATCGAAACAAAACGTACACTGATTCTATGGCAGTGGGCAGTCACGCTGATAATGCCCCCATACCGCATAGTGGTAACATTGAATAGGTCCACGACCACCTCGGCCTCCTCCTCCATGACCAAATCCACCATCGCGTCCGCCCCTATAGCCTCCTCGATAGCTGCCCTGCTGCTGATACTGAGGTTGGTTAAACTGCTACTGCATGGGTGCTGGCGGCATCCCTGGCCCTTATGGTGCATACTGTAGTTGTTGCACATACTAAGGTTGCGGGGGGTTCACTGGTGTATATTGCGACATAAATTGTTGTTGTTGTTGCTGCTGCGGTACAAACTGCATCTGTGCTTGAGGCATTGGTTGAGCTACCTGCGGCTGCAGCGGGGCAGCACGCTGATCATCTTTGACATATAATGCATCACACATTCTCTCCTGTAGCAACCCATATGCACGACAGTCCTTGTCGTCATGTCCTACCGACTTACAGAAGGTGCAATACAGATTTTGCGGGGTTGTGACCATTTTCTGCATATACGGACAATTATCATGACCGTGTCCAAACACCTGGCAGACACGACACCACGGCATACTGCCGCCATTCAGCGGATTGGGCGCACCTGAGACCAAATAGTTACAAAAATTTGGGCAATCATTTTTTACATGTCCCTCTCGTCGACATTGCGTACACCATACTTCCTCGCGCTGTTCTTTTTTCTTCTTTAAATATTGCAATTGTATAGTTAGGTTAGCGAGCTGTGTCTGTATTTGCGACATCCCAGCTCCATTATCTCCAATTGGTGACGCCTCCAATCGCATTGCAATCTCCAGAGCTTCGCTAGGTGTCGATATGTTTTGCTGCATCAGCAGCAGTCGAATATGGGGTAGCAGTGCCGCGATGAACCATTCTTTATGTTGGACAGCACTCATATCAAAACTAACCTTTGCCATCAGCGTCTTGAATCACTGGTCTAAGTCCCATACCATCTCATTGGGATACTGCTTAATTTCCTTCAATTCAATAATATACTGGGCCTCCGACTTAGGCCGTCTAAATTCAGCAATCAACCCATCCCGAATCTCATTCAATGACTTCTCAGGGGGCCCCATAGGGACGAAGACAAACTTCATGAACCAATCTAATGCACGACCTCGCAGAGTCGTGGCTAACTGTCCTTTCTTAACATCGTCATCAATGATCTGTTTCACGGTCCAGACCGCTTCACACAAAAACCAATACTGTTCTGGGTTGTCTGTCCCACTTCCATGGAACAACGGTAGCTTAGCATCATCACCCGCCATCTTGGGCTGCCTTCCTCCTGTCGTTGTATTACTACTACCAATTAACTTTTGCGGTGTTGACGTACTCGACGGTGTCAAAGTAGTTTCTCTTGCTGGTTGAGAGCTAGTGAGCAGAGGTGTGGGCACGTTGTTGCTAGGGTTCGGTCCTGCCTCTATCCTGGGTGTATCCTGGTCGTTCCTATCAGGACTGTGAGGTCTCTTCGTCTCGTGTGGCCTTCCTTCACGGTCTTACAGTCCGATCGCAGCACGACCTTCTCCTATCCTCTGCCTCTTTTCCTGTCGGACCCTTGCTCCTCCCCTCGTAAGGCCACTTTCTTCCTCGGCTTCACTCACAGTCTCTTCATGGTCTGCACCCATCTACCCCTTTACCATTCCATGCACCGTTCCCCAACAGTCGCGGTACCCATGACCCCCCGCCCACCAGGCTGTCTACTGATCAAGGTGCATCTTTAATATACCTTTCTCACAGATTAGCATCTTAATCGACAGTTGGAGTGATAGCAAAAACCTTCCCCTCGGTCCGTCAAAGAAATATCTTTCGCTTCACTATAGGATTTCTTCGTATCGACTGCAAATTCTGTAATATATCCTTCCAAGATACTATCGAGCCAAACTTCGACAGCCCGTGATGCCTTTTATCAACTTCCTGCAATTCCTTAATCAATTCCGGGGTCCAAGTCGTCGGTTCACCACCTTGGAAATTTCTCTTCTGGAAGGTCAGCTTCGACAACCATTCATATAGAATGACCAGAAATTCACAGAAAAACCATTCATGCGGTCCATCGTGAATATATCTTCCCAACCAGTGATCTACCATTAATCGTGTGTTCTGACTTTCTTCTTCAGCGAACTCCTGCCATTTCTTATCGAACCATTTTTGTATCTCTGGCTTCGTCGGGTGCCACAACATGACCTCCTTCTACTCTGCACACGGTCCCGGCAACGGAACCATTTGTTGACCGAATCGCGACCTCACCGTCGACAGGGGTCCACCAACTGTCAACCCATACCACAGTCTCCCTGGGCACCGGCCCGGGCAGGTTTGAGCCCACCCAACAACACCCGCAGAGCGGATGAGGTCTCACCTGAGGCATCCAAGAAGAGCAGACGGAACCATGTTTCCGCCAAGAGAGGAGGAAAGTTGTGGCAATATGATACTAACATCAATTCTAAATATTCATCACAGAGTTCTAGCAAATCACCTTAATCGCAGCAATTAACATTATCATAAACAGAGATCGCACATTACTCTAATCGCAGCATTTTCACATAGACCGATAACACATTATTGTAGCATTCACATTATAGCAACAAAAAACAGATAACTGCATTAAGAATAGGCAATAACATAGGCATCGAGCAACATTACACATGGATTGCACCAAATCATCATCCTTATATTACTTTGGCAAAACAGTACATAAATCTCTATGCAACATCCGTATCATCCCCGCATATAGTACTTAGCCATATCCACCACTATCGACTCCTCTAACACTTACAATTCTCCTATATTTATAGGCTTCCGTCGATTACAATACTTGTCCACTTTCCTAACCGACACTATGGACAATCGACTAACTGACTTGGTCTAATGACCCAAAAACCCGCATACCGCGGTACAATGACTCGATATTACAAAATATATGACCAAAAACCCGCCGACTGCGGTATACTTGACTCAATACTACCAAATACATGGTCCAAGTGACCCAAAACCCGCCAAGTGCGGTATCCTTTGGCCCAAGATACTCCTTTCATGCCTTCATCCAACGTGTCGCGGCATCAACAGTACCGCGATCTTTTCTCATCAAACCGCCTGCCAACATCTCTTATTACCTTCTTTAAGCAATAAACATGGAAAACTAGATGCACTCTTGAAGATGAAGGGAGCTCCAATTTGTAAGCCATACTACCAATCTTCTGCAACACTTTATAAGGACCATAATACTTGGGTGCTAATTTATTGTCCTTATTTAGTTGCTCGAGGGACATCTCCTTGTAAGGTTGTAGCCTTGGAAATACCCAATCCCCTTCTTCGAAACTCCTTTCACTACAATGTTGATCAACTTGTTGTTTCATCTTGTTTTGTGACATAGCCAGGTTATCCTTAAGTATCTAGATAACTTCTTGTTGGTGCTCTGTGTGATCTCCCACGGCTTGAACTTTATATTTTCCTTTTAAGGGAGATGTGATAGAGGGAGGATGGTACCCATAAAGTGCCATAAATATAGACTTTTTTATGGTGTATGGAAGAAAGTATTGTACCACCATTATGCCAAAGATAACCATTTCACCCACAATGTTTGTTTATCAGATGCAAAGCAACGAAGATATCCTTCCAAACATTTGTTCACTATCTCAGTTTTCCCATCAGATTGAGGATGATAAGATGAACTGTGAGCCAATTGGGTACCCAAATAAGAAAACAATTCATTCCAAAATTTTCCAATGAAAATTGGATCTCTATCAAGTTTACAATAATCTTTGGATTTCCATGTAACTTATGAACTATTTCCATAAAGGTTGCAACTATTGTACTTACATTAAAAGGGTGAGAGAGTGCACAAAAATGTGCATACTTCGCGAGTCTATCAACAAACACCATAATAACATTCTTTCATTTTGACTTGTGTAGACCTGTGATAAAATCCATTGAGACTTCCTCCTAGTATGTCTAATGGTTGTAGAAGTCCCGAGGTCTTAACTATTTCAACCTTACTATGTTGGAAAACCAAACATTTAGCTACAAACCTTTGAACATTAGATTTAATACATTCCCAAAAATTTCCTTCTTGACCTTGTGGTAAGTTTTCAGGAATCCAGAGTGCCCACCTGTAGGTGAGGTGTGTAATTCTGAGAGGACATTTTGTTTGAGTTGGGAGTTTTTGATAAATATAAGTCATCCTTATACCATTATGAATCATTTTTCCACACAAAAGTATATGATACATTGGGATCATTCTATAGCTTTTGAATGAGCGTCCACACAAATAGGTCATTTTTCCATTCTTCCCTTGTTGCTACTACCCAATTGGGTTGTAGAATGGAAATTGCACAAAGTAATGCCCTAACATATTCATCTTTTCTAAAAAGCGCATTTGCCACCACATTTTGTTTCCCTTTTCTATAGATGATTTTAAAGTCATATCCCAACATCTTGGTTACCCATTTTTGTTGCTCTTTCAAAGATAGTCGTTGTTCCAAGAAGTATTTAAGACTATCATGATATGTTTTGACTATGAAGTGCCTACCTATTAGGTGAAGATGCCATTTCTTAAGAGCATGTAGTATTGCCAACATTTCCTTCTCATAAATGGGATTCTGTAAGTGTTTTCCCTTGATTGGATGACTTGTGAAAGCAAACGGGTGTCCTTCTTGCATTAGAACAACACCAATTCCATTTCTTGAAGCATCACATGAACCACAATAAAGGTTTTTGTGAAGTCTGGCGTGGCCAAAACAGGAGCTTTGCACATTGCCTCTTTAAGTTGTTTAAAAGCTTGAGTTGTCTCTAGAGTCTAAGCAAATGCATCTTTCTTCATTAATGTTGTTAGAGGTGCTGCTATTCTTCCATGGTTCTAAACAAACTTGTGGTAGTACCTTGTCAGACCTAGGAATCCTTGAAGATTCTCCAAGGTTTTGGGAATCGTCTAGTCCATCATGGCTTTAATTTTGTTGGGGTCTACCTTGACACCTTCATTAGATATAATATGACCCAAACACTCTACCAACTTTACCCCAAAGAAACATTTGGAAGGTTTTTCATATAGTTGTTGCTCCTTTAGTAGTTGTAGTACCTTGTCAACACGTTGAACATGTTCTTCCCAAGACTTGCTATAGATTAATATATCATCAAAGAACACTAGCACAAATTTTCTAAGGAAAGGCTTGAAAATGGAATTAATCAAACCTTGAAATGTGGAAGGCGCATTTGTGAGACCAAATGGCATGACAAAAAATTCATAATGACCTTCATGAGTTATGAATGTTATTTTTGGGATGTCTTCATCCTCCATTCTAATCTAATGATACCCGGAACGTAGATCCAACTTTGTGAAGGAAACTCCTCCATGTAATTCAATTAACAATTCATCAATGACAGGAATGGGAAACTTATCTTTAATGGTAATCTTGTTGAGCTCTCTATAATCTGGACACATACGCCATGATACACTCAGCTTGTGTACCATTACCATTGGTGCAAAGTAAGAAATTTGGCTAGGCCTAATTATGTCGACCTCTAACATTTCTTCAACCATATGCTCAATCTCACTCCTCTGACCATAAGGGTATTTGGAAGGTCTGATGTTAGGAGGAACACTTCCTGGAATTAAGTGAATTGCATGATCAAAATCTCGAACATGTGGAAGACCTTTTGGAATATCTTCAAATACCTTGGAATGTTTATTAATGACCTTTTGGAGATCTGGGGAAATAGGAGACTTAGATGTTTGAACATCTAATGAGCATAATTGTGCAATTACACCTTGATGTACCCTTTTCATCAGTTTTGTCATACCATTAGAGCTTATTACCTTGCTTGGTTTCCCTACGATACCATTTAACTCATACTATTTTCCTTCCCATAAAAAATTCATGAAAAGCTTCTGAAAATTGAAAGCCATTGTTCCCAATGATTGTAACCATTGAACTCATAAGACAACATCAACATCCCCCATCAGAATAGCAATCATCGGACTATTCTATACATATCCCCCCATGGTAAGATTAATATTATGGCATTTCCCTGATCAATTGATAGTTCCTCCATCTATAATCATTACTTGGAACTCTAGTGCTGGATATACAAAGCAATTGAGAGCTTTGGCTAATTTACAGTGAATGAAATTATGAGTACTACCAGAATCAATCAACACTGTTACCTTTTTCTTTTTGATATATCATTCGATCTTGAGAGTTTGAGGAGTGTTAATACCAACCAATGCATGACAAGATATGGTGGGTGTAATCTCTTCAAAAGTAGTATCTTCTATTTTTTCATCTTGAGACGGTTACCGTTCTTTTAGTTCTTCCTCTTCACAATCTATGTAGAATAATTTCTTCTCACCACACTTATGTCCCTTACTATACTTGCTGTCACAATTAAATCATATGCATTTTTCTCTTATTTCCTCTAGTTGTTGAGGTGTCAACCTTTGAGGTGGGTTAGAAGAAGGAACATTATTCTCTCGGTATGTGTTGGAGGTGGTCTTTCTAGTAGCCATCGTCATATTTTTGCTTTCGACATTCCTTGCCATCATGAAAGCCTTCTCCAAGGATGGTGGTTCAAAGAGATGCACCTCATGTTGAATGTTATCCTTGAAGGTTACAATAAAGAGATCCAGCATATTATCTTCTGAAATGTTCTTCACTCTAAGACTTAGCTTTTGAAACTGCTTGATGTGCTATGTAACTGGACCTTTTTTATTGAGAAAAATTAATTGGCTAAAGATGGTGTTGCTATTAATATTCCCATAATGTGTAATCAATTCTTTGATGAATATAGACCAAGATATAATGGAGTCCCTTTTACGGTCACAAATCCATCGATACCATACAAATTGATTAGGCTCTAAATATAATGATGCAATAGTTACCTTTTGCAAAGTTGGAACCCGATGTAGATCAAAGAATTGCTCCATCTGGAATATCCATGTTATTGGATCATTGCTATCAAACTTTCTCATGTCAATCTTGGGAAGTTGGGTACCCCTTGGTGACTATCCCTGATGACTACCATTATTAGAATAATTTCCTCTTGGAATATTCTTATTCATGGAATGTTTCTCAACATGGAAATTATCTTTATCCTCTTGAATATCCTGGAACACATCATCACCTGTAGGGGGAGTATCCCTTGAATTTTGTATGAGATTAAAAATATTTTTCATATTTTCTATAAACTTCTCCTCTAAATTGAGTAAACTAGTTGTTCTCACTAAAACTTTCATATTTTCTTCCATTTTATTCAACTTCTCTTCTAATATAATTGGCATTATACAAAGATGATGGATACACATTTTATGTTTTCGACCTTTTATCAATTTGCCATCATCAACATCTAATAAAATAATCTTGATCAAAATTGCAATTTAAAGTTTAGGAAGGTGTATATACCCTACCTTTTCAATTTGAACTTTTAGGAAGGTGTATATACCCCACCTCTTGAGATTTGAAACTTTGACCTCTTAGGAAGAAACACATGTCCATGTCTTTAATTGTTAAGGCCACTCAAATTATACTTCTATAAAATATGTTAAATAAATATATATATATATATATTTCCAAAGAATAAGGTAGGGCCAAAATTACATAATCCATTCATTCATTATATTTCCAAAGAATAAGGTAGGGCCAAAATTACATAATCCATTCATTCATTACATAAGGGCTCAACAAGAGTATCATGCCACTTTCAAGAGTTGAACCTGGGCGGGGAGGGTAACAATCATTCCTCCCAACCACCCAAGTAGGGCGAAAATTACATAATCCATTCATTCATTACATAAGGGCTCAACAAGAGCATCATGCCACTTACAAGAATTGAACCTGGGTGGGGAGGGTAACAATATGTTTTTTTGTTGTTAGGGGAATCAACAACTAGGATGGAGCTAGTACTTGTGCAACACGAGGTTCAGGGGTCCAATTGGGGGATTTGAACTTGTGACCTTCCATATACAACCACTTCTCAACAACACCACTTGCTCTATACCCCACTAGGTATATTTTAAAAATATGTTACCACGGGGTATATTTACAACGTAGGCATTTCACCAACTAGAAGCATGAGCATCCACATCTGCTAGATTCATCGCTTATAGAGCGAATGGAATCCTGCCACGTGTTTTCCGCTTTGGCCCCATATATTTGTGATTGTTATGGCTTTCTCTGCAAGAGAACTCATATTTTATCTTCAGCCGTCTTTGTTGACCGTGTCGTCGAAATTATTTGAATTACTTTGCCCCTTTCATGCAGACCCTCGATCGTGTCGCAACAATTTTGAGACTTCACGCTTACCGCCGCACCGTTTTGCAGATTTTTTTGTTTATTTGAGTTTCTTTGGCCCTTTCACGCCGACTGTGTCGCAAGTTTTGGTGAGTTCACGCCGACCGCTTTGGCTGGTAAATTAGCATAGTAACATTTTCATCCTGCATTTGTTATCGGCTGATTTAATTCAACTAAGGTGGTCGACAGACTCCTTTGCCATAGCCGACAAGCGACTGCACAAGTCGGTGAAGAGTGGTCGACTGCTTTGGCATACCCGACAAGCGATTGCACAAGTTGGTGAAGAGTGGTCGGTAGACTCTTGTCGAATATCAAGTGATTATGCTGATGGAAGATGTTATGGCCGACATAACACATTCTTTAGACGGTCAGTTTGTGTTGTTAGTGCCCAGGTCGGTTTCACGTTCAAGTCAACAAAAGCATGGATAAGTTTATCAACGCTTTTCATTCAAGAAAAACAAATGTCGGCTAGATTCCTCGCTCATAGAGCGAATGGAAAACTACCACGTGTTTTGCAATGGTTAGTCAATTTAAGTTTCTCTTCATCGAGGTTTCCTGTCACTTCGTCGCATAGTATATGTTAAAGTTGAATATGGTTGACTTTTAAAAATGGTCGGTAGAGTGTTTTCATGGTCGTCTCGATAATATATGGTAAAAATAGTCGGGTAATTATTTAAAAATATGGTCAATGTTTGTTAGAATAAGTCATGTTTCTTGGTGAAGAGTGGTCGACTGCTTTGGCATACCCGCAGGCGATTGCACAAGTTGGTGAAGAGTGGTCGGCAGACTCTTGTCAAATATCGACTGATTATGCTGATGAAAGATGTTATGGCCGACAAAACATATTCTTTAGATGGTCAATTTGTCTCGTTAGAGCCCAGGTCGGCTTCACGTTCAGGTCAACAAAAGCATGCATAAGTTTATCAATGCTTTTCATTCGAGAAAAACAAATGTCGGCTAGATTCCTCGCTCATAGAGCAAATGGAAAACTGCCACGTGTTTTGCGATGGTTCGTCAAATATTTAAGTTTCTCTTCATCGAGGTTTCCTCTCACTTCGTCGCATAGTATATGTTAAAGTTGAGTTTGGTCGACTTTTAAAAATGGTTGGTAGAGTGTTTTCATGGTTGGCTCGATAATATATGGTTCATGAGAATTGTCAAATTTGGTCAAGTATAAGTGATGTATGTGGTCGACCACTTTGGTCGATCCTCAATTTTGGTCGAAGCAAGTTTGGTTGAGTCCACTACAAAGTGACTTTATCTATATTGTATTTGGTCGACCACTCTGGCTCAATACTTATTTTTGGTCGAATTGTAAAATATGATCAATGGCTATGAAGGGCATGTAATCAAGATGACTAATTCAATCGCATCTGATGTGCATCTTACGCATTAATTGGTTGAGTCCACTACAAAGTGACTTTATCTGGTGACCATTTTTCAAATTCGACCAGACTCAACTTTAACATATACTATGCCACATGTATCGACGAAAACTCTCTTTTGGTTGCATATTCTCAAATAAAATGACTTATCACTTGACCAAATAGCATATAATATTTTTTATCGACCATATGATGTATAGACTCAAACTATATGTCGTGACAATGTTACATCGACCATATTTTAAAATAATTAGCCGACTATTTTTACAGACTCGACCAATTAATGCGTAAGATGCACATTAGATGCGACTGAATTAGTCATCTTGATTACATGCCCTTCATAGCCATTGATCATATTTTACAATTCGACCAAAAATAAGTATTGAGCCGGAGTGATCGACCAAATACAATATAGATAAAGTCACTTTGTAGTGGACTCAACCAAACTTGCTTCGACCAAACTTGAGGATCAACCAAAGTGGTCGACCACATACATCACTTATACTTGACCAAATTTGACAATTCTCATGAACCATATATTATCGAGACGACCATGAAAACACTCTACCGACCATTTTTAAAAGTCGACCAGACTCAACTTTAACATATACTATGCGACGAAGTGACAAGAAACCTCGATGAAGAGAAATTTAAATTGGCGAACCATCGCAAAACACGTGGTAGTGTTCCATTCGCTCTATGAGCAAGGAATCTAGTCGACATTTGTTTTTCTCGAATGAAAAGCGTTGATAAACTTATGCATGCTTTTGTTGACTTGAACGTGAAGCCGACTTGGGCACTAACGAGACAAATTGACCGTCTAAGGAATATGTTATGTCGGCCATAACATCTTTCATCAGCATAATCACTCGATATTTGACAAGAGTCTGTCGACCACTCTTCACCAACTTGTGCAATCGCCTGTCGGGTATGCCAAAGCAGTCGACCACTCTTCACCGACTTGTGTAGTCGCTTGTCGGCTATGGAAAAGCAATCTACCGACCACCTCAGTCGAATTAAATCAACCCATAACAGATGTAGGATTAAAATGTTACTGTGTTAATTTATTATTAGTTTTTCAATTTGGACATATTGTTTCTTTTATAGTCTGTCTGAGACGTTTCAATCAAGACCCTAACTTTATAAGGATTTGAAATGCTGATAAATTTATTTCCTAAAGAGATTCTGCCATTTTATGTCTAATACCATTTGCAAAATGTTTATGGGCTTCATTATGGCCTTCTGAGCTTGCGCAGTTCTCAGAAGGATATGGACAGAGCGACTTTGGTCGATCCTCAAGTTTGGTCGAGTCCACTACAAAGTGACTTTATCTGTATTAACTTTATCTGGCAACCGTTTTTCAAATTCGACCAAACTCAACTTTAACATATACTATGCCACATGTATCGACGAAAACTTTCTTTTGGTCGCATATTCTCAAATAAAATGACTTATCACTTGACCAAATAGCATATAATTTTTTGTATCGACCATATGATGTATAGACTCAAACTACATGTCCCGACAATGTTACATCGACCATATTTTTAAATAATTACCCGACTATTTTTACAGACTCGACCAATTAATGCGTAAGATAAACATCAAATGCGACTGAATTAGTCATATTGATTACATGCCCTTCATAGCCATTGATCATATTTTACAATTCGACCAAAAATAAGTATTGACCTGGAGTGGTCGACCAAATACAATATAGATAAAGTCACTTTGTAGTGGACTTGACCAAACTTGCTTCGACCAAACTTGAGGATCGACCAAAGTGGTCGACCACATACATCACTTATACTTGACCAAATTTGACAATTCACATTAACCATATATTATCGAGGCGACCATGAAAACACTCTACCAACCATTTTTAAAAGTCGACCAGACTCAACTTTAACATATACTATGCGACAAAGTGACAGGAAACCTCAATCAAGAGAAACTTAAATTGACGAACCATCGCAAAACACATGGCAATTTTCCATTCGCTCTATGAGCGAGGAATCTAGCCACCATTTGTTTTTCTCAAATGAAAAACATTGATAAACTTATGCATGCTTTTGTTGACCTGAACATGAAGCCGACCTGGGCACTAACGAGACAAATTGACCGTCTAAAGAATATGTTCTGTCGGCCATAACACCTTTCATCAACATAATCAGTCGATACTCGACAAGAGTCTGCCGACCACTCTTCACCAACTTGTGTAATCGCCTGTCGGGTATGCCAAAGCAATCAACCACTCTTCACCAACTTGTGCAGTCGCTTGTCGGCTATGCCAAAGCAGTCTGCCGACCACCTCAGTCGAATTAAATCAACCCATAACAGATGTAGGATTAAAATGTTATTGTGCTAATTTATTATTAGTTTTTCAATTTTGACATACTGTTTCTTTTATAGTCTGTTTGAGATGTTTCAATCAGGACCCTAACTTTATAAGGATTTGAAATGCTGATAAATTTATTTCCTAAAGAGATTTTGCCATTTTCTGTCTAATACCATTTGCAAAATGTTTTTGGGCCTTGTTATGGCCTTCTAAGCTCACGCAGTTCTCAGAAGGATATGGACAGAGTGACTTTGGTTGATCCTCAAGTTTGGTCAAGTCCACTACAAAGTGACTTTATCTGTATTAACTTTATCTGGTGACCATTTTTCAAATTCGACCAGACTCAACTTTAACATATACTATGCCACATGTATCGACGAAAACTTTCTTTTGGTCGCATACTCTCAAATAAAATGACTTTATCACTTGACCAAATAGAATATAATTTTTTGTATCGACCATATGATGTATAGACTCAAACTACATGTCTCGACAATGTTACATTGACCATATTTTAAAATAATTACCCGACTATTTTTACAGACTCGACCAATTAATGCGTAAGATAAACATTAGATGCGATTGAATTAGTCATCTTGATTACATGCCCTTCATATCCATTGATCATATTTTACAATTCGACCAAAACTAAGTATTGACCCGGAGTGGTCGACCAAATACAATATAGATAAAGTCACTTTGTAGTGGACTCGACCAAACTTGCTTCGTCCAAACTTGAGGATCAACCAAAGTGGTCAACCACATACATCACTTATAGTTGACCTAATTTGACAAGTATCATCAACCATATATTATCGAGACGACCATGAAAACACTCTACCGACGATTTTTAAAAGTTGACCAGACTCAACTTTAACATATACTATGCGACGAAGTGACAGGAAACCTGGATGAAGAGAAACTTAAATTGACGAACCATCGCAAAACACGTGGCAGTTTTCCATTCGCTCTATGACCGAGGAATCTAGTCGACATTTGTTTTTCTAGAATACCCAAATCGACCATAATGTGAGAGTTCGACCAACAGATCTCGACCATACTTTAACAGGAGACCGACTTTTTACAGAAGTTGTTGGTTACCTTGGCCATAACATCTTTCATCAACATAATCAGTCGATCTTCGACAAGAGTCTGCCGACCACTCTTCACCAACTTGTGCAATCGCCTGTCAGCTATGCCAAAGCAATCGACCACTCTTCACCGACTTGTTCAGTCGCATGTCGGCTGTTAGGATATTTAGACACTTAGGAGTTAGTTAAGATCAACTTGTGTAATAGATCCGTTAGGTAAAGTGTGTTTCTTTAGTATGCATTAGTATGCATTTGTAAATACTTAAATCCGACGGTCACGATATGTTTTAGACATAGAGTGATCCTACAGCTCAACTTATCTTAAATCATACCTACCCTTGATATGTGGCTTAACACCCGATTGGTCCATGATCTCTATTTAAA
Source organism: Larix kaempferi (assembly GCA_027924585.1). NCBI lineage: Eukaryota > Viridiplantae > Streptophyta > Pinopsida > Pinales > Pinaceae > Larix > Larix kaempferi. The sequence continues at coordinate 213,973 of BSBM01002136.1, read as the reverse complement.
GAGCATGGAGGGTCATTGGAAAGTTGATCGATTATGAGAAGCTCATTTGTAACTTTCTTTCTTTGCATAATAAATTGCTCCGTAGAAGCTATTTGGCTGGGGTCGTGGAGTGTTTCCCTCTCGAGGGTTTAAACCACATCAAAACATAAGTGTATCGATTTGTGATTTGTTTGTGTGAAGTGGTTGCTCTAGGTGTTTGGTCTTTTGGGAGTACCCTGTGTACCCGAACATCGGCTATGCCAAAGCAGTCTAAAAGTCGACCAGACTCAACTTTAACATATACTATGCCAAATGTATTAATCAAAACTCTCTTTTGGTCGCATATTGTTTCGACTCGTTTCTAGATTTGACGGATTTCACCTCCTGGATGTCAGCACCCAAAATGTAACTTAAAGTTGCAGAGAGGCCAAATTGGGGTAACCACAAAATCACTTTCCAGTGTATTCTAACCTATACAACCAGAAATAGAAAAAAATGTATATTAAAAAAATTTACTTGTCACCATCCACTTTGTAGAGAACTTCAAACTTCATGATCGCAGTATATATGGTTGAAAAAAATAGGACTCGACCCCTTGTCCCTTTATTTGGCGTAACTGTTGAGGTCGATGGACTAACTATGAAAGCACCAGTCGATTAAATAGCAAATGCTGGAATACCAAGTCGACAAACAATTTTCGTGGTCATTTCACGTTGGTGGCGTTTCACCAATACTTCCATTATTCTCCCACGGCGAGCAGCAACCCTGGCTTCAACAGAAGTAAAATCAGGTTGACCAAATCTGTAACTCGTCGGAGGTCAACCAAATTTTATATCAACCCTATGCGTCGACAATACCAAGGCTTTCAAGATGGAAGTTTCCAAATCGCCACACGTACAAGTTGGAATCACCATATTCATCACAATCGACAGCTTAGCCATACTCGACATGATCAGACAAAAGATAGAAGGTGGCAACCTTCCAACATAAATGCAAAAAGTAGTTGGGACGACCGACTAGTATATGAGCGGAACTAGCATCCACTTAATGAGGCACGGATAGCCTGTCAATCAAAATTAACTCCGCCGTCAAATCACTCTTTATTACAACCATCTAATTTACAGTCACACGTGCCGAGCTCGTCTTCTTTAAATCCCGAAGTTGAGGATTCCTGGATTTCTAGCAAGAACTGGAAAACTAGACTTCAGAAATACCAAAAAACCTCTGCGATCTTTATAATTGCATAGAAACCATGGCGCCCAAGAGGGTTCAAACAACCACTCGTTCAGTCGCAGCTAAAGTCCATGAGTTAGAGAAATCCCAATCACCGTTGCAAACCCACTTGCAGCAGGTTCAAAATGCTAAGGTATAGGAGTCACATTGGCGAAGAACTTAGAAAGACATTCTAATTTGGGGAAAAGATTAAAAAGGCCATTGGAGAGATGGAGTTGAAAAATTGTGGGTTGCTACAGTTATGAATTACATGCAAGCACCTCTGCTTGAATCATTTGGTGGATTGAAGGATATTATTGCTCAATTCATAGTTAGTAGATTTCATAATGGGAAATTTTATTTTGATACCCCGGTTGAAATAAATGGTGCACTTATTTACAAGATTACAGGATTGTCAAATAAAGGCGAAGAGGTACCCGTTCGACATAGGCCAGAGTTGATTGAAGAATTTATAGAGCACCCGAGTGGGAAAAATTCTCGAGGGTTAGTGATAAGTCAGATGAAATATGAAAATTGTAAGATAGTTGCTAGAATCGTTTCGACCGCTTTATCAACTTCCAGTCGTGGTTCAGATCTAAAACTTGAAATGCTAGAGGCAGTACTGAACATGGCAGTAAGTGGCAAACAATACAACTAGGAAAAGTACTTAGCCGACATTATCCAGATGATATGCTCCAAATGTCAAAATGATGGAGCGGCCATTCGGTACCCATCTCTAATTATCTGGATTGCCATGACGCATTTGAGACCATTAGGAAATAAAGACTTTGCTCTAGAAAGACCCATGTTAATGCAAAACTTCAAGTCTTTTACATTTGGATGAAGTCGGTTAGACCCCTCAACAGTAAAAATTTGGCTAGAAGTCTGGTTTCAAAACCTAAAAATTATATCCACCAGATGGAGAGTACCTCAAAATGTTCGACGAAGTCTGCCTTCGTCGGCACACATCCAACTTGAGCTGGATCACACATCGGTTTGGCACCTGCAAGGCATAGCTGGCGCCGCAAGAGCTTTCAACTTTTACCCTTCCGTCGACTAAATCTTCAATGAGCTCAATAGACAAAGCAATACAATACTGACAATTCCTTCTAAGGCTCGAAAGGTCAGCGTCCCCGTAGTTGAATCTCTAACAGATCCAGAAAAAAGAGGAAGAGTATGAAGGCCGCATAAATATGCACACCTTTGTATTTGAAGTTGAACCTACGGTCGCACAGCAACCTCTAGCACTTACTCTTACACCGCATGAAGACCCTCTGGATACAGCCGAACATTCAGATGAACAAAGTCACTCCGAGAACCTAAAATATGCTTTGACGAGTGACAACATTCAACAGCTGGCCGACGAGTTAGCAGAAGCTCGACAAGCACGAAATGTAAAATTGCATGGGAAGGGAAAAAGAAAAATGATCATACAGGATCCGACTGAGGAAGACGAGGTAGAACTGTTCGACAGTGCAACACAAATTCTCGAGGATGCAGCTAAAAATAAAGTACAAGTCGACGAGGAGTTTAAGAGATTTTTGAAAGCTGAGCAAGCTCGTAGCTGACCACAACCAAAAGAGAAAGTTCAACTTATGATCAAGGATTCTATCGACTTGACTGTAAGTTCACCCGCAATGTCTCCGACTATTGTGACGGAAGACACTGTTTTCTCTACACCTGTAAGTACTCCACTTGCACCTTTAGGATTAACTCAGTTTTCAAATGTTGTACAATCTCTTCCTCTCCATCTTTGTCAAAAATTTCAAACTGAACAAGACCCAACGCAGTTCATAACCAATCTTCCCAATATGTTTCCACACTGGCGAGATTTAGTGACCAAGAAACCTGTCTTCATCGACAATAACCCATCGACTGATTCTGCCCCTCTTGGTGCTGACCCAACTAAACTATTGAACCCTCTGAATACTTCAGCACCATAAGCAATTGGTATGCATCATAGACATCTTCAACGTAATCTGGACCCCACTAGTCCCATTTTTTGCGAGGAAACTTCACAGTTTATCCCTTTTCCAGTGAACCCGTTAGTACAAGCCCATTCACCTCCCCGACCTGTCTTCAATCCACCAGAATAGCCCCCAGACCTTGAAGTTTTGAATTCAATCGAACCATTGATACCAGAAGTGTTGTCTCCTATCACCAGTCCGGAACCGTTTGGCAGCTCCCTTTCCATCCCTCCTCCCCGAGTCGAAGACACACCAACTATTAATGTGTCGTTCCCTACCCCTGCTGACGGAACCACTACTCCATCTGAAGTAATTCAAGAACAAGAAGCACCAGCTCAAGAAAGCTTTGAAGCAGCAGCCAAACCAGCACCACAAATCACTGAAGCCACCATGGAACTAGCAGCCGAAGCAGCAACACAAATCACTGAAGCAGCCACGGAACGAGCACAAGAAGATAATCAACCAGTGGTCGCAGAAGCACTCCCGACAAATACAGCAGCCATACCAAGTAGCTCAATACAATCAGAACAAAACATTGATGAAGCACAAGTGGAAACACAACACTCACGCGAAGCAGCTGAGACACACAAGGACTCATAACAACAACTAGAGCCTCCAAAATCTCAAGGGAAGTCCAAGAAAAAGCAGTGTAAAGACAAACGATGCCAGGATAGAGAGCTGCAGCAGCAACAACAGCATCTGGATCATATCTCTCAGCTGGGTCGATTATTTGTACATCTCGACCAATTTGGGCCCATCTCGACATACACGCCACAAGAAGCAACACAAGCAGAGCTCGACTTACTGGCTGATGCAATTAATCGAGAGCAACGACATCAACGACTAGAAGCCGAAGACCGCATACATCGATTACAAGAGGACCAAAATGTATTTTTGGCTAAGTGTCAGGACTTAGCACAAGAAGTTGTTCCTCTTCCAGCCAGCTCCGACACGACTAGCACACTTGATAAAGCTCTTCAATTATTCCAAACAGTCATGTCGACATTGCGAGAGGAACTCATCAGGGACCGACACGAACATGCCACAATAACAACATCCCTGATGTCGACACAATATGAAGCATTTAATTCAGCATATGATCAACTCAACTAGTATAATGACCAAGCAACTACTGTCATTGATGTTCTCCGCAATTGGTACAAACACTATGGCAATGTATTCATAGAAATGCGGAAGACAAGTGACTTGATTAATAAACTTCATCAGCAACGCCGAGTAGCTGACGACACCATGAGCAGAACCATCGAAGATAAAATTCTGATAGAAAATAGCAAATTGGAGAAATTAGAAAAAAGTGAAGAGCAATGGTTGAGCCAAGCCCGAAACAACCTCTTCAAAGTGGAACAACTTCAACCACATCTCTAAACCCTGTTTATAGCTGCCAATAAGAAAATTGAGCTATTTGGTCCCGACTTAATTCATCTGCAAGGCAAGACAATAGAGGAAAAGATGACTGAGTTATCAAGCCTGACAACACTTACCATTGACATCCAAAACTCACTACACCATTGGGAAAGCTTCCACCACCATCTATTTGTCTTGGCTGAAATAATTGTTCAAGTCTGTGCACAACAAGAAGCAGCGGCCAGTTCCAGTCATAAATAAACAGTACCAGCTACATCTATCAATTTTGCACAGTCATCCATCTTTTGTTCAGTTATTTCACATCTCCTTCTTTCTTCGGCAACAAGAAAGATTTTGAAGTAGGAGAGGTCGGCCTATTGACTAGGCCCTCCACCTGAAAATTTGCAATGTAAGTCGATAAGCTGTGTGGACCAGTTGGGATGTCGGTCGGTTCTAGCGACCAATAAACAAAACTAACAATTTATATTCAACAAGCTATATTGTATGCACTATTAATGCAATTTTGTGGTAGTTGGCAACATAGACTCAACCCATAAATATTTATACATATTAACAAGTTACTATTTACATTTGCAAAGATCCTAAGTTATTTCTCTTTGGTTTTAAAGCTTCATTTTTGAAGATTTTATGCCAACTCAAATTGATGGTTTCCAGTATTTACTTCAGCTACTTGAACTGGTTAATAACAAATCATGGAAAAAGGTTACAACAACTCTGTTTACAAATAATACTACTTTATTGGTGAAAGACACAGATGATCGCAATTTTTGCTTGCTCTCTACTTTGCTATAAAATCAATCAACTCGGATTACATACATATCTCAAAGTTATATGTTGATGTTGATAAAATATGGAATAGGGCTACTGTTATTTGATGAATGATATTTGCATATCTATTTGCAATTTGATGCAACACTTAGTTGATACTTAATTGGTCAATGAATTATTTACCCTTGGATTATGTCATGCATTTTCATTAATCGAATAATTGAATGACAGTAACATTTATCCCTTAATGTATATTTACGTTGAATTAGTTAATTCACCTAAGTACTGTCTCTGCTTATGTTTTTCTTCCTTCTAACTTTCCTCTTCTCCTAGCGGCGTTCATTTTTGTCCCTAAAGGGGCAAATGCTAGTTTTAAAATATGTTAAAAATATATATGGTTATATTTAAACTTAAATACATTCTCTCACTTTGCAATGGTGAGCTAGTTTTAATATATGTTAAAAATATATATGGTTATATTTAAACTTAAATACATTCTCTCACTTTGCAATGGTGAGCGATGACGATAAAGGAATACAAGTGTATCTATTTTTGTGCGTGGAAGGCTGTATATACATATCCCGTGTTTTTAACTTCTCGTTTCTTTTGCTCAAATTAGAGGTGCATTGGGGTTTTGGGTTTGTAATCAGATCATAGAATCGAGAGAACGGAGGGCGAGGGCGAGGGCGAGGGCAAGAGCAAGAGGGAGACGGAGAAGATGGGGGATAGCAAAGCTGCAGCGAAGGTGCGATGGGGAGAATTAGAGGAGGAAGACAACGAGGATCTGGACTTCCTGCTTCCGCCCCCTAAGGTGATCGGCCCTGACGAGAACGGCGTGAAGAAGATAATTGAGTACAGGTTCAACGATCAGGGCCAGAAGGTCCAGAAAACCACAACCACCCGCATCCGCAAAGTGGCCAAGGCCAGGCTCAGCAAGAAAGCCCTCGAACGCCGCGAGTGGCGCAAGTTCGGTGACGCCGTGAACGAGGACATCGGTAGCAGACTCACCATGGTCTCCACCGAAGAGATCCTACTGGAGCGCCCCAAGGCCCCCGGCACCAAGGAAGATGACCCTAGGGCCGGCGGCGGCGATCCTCTCTCTGCCGCCCTTGCAGGGGCGGCCAAAGGCGGCGCCGTTCTCATGGTCTGTCGAATCTGCGGCAAGAAGGGCGATCACTGGACTTCCAAGTGTCCCTACAAGGACCTCGCCCCGGCCGCCGCTGAGGGCCTCGGTCTCGACAAGCCCCCTCAGGCTGCCGACTCTGCCGCTGGTTCTGGTGCCCCTGGTGGCAAGGGCGCCTACGTTCCTCCCAGTCTCAGAGCCGGCGCTACCGTTGACAGGACCTCCGATACCAGCAACATGAGGCGGAGAAATGATGAGAATTCTGTTAGGGTTACTAATCTGTCTGAGGATACCAGAGAGGCCGATTTGCAGGAGCTATTCAAGCCGTTTGGCCACATCACGCGCGTCTACGTTGCTGTGGACCAGAGGACCGGGATGAGCAGGGGTTTTGGCTTTGTCAATTTTGCCAACAGGGAGGACGCGCAGAGGGCCATTAATAAACTCAATGGCTATGGCTACGATAATCTCATTCTTAGAGTCGAGTGGGCGACTCCCAGGCAGACCTAGACGAACGAATAACTCTAAACCCTAAACACGAATCTCCTTTGCATATGAGGCAAAGGCGGTTCTTCGTGGGATTTAGGGTAACTGCGGCTGCATTTCAGGTTCTGGATTTGATACTGTTGTGTTTCTCCTTTTCTAGGGTTTCGTTTATTTTCATTTAATTTTAATGAACAGATGGGCAGTTTGTTAGTGGTTAAAATTTTCGGCGAGTTCGTGTAAGAGAACCATATCTATATAAAATATTTTTTTATGTTTACTTTTTCGCCCAATCTATTTGCAAATACAATCAAAGTAATCCGCGAATGGAAAGGAGCTCTAGAGCAGCAACACATTTGTTCATGTTTATTGGGCTCATCCTGCTTTTAATTTTCTAAATGAACAGATGGGTAGTTTATTGGTGGTTAAATTATTATTATTATTATTTTTATGTTTACATTTTTGCCCAATCTGTTTGCAAATACAGTCAAAGTAATCCGCGAATGGCAAAGGAGCCCTGGAGCAGCAACGCATTTATTCATGTTTATTAGGCTCATCCTGCTTTTGCTGATTTTCTAATTAACTGAATATATTATACACTTGTATTTCATTTTATCCTTATGCAATGCATTAATTAAAGTAAATGAATGTTTGGTTGAGTTCACCCTAATTGGGCATTTCTTTGAAACTAGACGGTGTTAGTGCCATAATCAATTAACGCTGGCAATCTAATGAACTTAGGATAAAAACTTGTGACTATCACAATTTTAGATCAACATCAATTTATCATGAAATTCATTTGGGCCATGATAGGCGAGCTGGGTCGGTGATGGTGGGGTGCTGTTATAGCCCCCACCAGGGTTCAATCCTAACAAGAAGTGGTTCCTGAAGCCCTACCCCCAAGGGGGCTGTTGATTTTCCACTGTGTTGTTAAGTCGGGCTGGGTGGCAGTGTAAACAGTCCCCCATCTCTTGATAGGGTGGTGGATGACTTCCTTGGCAGTATTGAAGAAACAAATTTGTGATAATCAAATTTTGATCTGCATCAATTTATCACAATTGGGCTATGAGAGGTGAATTAGGTCGGTGAAAGTGGGGTATTGTTATAGCCCCCCACCAGGTTTCAATTCTCACAAGAAGTGGTGGTTGAAGTAATACCTGCTAGGGGGTTGTTGATCCGCCAAGGGGCCATTAAGTTTGGCTAGATGGTTGTACAGTGTAAGCGGTGTTCCATCTCTTGATAGGTGGTCGATGCTTGCACTGCAGTATTAAGGAAGCAAACTTGTGACCATCAAATATTAGATCTGCATCAGTTTATCTTGAAAGTCAATTGGGAAAACCGGGTCAGTGAAAGTGGGGTACTATATTGCCAGGGTTTGACTGTCACAAGTAGTGGTGCTGTTAAGTTGGGTCTGAGTGGTTGTCCAGTATAGGTGGTGGATGCTGGCCTCTGCAGTATCAAGGATGCATCTTAAAAAAGTCAATTGGATTTGGATGTTGGGAAATAGGTGGAAGTAATAGCAATTAAACAAATACAAGATGGTGAACTGGCAGTATTCAAATGCTTGGGCTGTAAATGCACTAAAATGTGTAGGCTATATGTTGAGGTGCCATATTGGTATTGATCAAGTAATCTTTGCTGTCTAGGTTTCTGCAAATCTATCATGAAAGTTTTTATACTCTGAATGGTAAGAAGGGCTACAAGGATGAAATATATCATTTATGGTTTGCACTCTCTTTTTTCCAAGTGAAACCTCATGGGAGCCCCTCTCCTTCCCAGGAATATCTGGATGGAGGATGGCTCAACTGCCAGCCACAATAGCGGCTGGTAATCCCGAGGTATTTGATAGCGGCTGGTAATCCCGAGGTATTTGACTGGATTTGAACCTTTGTCCTGTGGCCTCCCTGTTGGCAACATGTCTTGGGTGGATGGTTTAACTGATTGAGCTAACCCCTGGGGCTTTATGGTGAAGCTCTGCACAAGTCTACAGTTTTTTTTTATCCCAAGAGCTATGTCTATTGAAAGATGGAAAATGTCTAAGCACTGAATAGCTCTAGTTATAGGTCTTTTGATTATCAGTGGGCCTTGAATAGAAGGAAATGTTAGATCAATAATTTGTTCATGAATTTTCTGGCTAGGATTTTGTCAAGCTATCTTATATATATTTTTAGTCACATTTTTTAAAACATGCCGGTGTCTGGAGATAGAAATCCTTTTATCTGGATTTTTGATTGGAGAATATGTTAGGCAGGTATGTGTTTTAGTAATCAATGAAGGAATCCTTTCTGTTCCACAGTTGTTTTCTGGATGCATTTGTGTTGATTATTACAACGTACTTGCTAGTGCATCAAATTCAAAACCCAACAGCTATTATAAGCTCTTATAAAATTGTAATAGCAATGACAGCTGTAACCTGTTCATTATAATGGCAACGACAGCCTCTATGGTCCTCTTGATTAGGGAGCTGCTGAAAGTTAGAGCATTACGGAAGTGAAGGGTAGCTATTATATTCACAAATACTTGCTACTATAATTGCTAAAAACATGTCTTCGCTTGTGTGTTGACACATGCTCAAATATCACAAGTTCTTTGAAGTGCAACCTTGGCTTTGGTTGGCTTATATTTTCCTAAACCTGTTTTTAAATCTGTCTCCTATGAAACAATATATGCTACATCTACATTGATTTTTGTAAAGTAAGGTTCATGGCACTTAAGGTTCATGGCACTTTCACTCCCTCTTTTTTTATTTTCTGATTTCTCTACAGATTACCTCTAACTTTAGATAAGCAGGGTTTTGGATTCTGAAATTTGATGCTGACTTATTGAATCCCCGTGTTTCATAGAAGTATCTGAAATTTTAATTGTCATGTTAACTCTGCACTATTAACTGTTTTGGATTATAAGAGCTGTGCACGTTTTCGATGACCTGTTATGTTGTGGGTTAAAATCCAAAGATGAATCTAGTCCTATACAAATGCTAACATGCTGGTAACTCTAGCTATCCAAGCTGCACTGTAATGTTGTCCATTTGATACTTTCTAAAGGACATGCTCTAATGTGTTTGAAATATACATAGCTTATAAAGTGTATGATTGGGAAAATAAGAGAAGTTATGTGAAATCAGGAGTTATAAATTTCATACTGCATTATTTCTGTCATTCACATTTATCATTGGTTCTGTGGCTATCCATTGACGTATTGATCTATTACATGTTTGGCACATTACCTATCTTTAAAACGAGTGTTTGAAAAATTGGCCAAAAATTAAAAAGAAACCGGCCAGTTTGGCTGATTAAATCCAGTTATCAGACTGGCCCTTAACAGGACCAGATGTTGGTTCCATACCAAACTGGCCAGTTGAGCCTATTCTGGTTCTAAACTGGTCCAGTTCCACCATCACAGAAAAAACAAGGAACCACCCATAATGGATCCATTTTTATTTTTATTTTTATTCCTCAGGGCCTCTGCCCCTAAACCCTGGCTGGTTCTCCACTCTCCACTTGATCATACTGGGATGCAATGTCTAGCTTCCAAAAAAAAAACATATTTAACAGAAAATCTGTAGCATGGTGTTTTGGACTCTGGAGGCCGTTTAGTGCCTCGATGTCTATATATTTTGTTTAAGATAGGTATCAGCACTTGGTGCCATTTTTGTATATTCATCCTTACATGTTATATGGTAATATGCATGAGCAGAGTTTGCATATTTGGTGTTTAATGGTTTGGAATCTGGATTCACATGAATGTACATGATTATATACTAAGTCACCTGTCACGAGGACATTGGACACGGAAATATATGAGTGTTCGACACGGACACGGTGACCCCCGGAATCAGGACATGAAGGACATGTTTTATATACATATATATTTTAAAAAAAAATATATTAAAATTAAAAAATATAGACATATAGATCCAATTATTTTTAGAAACTAGAAAGTAGAACATTTACAAATATTCAATAGAAATTAGAATCAATACACATGAATGATTACACATTTGTCATTCACAAATCACAATGAGACACATAAATGCATTGAAATTTGATAGGCATTGGGCAATAGCTCAAGATGTCGGAACCATATTTCTCATTAAGTCATCAAAATCAAAATGTATTACGTAGATGTCTGAATTCCATTGGGCACTGGCCAATGCCAAATAGACTAATAGTAAATAGAAAAAGGGGTGGATCAAGATGGAAGAATCTCATATGTCAATAGTCCTCCTCCATGCCTGAATCAACAAACTCATCACTGCCCTGATCCTGATCCTGATCCCTGCTGGTGTGGAGGATGACCCCTCCATAGGATCACCATCATCAAAAGTGACCAGCTCTAGCATTGGATCATTAAGATCCATGTTGGCTAATGCCAACTCAGTACTGTTGTCCAAACCCCATATCATCAGGAAAGACATCCCACATCTTTGTCTTTCCCTTCATCCACTCCTCTCTCTTCCTGTAAATAAGACGAAGGTTGGAGTGCACATACACCATCGTCTCTTCCCTGCACTGCTCAAGCCTGCTCTTCTTCAAACTGTACAAGTTTCCATATGTGCACCAATTCCTCTCACAACAAGAGGATGACGTAACTTGAGAGATGACCCTCAAGGCTAACTTCTGTAGAATAGGGCATGCTGCCCCATGAGTTGCCCACCAAACATAGGGTTTCTTAACCCCCTATCTCTAAGCACATCATAGCCTCCAAATCTCCTAGTGGAAGTGGAAAGCTCTACAAATCCCTCCTCCACCTCATCAAGTAAGCCTCTATCCTGAAATAGCCGTCTAAGTGCTATCTTCTTTCCATGTGCAATCTCTCCATCCATGTGAGGAGGGACTCTGTGTGAGAGGGTCCACCAGTGAGCCAATCCTGACTGTAGAACTTGGGGTTCAAGGAGTGGGCCAAGCAATGCAAAGGTGTGCAATTCTTATCCCATGTGGAGATAAGAATATCCTGAATGATGGACCATAAGTTCTCTGCCGATATCCCATACTCGGGACACTCATTCTCCATGACAGTGGATCTCATGGACTCAATCATGGAATCCCACCCCTCATAAACATCTTGCTAGGATGGGTTGGTCTGTGTCTGCAAACCGCAACAAAGAAATGATTGACTCCATGATCTTAATGCTAAGATCTACCCTCTCCCACCAACCATCATATAACACTGTGTCCTTCACCTTTTTTGAAGCAATATGATCCGTCTTTCTCCAAAAAGACCAAAACTCTGAAATCACCATGGACCCAAGAGCAGTTTTGACCATAGTGGAAAAAATCGACGATGTCCCCAAAAAGTGCAATTTTTTCTGGGTGCCGATTTTTCGGCCCGAAAAAATCGTGATTTTTCAAGAAATTGGACCCTGGAAATAATCGGGAAAAATCGGCAAAGATTGGGAAAAAATCGACAAAAAATGGGAAAAATCGAGAAAAATTAGTAAATAAGGGAAAAAATCGGTAAGCAAATTTTGACCATATTAAAGTAAATTTTTTGCATTTTTTAATGCTTTCCGCGGTTTACCGATTTTTTTGTCTATGTTGCCGAGAAAATGTTTTCTGGACCCTCGCTGATTTTTGCCGATGCCGATTTTTTCCACTATGGTTTTGACCTCCCTTAACCTCTTGAGCATGATGAATGAGGAAGCAAATTGAGTATTTGCAATCTTCAACAATGAAAGCTGTGTGTACTCTTTGTAGATGGTGAGGGCATTTGTGTGGTTTTGTACAAAGTTACGAATATGGCGTGCATCCTCAATAAGGTTGCCAATCCATGTCACATTTGAAGCAATGGATTTCAGTGCCAAATTCAAGGAATGGACAATGCAAGGTGTCCAAAAAACCTGTAAGAGCAATAAAAGCATGTATAAATGACTCTACAACAGTAACAACTCAAATGAGTCAAAGACACCTAGATGAATCATGAATCTTGTGATAAATTCAAATAATGAGCAAATTAGAAATGAAAGGTGTCCAAAATGAACATACCTGTGGATATTTAGCTTCCACAATCATGCCAGCAGCCTTGCAAACAGGTGCATTGCACGTGATGATTTGTACACAAGAATCAACATCTACTTCTTCAATGGTTTTGATGATTAACTCACCCATATACTGTGCATCCTTGTATTTCCCAAGAGCATGCACCGCTTTCAAGAACACCGGTCCATTTTGGGAAGATACCATGAAATTGATGAGTGGATGGCATGCTGGATCTGTCCATCCATTAGAAACAATACTCACACCGGATGAGGGCCATGTTGATCTAATTGGCTCAAGAATTTTATCTACCTCCTTTGCTTTAACCAACAATGTGGTTCTAAGCTTCTCTGAACCACGAGGCTCATAACTAGTTGGAGCTCTTTCAATGAGACTTCTACACATCTCAATAAACAATGGTGACTGTGCAACATTGAATGAGATGAAGTTGAGGTAGAAATAGAATGCAATGGTAAGGTCCACCTCTTCTCGCGCCTCTTGCTAGAAAATCCTATCCATTGGACCACTTGGAGATGGCCTCTTTCTTGTTTGATGAGTATCCCCCCTCCCATATATGCTAGGTGGAAATGGAGGCTTAGTGCTAGAGGATTTCCTCAAGAATGGAAGAGGATCCTCATCTTTTTTCTTGCTTGCTGCTGCCACCTTTTCTAAGCCAACATGATCCTCTCTTTCCATATCCCTCCTTTGAGTAACACTGACCGCTTTGCATGAAGAAATCCCACTATAAGGAAGGGCCAACAAATGGCCCTTAACCCAGTAATATGTGCTCTTGAACTCATTCTTGCAAAAATTGCAATTCCAAGACACATTGCCTCCCCCACCAAGCTTTACCCTAGGCCCATCTTTACTTGTCACATACTTCCACAAAGGGTTTTTTTTTCTTGGGCTTGTTGTCTTGCTAAAACAGGGTTAAATGGAGCATGAGCTCCACTAGCAGCAGATGGAGCACTTGAAGGAGGAGTAGAACAACTTGTGCTTGGAGGAATAGGAGGGGAGGCACTAGATGGTGCATTTCTCCGTTTCCTTTGCCCCTTAGCTCCTGCCCTAGCTGATTCAGACATTCTCTTTCTTGTTTGATGGTTAAGCTTGCAATCCTTTCCCCAAATCGACCCCGAATGCCACTTGGATTCCCTTGGAAAGCCTTCAAATCTTCTTCACCTGCACATAAAACTCACTCTCAAGCTTCTCCACACTTGCAAATGACAAAAAAGAAATGAAAATTTGTTTTTAAACTCACCATGGGCAGCCTTTTCCGTGGATTTTGTGTCCTAGAATCGGGACACGAGTCGCACAGTCGGGAACATGATGGGAAATTGTGTCCGACACGACTTTTGATTGTGTCCCGATTTTGGACACGATCAAAAGTCGTGTCGGACACGATTTCCCATCCTGTCCGTGTTCGAGATGACCCCACGGGACATGTAGCCCATTTTGAGCGAATCCGGTTTCTTAGATTATATATATATATATATTTTCAATAATTTTTTTCATATTTAATGTATTTTTCAGTATATCAGTTCAATTACCAGTTTACTGACTTGTTTCGGTTCCTCTCTGATTTGACTCTCGGCCAGTTCTATCTCCTGCTTCAACTTTTAAAGCATTGTTTAAACAGTAAAATTTTCCAGTCCATAGCTACACATTGTAAAGAATGGTATGACCAATGACATGAGTGGAGGGTTTACTGTTTTTCTAAGTTGCCCAAGTTTCCAGACGTATATCGGTGTCCAGAATAGCTATAAGTTTTGGCCAGATTTGCAGGAAACAACTAGTGTAAATAAGGGAAAGCTACAAAATTGGAAAAGATTGTAACTTAACTATAATAATAGGTAACTGCTGAAAATGTGTAATCTTCATGGCTGACATGCCAGCCGTCTATCTGGGTAGTTGAGGCCCTTATGAGGTCGACCTGTGGGTAGTTGTGGGTTGTTACAGCCATTATTACACTAGACCCTAAGGGCCAACCCAATTTCATTTTGAGAGCTAGCATCCTAAACCCTAAGTGATTGGTATCAAATTAAAAATTATAAATACATCACCTCATTTGTAATCACATCTCATTCAAGTGAATTCATTCAGTCTTTTGCTTCAGTGTGCCTATACTATTTTGCTCTACTTGTGAAAATCTTGTGATCTATATTAATTGCTGTTACATTTTTGCGATTTCCTTTTGTTAGAATAGGGTTTGTTAAAGATATCACTGTAGATCTACTATCTCTCATAATTTTGACATGGTTTCAGAGCTAGTGTCTTCTTCCTTATCAAAACTATTTTTAAGGCTGTTTTTCAGATCTGAAATTAGGGTTTCAGCACTATTTCAAGGCTATTATGGGTCTGAAATTAGGGTTTTCAACACCCTATTTTTTGACAGAAGCCAGTTTTTGGGGCTTTTAACCCTTGTCTTCACAGCAAGCTCCTCCTCGGCATATTTTTTTTTTGTTTTTTTGGCAATTTCAGGGAAGGTTATGTGGCTTTGTGCGGTTTTGTGCCCCTTTTAACTTTAAGGTCAGCACACTCCTTTCCTCTTTTTTTTTTCAATTTAAAACTACTGCGAATTTTTTAAAGGCAGCATTGGTAATGTGTGATCTATTGATGGAAAAGGATCCAAACTTGGTGGGACTCTTAACGATCTTGGAATATTACTGAATCTTCTTTCTATATATGACATCACTCACACCAACAAAAAGGTGGATTTTTGTCCAGGTTGAAGGGTTCTCAAGGACATAAATAATGATTGTAAGGTGATTGCTTTTAGTTATTGTGACAAATCTGATCATAAGTATAAGTTGGGGAAATCCTCATCCCCTTCAAAATGAAGTGGATTCTTTGCAATGGTTGCCAATATCAACGACACCAGCAAACTATGGCATCAATGCTTAGGTCATTTTCACTTTGGGTCTTGTGTTATCTGAGCCATCTAAGGATGGCAGATAGCCTTCCAGTGTACCACTAATTCAACCACTTAGTGGTGTTAGTGAAGGTTGTATGTTGGGACTCGGGAGAATATCATCATGAGGTCTTTTTCAAAAGTTTAGCAAGGCAAATGTCTTATACTCTTTAGTTGGTTTGTAGTGATATCTGCAGGCATATGACCACTCTTGGTGGGTCTAAATATTTCCTCACCTTAGTTGATGATTTCTCTTGCTTTCTTTGGATATACACTATTCAATCCAAGGATGAAACCCTCAAGAAGTTCAAGGAATTTAAATGCTTGGTTGAAAATCACAACAAGCACATGATGAAATATGTCAACATTGATTGTGGAGATAGGCACTTTGGTGATGGCTTTCATTCATTTCTCACATCTCATAGTATTGTTTGGCAAAAGCAATTGCCTCAAAAGATTAAGCGGTGTACTGAAGAAGTAAAAACATTGTATGTTGTAGTCTCATTAGATGGAGCTTAAGTTCTTGAGAGAAACAATGTTTTCTGTAGCTCTTATCATCAATTGGATGCCTACTTGAAATGTTCAACGATTCCTTTTGAGAAATTTTATGGTTATAAACCCTATATTGTGAATTTTAAATTCTATGGATCTTGTGCATGGGCTTATATTCCCAAAGAGAAGTGCAAAATATACAACCTACAACAAGCTAAGATTGCATTCGAGTGGGCTACAATGAAACTACCAAGGCATATTGTTTGTATGATTGATTGAAAGGAGATGATGTTTTTGAGGAGGTTCTTCTCCATGGTTTGCCAGGATCTTACCCCATTATCATTGCAGAAGATTCTTCTCCACCTACCTTAGTGGATCTCTCTTTCAAGACTTGATGATCCTTCTCTTTTAGGTGCTTTTTCCAATGCCTCCTCTGAAGTGAGTCAGTCAACAATCCATGATGAGGCCCTATTGATGACTTGTCTAGAACTACTATCATTGAAGTCTTTTATATTCAAGTGTGGCACCTCTTGATCTCTCATTTGTTGAGCTACCTCATCATAATGATATTACAAAACTCTATTTCTACTGTCCTATCATTTAGGTCACAACCAAGGCCTAAGAGGGCTACATCTACTTTTTAGGATGCTATTCCACACCTTTTCTCTGAAGGAAAACTTAGACATGACGCCTTCATAATGTTATTACAAAACTCTATTTCTACTATCCCATCATTAGGTCACAACCAATACCTAAGTGGGCTACATCTACTTTATAGGATGCTATTTCACACTTTTCCCTTGAAGGAGAACTCAGACACTGACGAAGGCCCCCTATTTAAAGTGATCTTGTTTTAAGCTTGATGCTGATCCTACAACTTTCAATCAAGCAAAAAACTCTAGAATGGAAGGATGCATATGGTTGTCTAATATGCTACTCTTATGAAAATTCAGACTTCAGATTTTTTTCTCTTACCCAATGTTAAGAATATAGTTGTTGCAAATGGGTGTATAAACCCAAGTATGACCTAGATGAATGAATTGAGAAACAATAAAGCACATTTTGTTGCTAACAGTTTCTCCAAGAAAGAAAGTGTCTACTATTTATAGACTTTTGCCCCAATTGCTTGTATAACATCCCATTCGGATGATTCTTTCTATAACTGCTTCATTGAATTGGGATGCTTGTTGAAGGGATGTCAAAAGTGTTTTTTTCTATGGAGATCTTCAAGAAGAGATTTATGTGCAACAACCTCCAAGATTTTACAGAATGGTTATGTTCCCTTGATCTATCTTAGGAGTAGTACTCACATGGACATTCTCTAACCACTGGGTTCTGTACAGAATGGTCATGTTCCCTTACAATGAGATTCTCTCCTCACTAGGTGTTGACATCTGTCTTCTTGCCTCTTCTGAAGTTGACTGGGCGAATGATCTTGATGAGCTGTGCTCCACATTTGGCTATTTTTTGTTGGTATTTCAAGAAGCAATGTGTGGGACTCTCCACAGAAGCTGAATATGCTAGTGCAGTTCATGTCAGGAAAAGCATCATTCTTGGTTGTGGATGTTACTTGGTGAGCTAAATCAGAATCTTCTTCAACATTGTCGTTTTGCCTTATTTTGTGACAATCAGAATAATCATCTCACTCAAGTGAATTCATTCATTCTTCTGCCTGATGGCACTTGGTACTGTTTCACTCTTCTTGTGATGTAGTGCTTACTGTTATTTTTTTGCAATTTCTTTTTGTTGGATTAGGGTTTTGTTAAAGAGATCATTGTAGATCTACCATCTCTTATAATTTCAACAGTACCTAATACCATTCATGATTCAATGAAATGGTCATAACATATTGAAATTTCTATTTGATCCTTAAATGTGCTAGGGCATATATTTATTTGATTATAATAAAATTTGCCCAAAATGGGGAACCCAGAAAAGACTAATGATCAAAACGGTACCGTAGTGGGACAACTTCAAGTTACAATAAAAATAGAAACTATATTCAATTCAATATAAAGTTTATCTAAGTTGCCAGGAAACTTGGGTACAGGGATGGGTGCAGGTGCAGGGACACTACTTTTTGAAACAGGGGACTTGGGTACGTTGGGGGTACTATATATATTATATATACATTTATTTATATAATTATAAATTTATAAATTATAATACATATGAAATTTAAATCATTTTCACTGTACATATATACTCACGTGCATCCATATGAATCCAAACCCCATTATACACAAATATGCAAAGTTTCTCATGTATATAGCAAGGGTGCATACAACTAAGAAAACATCAAGTGCAATCCATATCTGACCCAAAATACATAAACAAAGAGGCTAAATGGCCTATAGAGTCCAATAAAATTCATGCTACAATAAATAATTACATATCAAATTCCTTTTGTCTATATCGGGATCCCATTCATCAATAGCACCCTGTGCTCCCTCCTCTAGGATCTAGCCCTTGTCTCTAGCTTGAATCTTGAAATTGGTCCTCCAAGGACAATACTCAACACCCTACAGTTTTGATGAAACTTCCTAATCCAAGTGTTAAAATATGGAAGAAAAAGCTTCCCATACTTAATAAGTGATTTTGCTCGAGTGAAGGGTACATTTTTGTAAAGGTCATGCCAGAGGAGTTCAACATTAAGCACCACCAACATCAAGATTCAAGGTACATAGAGACGTTGATGTGCTTGATTGAATGCCTATCCAGTACCCTCATACAAGATAGAATCCAGTGGAAACATTGCAATCCTGAAATCCTGTAAACTGTTAAGTCTGTTGAATTCCGAATGGGATCTAAAATTCTACTTTTTGCATATGAAGTCCAATGAGGTTGGAACCACTCTCAAACATCCTGAAACAATTAATGGTAGTGACAAAATTTTGAGTAAAGGGAGAGAAACGAGAGTTAAGGAGAATGTAACTCCTACTTTCAGAATTAAATATTACCGTTTAATATTACTGACTTTATTGTCACTTGTACAAAACTGGCTGGGCTTGTACCAAACTGGTTCCTAGGTGTCCCCAAAACAAAGGGTACCTTACAAAACCTGTCCATGGGCATCCCCAGGCCTCCCCAAAACAGGGGTACCCCATCCCCTCTGCAATTGACGTCCCCTGAATCTGTGACAAATGTTTGGGTACTTGTGCCAAGTTTTGGTTATGGCAGGGTACGTGGGTATGGGGTATCTGGTATGTGGATATGGGTATCCAGTATGGGTACCCGTACCCTACCCCTGGGCACGGGTACCCATGCTACTTAGAAGTTTATAATATAAAGTTTATATTATAAACAGTGTTTAACTCATTACAGTCCTCAGTTCTTTGAGGGGATACAACATGCAGCTGCTTAGGAAAACAAAAACAGAAGAAACAGAGGATAAAGGAGCAAACAAAAACAGAACAACAATGGAAGCGTAAAGAGAAACAACCAATAGTTGGGTTGAAGCTTTCTGTAAAATGATAGAGAAACACGCTAAGAAGGGAGGCAAGAATAATGAAGTATCATTAAATGCCAAGCTGAAAATAGTTGGCATGGAAAGCACACTTCAGATGATGGCTTTCAGCCTATAATATCGTGTAGTATTGTACAGTTGTAAAATCCCCTCCTATACACTACATTTTCAAAACCTTTTATTTCAAACTTTTTATTGTAAGGCATACTTATTAACCTAATAAATAGTTGGCTGCTCACATGTTGGATTTTGTTTATTAGAGACAATGAGTCAAGGCTGAGCATTTCCATTGAATTGAATCCGAGGTTTGGATGGTTAATGACGGGCATTTTGGATGCTTTCTAGGATCTCCATGGTAGGTATTCACTGTTTTGCATTCATTTCAGGTGGTGAGGATAACAGTGCAGCCTGTATTATTATGCCCATATTTTAGTTTCCCATAAACCTCTTTTGCTCTTGCTATATTCTTTGGCCTTCTCTTGTTTCCTTTTTAAAGTATCCGGGATATTATTAGTTCTTTGAGTTTTAAGGGAGTAGAACAGAGTACAACTGCAGCCCCAGCACAGGATGCCAATAATTCAACAGCACAAGATGCAGGAAAAATGATACAATTGTTAGTGCTCAGAAAACAAACAAAGAAAATTCAAGTCTTTATACAATGGGTTCAAAACAGAATAGAGCCAAATAAGTATTTATTTTAGATTCCTTCTCATGATTGTAAATAAGCTTTGGTTTTCCCCTATACCCAATCACCTAACTTAAGCTTGCTGGACTCAATAATATGTACAATTTACTTTCAGGTAGGTCATCTTTGTTCCTGTTCTGCGCTTAAGTTTACATTCACCTTTTCCAGGTGAAATCTTTCTCAGATATTGAAATCAACAACCATCATCTCACTTCTAATTTAAATCTGGCTTGTATATGAAGTTTGAATGATAGTGGCAAGATTCGGAAGTATTGGTCTTTGCTGTATGCATATTCGGTATTAATATGAAATTTGGTGAATTGTACTGCCCTTCATTAACCCCTAGAAACTCTGCCATACTATACTGTATTGTCTGTGGGGTGGGGGCGTTTGGCCTTGTCACTGTCAGAACCTTTGACCATCTGTGTGCCATTGACATTTGACTCTCACCGAACCAAATATAATCTCCGATCCTGTTGTTGCAGCTGAGTCAAGGACTTCAGAGGGTGGAGACTTTAGGTCCCCATGCACTGTTTGCTAGGGAGAAAGCTATTGTTGTGGGACGGGGAGGGGTAATGGTGAAGAAGACCCAGGGCGATGATTTCCATTAGTGGTGATTGTTCAACAATTGTGCAAAGTGTTCCATGGTTCCCTGTTTCGAGTCGATAATTTACTTAACAACCCATAATAATCTACAACAGTTGGACAGTTACCGAAGAGAGTTCAGTGAATGAATTTGAAATTAAGAAAGCCTTCAGGACACATTTACAAACGGTTTATTTGAGTAGAGTTTTGTCTTTAATATGAAACTTGTTATTGAGGCATAACGAACTTTGAGATCCATTACTCGGATTATTTCCTTTGGGATTGCACATATTATAAAATGCCTACCAGAAACTACAAATATAATGGCTATTGCACATTTTGTTGTAGTTGTGTTAGATTTATCCTTGTTCAATAACTGAATCAACAATGTTTCATTCATATTTTAGGGTACTTTCTATTAAGATGAATTTCAATTAAACTGATGACAACCTTGATTGCAATTGGAAAATTCGATTCATGTTTAACTACTAGTTTCATATGAAAACTCGTCATAGTAAATGCGTACATTAATTGTGATTATTGGTTTGAATATTATCTTGAACAATTTTGTGCTTGATTGTATTTAATGTCAGAGTTTGTAGGAGGTCAACTTATATCTAATCATGGTCTGTTTTTCCAGGACATGGATTTCACTATTGGTTTCATTGAATAAATTCCTTGTAGAGTAAGATGTCATAGCTAAGTGATTAAGAGTTAGAAGTCATTATATGATTCTGCACGTAAATATCATTAACATGGTTAAAGTTCTTATCGTTACGTTAGGGTCGATCCCTTGATGGCTTCCTTGAAAAGATCTACACTTTTGTGTTGAGCCTGTTTTGGGTACATGCATGTCAGTGCGATTTGCAGACAGAATGTTGTTTCTTTAGGAGATTTTGGTCAGTTATGGTAGCATAGGATGGAAAACTGCAAAAAACTTTAAATATGTTTTTAAAGGCAATAATAAAGAAGTAAATAGTTTTGTATAATTACGATAGGTTTCATCCTTTGATGTCTTTTCTGCGTATTAATTCATACTTTCTAGAGATCTATACCTTTCTGAGGAGCCTGTTTTGGGTACGCGCTCATCGGTGTTATCTGTAGACGGAAAGCCTTTGTGTGTATTTTAGAAAAGATTTTGCACCAGTTGCGGAAGAACAGGAAACAAGAAAAAAATGTAAAAATATACCAAACGTATTTTCAAAAACAGCATAAAGCCAAGCTCCCATCAGAAATGCGAAAGTTTTAATTTTGGGAACGCCGAAATAGAACTATTTGGAAGTACGAAAACCTAATCCATCTAATTCTAAATTTTAAACGCCTTGTTTTGGCAGGAAATGTTTAGAAGCATAACCCGGAATGCTCACAATATGGCCCTTCAAGGGGCATAAAGTAAATATTATATTATAACATCACTTCTTAGCATACACTTGAAACGTGCGTTTGAAAAATGGCCCAGCAATCATTACTATAATATAATTCCCTCTTAATATTTATTTTGGGTAGGGAACGCAATCAGGACCAAAGAGTGGAAAGTAAAATGAAAGAAAAAGTCAAGATCCATAAGAAAAAATAAAAAATAAAAAATAAATTAGAGTAGGTCTATAACGTCTCAATTTCATTTGATCCTTCTTGGTGTTTCATGAGAGTCTGGAGATGTAATTAAGGGATGTGTGTTGAAGAACAATAACATTGCTTGCACACAAACCAAGAGACATAGATATTGGAGTTCGGTTGATATGATTAATTAATCATAAGAAATAATCATGTGATGAGGACTATAAATTAGAGATTGAGAGCACACAAACCAAGAGACAGACGTTGTGACGAGGACTATAAATTAGAGATTGAGCACACAACCCAAGAGACAGACGTTGTGACGAGGACTATAAATTAGAGATTGAGCACACAACCCAAGAGACATAGACATTGGAGTTCGGTTGATATGATTAATCAATCATAAGAATTTATCATATGTAATTAATCATATGCGATGAGGACTATAAATTAGAGATTGAGAGTGATTTGGTGTAGGGGTTCTATCAAACAAGTGTTTCAAACATCACATAGCAAGAGGTGGTCTACCCATTGTAAAACACCTTTGTCCATGCACATGCAAAAGGGGAGAAATAAAAAAATATTGCCAGAAAAGTGAGAGTTTGGTTGATATGATTAATCATTCATAAGAAAGAATCATATGTGACGAGGACTAAGATGAAACTAGACAACAAAATTATCTTTAAATAATAGCTCATATGTTGCAATGCCCAATCATCAATGCATTCAAGTAGTGTTGAAAATGGTAAATGATCTAAAACTTTGCAACCTATGCTTCTTGAACAGTGATTTTTTTATTATTTTATATACAAATGTGTCAACAAGAATTTTGGTGTTTGGATGAAGAGAGAACACTTCAAGTCAATTTGATTGGGATGTTAATATCGTTGTAACCAGTGATTTTTTTTTATTATACAAATGTGTCAACAAGAATTTTGGTGCTTGGACGAAGAGTGAGAACACTTTAAATCAATTTGATTGGGATGTTAATATCGTTGCAAGGTGGATGGTGGAGAATTCCACTAGGTAGTTGTAGGTTCATGGGGTATATGATCCGGTTCTTGTGAATCAGTAATAATTTTCTTGGTGGTGTAGGTTTTGGATTTTACAAATCAATAGTAAAAGAGTATAAGAGGGTGTAGGTTATACTTTATGTAGGTTTTGGTTTTTAAAAATCATTAGTAAGAGACTTTGAGAGGGTGTAGGTTTATATGTTATGCATTAATAGTAAGTGGTATAAGGTTCATACGGTGCAACTTTTGGTCCCTACAAATCAATTCATTAGTAAAAGCCTTTGAGAGGGTTTAAATTATACTTTATTATGGCATTATGCAAATCACAAGTGGTACAAGGTTTATATGGTGCAACTTTTGGTTCTTACAAATCAATTGTGGTTGAAGAATATTGAATGCTTGTTCTCATTGGTCTCATCTGTTAATAAGAGAATAAATAATGTGGAAATTTTTGATGTGGGATTTTTTTGAGTTTTCATTGATCAATTTGAAATATTAACAATGGCTTCAATTCTTTTCAACTCAATTCAAAAGTTAACCTACGATATTAAACATCTTTTCAACTCAATTCAAAAGTTAACCTACGATATTAAACATTAGGCAACAAAGCTTTAATACAAATTTGTTTACCCCTTATGTCTCAGTTTTTGATCATATGATTAGTATAGAAATATCTTAGTACAATAGTGAATTGCCCCTTTAGTTTTCACGTTTGTGAAATCACATAACAAAATATGATCATTGTATGTTAAATCAACATGCCTAACCAGTTCAAGAAACTACTCTATTATGATTACATATGGCGAATTCAAATATGTGAAGTACACAAATTTTGTATACTAGAAATATAAATATATATGTACAAGATCAGTACAACTACATATTGCTAAGTAGTACAGGAAGGTACAAACCATGCTCCAAACCCTTGCCACAAAATCCGTAAGAAAAGCCTCACCACCATGTCCTAGTTAAGAATCACATGTAAAGAAAGTTGGTCACTACACTAGAGGTCCTTAACAAGTTTACATACACATTGATAAGATGTTAAACAATTTTACTTGCATCACCCAAGGGTACATGATAGTCTACTGTTATCATTTTCACATCAAGCACTTCAAGAAGCACTAGGGTTCCTATATGCCACAAAGCCTTAGTCATCTTCTCTCACAAGAACCACAAGGTCAAGTGCTTGTTTTGATCCTTTAGGTTTTCATCCAAACTTAGTTTCCCTGGTCTTCTTTAGGAAAACTCCTATCTTAACTTTCTCTTGAATCTTTTCGAGAAATCTAGTGCTCAAGACAAAAGAGTAAATACAATGAAAACGAGTATAAAGAGATTTCTTCCCTTTAGCTTTGACATCTTTAACACAAACATGTGATTACATGAGTGAAGGAGAATGAATAAAACTCCTCTACCTTTATTATATGAAAGGCAAAGGAGACCAACAATAACAAGGTGGATCTTGTCCACAAGCAACCTAATTAAACAATAGGCATGCTCACATGGGAAGGTGGATAACTTCATGTGACATAAGTTAGGCTCCAACACTTGTACATCGAATAAGTAAGGGTCCCAAGGTGAATGTTCCATGAGATGTGTGCAATGTTTCTCCTTTAAGTAAGGGTCCCAAGGTGAATGTTCCATGAGATGTGTGCAATGCTTCTCCTTTGAAGGCCTCAAATGCTCCAATGCACCCTCCTCCTTTGAAGGCCTCAAATGCTCCAATGCACCCTCCCAAGCAATGTGTACCATTTTAGTCCACATCTACATGATGATTCAACTCAAGTATCTTCATGTTAAGTACAAGTTTGCATGTAAGCCATTGAGTGGTCCAATGTCACCTAAGGCACAATGCCCTCCAAGATGCCCAATGCTCCTCCTTCAAATGGGTTATCTTCCCATGCATGCAACCAAATTATCGAAGTGCTCACCATGAAGAAAGTGATTATGCCACATGGGTTTCTAATCTCTAAAGGAAATGTGCCATAAGGCATACAAATTTGAGTAAGTTATCTCTAATGTGTATGTCTATCATGACACAACTAAGGGTAATCCCCATAAGCTAACACGTAATCCCTTAAAGGGTAATTGGATTTTTATTTGGTAAACCCCAAAAGCTAACATTGTTTTGCGAGGAAATTGTTTTGACAAATGCCTTTCTTCTCCCAAACTTTCCTTTGGCTAAAAGGCCTATAGAGTATACTTGGTAACTTGCAACTTTTTATTGTAGGAGTATACGGATTAGCAATATAGAGTATCTTTGGTAACTTGCAACTTTGTATTGTAGGAGTATATGGATAATATTTTTGCTTGCAACATAGTCTGTGATTTGTGATTTAAAAAGATTGATATAATTATAAAATATTTATTTTAGAAAATAAAAATTAAATAACTTAATTATCGTTACAATATATATAGAATATCATGGGAATGCAAATAAAAGGGATTTAGGATATTTTGCAACTCTGTAAGTATACTAATAAGATTAGATTTGCTTGCTATATATTCTTTGTGATTTAAAAAGATTGATTAAAATATTTATTTTACAAAATAAAAATTAAATAATTTAATTATCCAAAAAAATTCAAGAAATTAGTTACAATATATATAGAATATCATGGGAATGCAAATAAAAGGGATTTAGGACATTTTGACTAAATATATGGAATACATTTTTTTTTACATGTTGCAAAGGGTAGAAAGGTGAGGTACATTATGGTTCTTGAAGAACTTCAATCAACAATTGATGCAGTAAGAATAAATATGTCACCAGCGTAATTTGAACCTAAATGGGAATGAAATAATTATTTTTCACAATCACAATAATACTTTTTCACAACCATTCGAGCTAAAATCAAATTGATGTCCGTTATAATTGTATGTATCCATAGAATATATATATATATATATATATATAATTTTTTTTTTTTTTTCTCAGAGAAAAAAACATAATTTCATTAAAAGTTAATCAAATTACATATTGCACAAGAGCTTCTAAGAGCCCTTTCTAAAAGAAATTTTCAGCTTCAAGTATCAAAAAAATAATAGTAGTGCCATCAAATTATAGAGGTTTCGAGCTCTGAAGAGACTCTATATCTGATCATATTTACACCAATATATCCATATATCCACTATAATTAGCAAAGTCATTAGTTCCACCAATATATCTATATCCGATCATATATATATATATATATATATATATTTTTTTTTTTCGGAGGAAAAATGCATAATTTTATTAGTATAAATAAAATTACATCCAGAATGTATGTTTCCATACATTTTCAAAAAGAGCCTTGTGGCTTCATAAGATATAAACACTGTTTTTCAAAAGATAACATGTTGTCTCCCTCCTTCTAGTAGGACAACATTTCAAGGAATTTTTGATCCTTTAGTGTCGATATAATTTTGCTGCATATTCTGCAAAAAGCCGAGGGAAAATAATTTTTGCCTGGGATCCTCGTAAAAAACTGATAATTTCTGTTGCCAAAAATTAGAGCTTGAAGTCTTCAAGGAATGTTTTTAAACATTTGATATGGTAGGGTTCTCTATAAAGGGTCTGTGATAGTATTTGAAGTGTGTTCCTTGTTGATGTTCCAAGATTTTCCATAATCCGATATGCAACTTCAAATTGTCTTTGGAAAGTTTGTCTGCAATAGTGTTCCACTCCCTATAAACATGATGACAGGCTATGAAATCAAAATTTTCCATGAGCGTATATAAATTTGTATAAAAAAATTATTATTTCATTTAAATAATTAAGCAAATACCCAAAAAGCTAACATTGTTTTGCTTGGAAAATTTTCCATGAGTGTATATAAATTTGTATAAAAAAATTATTATTTCATTTAAATAATAAAGCAAATATCCCAAAAGCTAACATTGTTTTACTTGGAAATTGTTTTCACAAAAGCCTTTCTTCTCCCTTAGCATCTCAAACTTTCCTAAACAACGTGCGATGATTTTCACTATTTCCAAAGGATTTTTTTTGGTGAGATTTCGACAAAATTCGGTAAAGAATTCTTAAAATCCTTTCAAATACTGTTTAAATTCCCATAATATGGGTGCTCCAGGATTTTTGAGGACGTTGAATCTATCTAGGAATTTAGAATCACGATTTTTGGAACCACACAAAATCTGGATTTCTTAAAAAATCGTCGAATTTCGACCAGAAATTTGCCAAAAAGTTCACATGGTTGCAAATTTAGACTTCTTCTTGTCATGCAACTATGTAAGAATATACTAATAAGATTTGCTTAAACATTATCTTTTATTTTATTTTTATATAATTATATTTATATTTTAGAAAATAAAAATTAAATAATTTAATTACCAAATAGAAATTCAAGAAATTAGTTATAATTATGCCAAAGGCGTTTCACCAACGAGAAGCATAACCATCCACGTTTGCTAGATTCTTCGCTTATGGAGAGAATGTAATGTTGCCATGTGTTTTCCGCTTTGGCCCCAGATATTTCTGACTGTTACGGCTTTCCCTGCAGGAGAAGTCATATTTTATCTTCAGTCGTCTTTGTTGACTGTGTCGTCGATATTATTTGAATTACTTTGCCCCTTTCACGCAGACCTTCGACCGTGTCGCAGGTTTTGGTGAGTTCACGTCGACCGCTTTAGCTGGTAAATTAGCACAGATAGTCCGGTAATTATTTTTTTGTTTATTTGAGTTTCTTTGGATCGCCGACTGTGTCGCAGGAATTACTTTGCCCCTTTCACGCATACCCTCGACCGTGTCGCAACAATTTTGAGACTTCATGCTTACGCGGTTGATTCATGCTGACCGCTGCACCGTTTCGTAGTTTTTTTTGTTTATTTGAGTTGCTTTGGCCATTTCACGCCGATCGTGGAGCACCGACTGTGTCGCCGGTTTTGGTGAGTTCACGCCGACCGCTTTGGCTGGTAAATTAGCACAGATAGTCAGGTAATTATTTTTTTGTTTATTTGAGTTTCTTTGGACCGTCGACCGTGTCGCAGGTTTTGGTGAGTTCACGCTGATCGCTTTGGCTGGTAAATTAGCACAGATAGTCGGGTAATTATTTAAAAATATGGTCGATGATTTTTAGAATAAGTCGTGTTTGTCGGTGAAGAGTGGTCAACTGCTTTGGCATACCTGACAGGCGATTGCACAAGTTGGTGAAGAGTGGTCGACAAAATCTTGTTGAATATCGAGTGATTATGTTGATAAAAGATGTTATGGCCGACATAACATATTCTTTAGATGGTCAATTTGTCTCATTAGTGCCCAGGTCGGCTTCACGTTCAGGTCAACAAAAGCATGCATAAGTTTATCAACACTTTTCATTCGAGAAAAACAAATGTCAGCTAGATTCCTCGCTCATAGAGCGAATGCAAAACTGCCACATGTTTTGCGATGGTTCGTCAATTTAAGTTTCTCTTCATCAAGGTTTCCTGTCACTTTGTCGCATAGTATATGTTAAAGTTGAGTCTGGTCGACTTTTAAAAATGGTCGGTAGAGTGTTTTTATGGTTGTCTCGATAATATATGGTTCATGAGAATTGTCAAATTTGGTCAAGTATAAGTGATGTATGTGGTCGACCACTTTGGTCGATCCTCAAGTTTGGTCGAGTCCACTACAAAGTGACTTTATCTATATTGTATTTGGTTGACCAGTCCAAATTCGACCAGACTCAACTTTAACATACACTATGCCACATGTATCGACGAAAACTCTCTTTTGGTCGCATATTCTCAAATAAAATGACTTATCACTTGACCAAATAGCATATTATTATTTTTATCGACCATATGATGTATAGACTCAAACTATATGTCAAGACAATGTTACATCGACCATATTTTTAAATAATTACTCGACTATTTTTACATACTCGACCAATTAATGCGTAAGATGCACATTAGATGCGACTGAATTAGTCATCTTGATTACATGTCCTTCATAGCCATTGATCATATTTTACAATTCGACGAAAAATAAGTATTGAGCCGGAGTGGTCGACCAAATACAATATAGATAAAGTCACTTTGTTGGTGAGTTCACGCCGACAGCTTTGACTGGTAAATTAGCACATATAGTCGAGTAATTATTTAAAAATATGGTCGATGTTTGTTAGAATAAGCCATGTTTGTTGGTGAAGAGTGGTCGATTGCTTTGGCATGCCCGATATGCGATTGCACAAGTTGGTGAAGAGTGGTCGACAGACTCTTGTCGAAATCGAGTGATTATGCTGATGAAAGATGTTATGGCCAACATAACATATTCTTTAGACGGTCAATTCGTCTCGTTAGTGCCCAGTTCGGCTTCATGTTCAGGTCAACAAAAGCATGCATAAGTTTATCAACGCTTTTCATTTGAGAAAAACAAATGTCGGCTAGATTCCTCGCTCATAGAGCGAATGCAAAACTGCCACGTGTTTTGCGATGGTTTGTCAATTTAAGTTTCTCTTCATCGAGCTTTCTTGTCACTTCGTCTCATAGTATATGTGAAAGTTGAGTATGGTAGAATTTTAAAAATGGTCGGTAGAGTGTTTTCATGGTCGACCAAATTTGAGGATTGACCAAAGTGGTTGACCACATACATCACTTATACTTGACCAAATTTTACAATTCTCTTGAACCATATATTATCGAGACAACCATGAAAACACTCTATCGACCATTTTTAAAAGTTGACCAGACTCAACTTTAACATATACTATGCAACGAAGTGACAGGAAACCTTGATGAAGAGAAACTTAAATTGACGAACCATCGCAAAACACGTGGTAGTTTTGCATTCGCTCTATGAGCGAGGAATCTAGCTGACATTTGTTTTTCTCGAATGAAAAGTGTTGATAAACTTATGCATGCTTTTGTTGACCTGAACGTGAAGCCGACCTGGGCACTAACAAGACAAATTGACCATCTAAAGAATATGTTATGTCGACTATAACATCTTTCATCAGCATAAGCACTCGATATTTGACAAGAGTCTGTCGACCACTTTTCACCAACTTGTGCAATCGCCTGTCGGGTATGCCAAAGCAGTCGACCACTCTTCATCGACAAACACGACTTATTCTAACTAACATCGACCATATTTTTAAATAATTACCCGACTATCTGCCGACCACCTCAGTTGAATTAAATCAGGTCATAACAGACGTAAGATTAAAATGTTACTGTACTAATTTATTATTAGTTCTTCAATTTGGACATATTGTTTCTTTTATAGTGTGTCTGAGAAATTTCAATCAGGACCCTAATAAGGATTTGAAGTGTTGATAAATTAGTTTCCTAAAGAGATTCTGTCATTTTCTGTCTAATACCATTTGCAAAATGTTTGTGGCCCTCGTTATGGCCTTCTAAGCTCGTGTAGTTCTCAGAAGGATATGGACACAACGACTTTGGTCGATGCTCAAGTTTGGTCTAACCAAGTTTGGTTGACTCCACTACAAAGTGACTTTATTTGTATTAACTTTACTTGGCGACCATTTTTCAAATTCGACCAGACTCAACTTTAACATATACTATGCCACATGTATCGACGAAAACTTTCTTTGGTCGCATATTCTCAAATAAAATGACTTATCACTTGACCAAATAGAATATAATTTTTTGTATCACCCATATGATGTATAGACTCAAACTACATGTCCCGACAATGTTACATCGACCATATTTTTAAATAATTACCCTATTATTTTTATAGACTTGACCAATTAATGCGTAACATAAACATCAGATGGGACTGAATTACTCATCTTGATTACATGGCCTTTATAGCCATTGATCATATTTTACAATTCGACCAAAAATAAGTATTGACCCATAGTGGTTGACCAAATACAACATAGATAAAGTCACTTTGTAGTGGACTCGACCAGACTTGCTTCGACCAAAATTGAGGATCGACCAAACTGGTCAACCACATACATCACTTATACTTGAGAAAATTTGACAAGTATCATCAACCATATATTATAGACATGACCATGAAAAGACTTTACCGACGATTTTTAAAAATCGACCACACTCAACAACTTTATCTATATTGACTTTATCTACGACCATTTTTCAAATTCGACCAGAATCAACTTTAACATATACTATGCCACATGTATCGGCAAAAACTCTCTTTTGGTCACATATTCTCAAATAAAATGACTTTGGTCGATGCTCAAGTTCGGTTGAAGCAAGTTTGGTTGAGTCCACTAGAAAGTGACTTTATCTGTATTAACTTTATTTGGCGGCCATTTTTCAAATTCCACCAGACTCAACTTTAACTATACTATGCCACATGTATTGACAAAAACTTTCTTTTTGTCGCATATTCTCAAATAAAATGACTTATCACTTGACCAAATACCATATCATATTTTGTATCGACCATATGATGTATAGACTCAAACTACATGTCCCGACAATGTTACATCGACCATATTTTTAAATAATTAAAGATACCTGAAATATCTATATAGCCAACATATAGGTTCGACCCAAGGAATCTAGTCGACATTTGTTTTTCTCGAATACCCAAATCGACCATAATGTGATAGTTCGACCAACAGATCTCGACCATACTTTAATAGGCAACCGAATTTTTATAGAAGTTGTTGGTTACCTTGGCCATAACATATTTCATCAGCATAATCAGTCGATCTTTGACAAGAGTCTGCCGACCACTCTTCACCAACTTGTGTAATATCCTGTCAGCTATGCCAAAGCAGTCGAGCACTCTTCACTCTTAAACTATGCCATAACATATACTATTTCAAATGTATTAATCAAAAGTCTCTTTTGGTTGCATATTGTTTCGACCCATTTCTAGATTTGACGGATTTCACCTCCTGGATGTCAGCACCCAAAATGTAACTTAAAGTTGCAGAGAGGCCAAATTGGTGTAACCACAAAACCACCTTACATTGTATTCTGACCTATATAACCAGAAATAGAAAAAATGTATATATAAAAAAAAGTTATTTGTCACCATCCACTTTGTAGAGAACTTCAAACTTTATAATCACAGTATATATGGTTGAAAAAAATAGGACTCGACCTGTTGTCCCTTTATTTGGTGTAACTGTTGAGGTCTACGGACTAAGTGTAAAAGAACCAGTCGGTTAAATAACAAATGCCGCAATATCAAGTCGACAAACAATTTTCATGGTCATTTCGCGTCCGTGGTGTTTCCCCAATGTTTCCATTATTCTCCCACGTCGAGCAGCAACCCTGGCTTCAACAGAAGTAAAATCAGGTCGACCAATTCTGTAACTCGTCGAAGGTCGATCACATGTGTAACTCATCAAAGATTGACCAAATTTTATATCAAACCTATGCGTCGACAATACCAAGGCTTTCAAGATGGAAGTTTCCAAGTCACCACGCGTGCAAGTCGGAATCACCATATTCATTACAATTGACAGCTTAGCCATACCCGACATGATCCAACATAAATGCAAAGCATCCACTTAATGAGGCACAAATAGCCTGTCAATCAAAATTAACTTCGTCGTTAAATCACTCTTTATTACACCCATCTACTTTACAGTCACACGTGTCAGGCTCGTCTTCTTTAAATCCCGAAGTCGAGGATTCCTGGACACTCTTCTAATAAGAACTGGAAAACCATACTTCAGAAATACCAGAAAACCTCTGCGATCTTTATAATTGCATAGAAACCATGGCGCCCAAGAGGGTCCAGAAAACCACTCGTTCCGTCGCAACTAAAGTTCGTGAGTTAGAAAAAGCCCAAACACCGTTGCAAACCCACTTGGAGCAGGTTCGAAATGTTAAGGTACAGGAGTCACATTGGTGAAGAACTTGGAAAGACATTCTAATTTGGGGAAAAGATTCAAAAGGCCAATGGAGAGAAGAAGCTCAAAAATTGTGGGGTGTTACAGTTCTGAATTACATGCAAGCACCTCTGCTTGAATCATTTGGCGGACTGAAGGATATTATTGCTCAATTCATAGTTAGCAGATTTCATAATGGAAAATTTTATTTTGATACCCCGGTTGAAATAAATGGTGCACTTATTTACAAGATTACATGATTGTCAAATAAAGGCGAAGAGGTACCCGTTCGACCTAGGCCAGAGTTGATTGAAAAATTTACAGAGCACCCGAGTGGAAAAAATTCTCGAGGGTTAGTGATAAGTCAAATGAAATATGAAAATTTTAAGATAGTTGCTTGGATCGTTTCGACTGCTTTATCAACTTCCGGTCGTGGTTCGGATCTAAAAACTGAAATGCTAGAGGCAGTATTGAACATGGCAGTAAGTAGCAAACAATACAACTGGGAAAACTACTTAGCCGACATTATCCGGATGATATGCTCCAAATGTCAAAATGAGGGAGCGGCCATTCGGTACCCATCTCTAATTATCTGGATTGCTATGATGCATCTCAGACCATCAGGAAATAAAGACTTTTTTCTAGAAAGACCGATGTTAATGCAAAATTTCAAGTCTTTTACGTTTGGGGGAAGTCGGCTAGGCCCCTCAACAGTAAAAATTTGGCTTGAAGTCTGGTTTCAAAACCTAAAAACCGTATCCACTAGATGGAGAGTACTTCAAAATGTTCGACGAAGTTTGCCTCCGTCGGCACACATCCAACTTGACTTGGATCACACCAAGGTCTGGCACCTGTAAGGCATAGGTGGCGCTGCAAGAGCTCTCGGCTTTTACCCTTTCGTCGACGAAATCTTCAATGAGCTCAGCAGACAAAGCAATACAATACTCACAATTCCTGTTAAGGCCAGAGAGGTTAGCGTCCCCATAGTTGAACCTCTAGGAGATCAAGAAAAAGATGAAGAGTATGAAGGCCGCCTATATATGCACACCTTTGTATATGAAGCTGAACCTACGGTCGCACAACAACCTTTAGCACTTATGCTTACATCACATCAAGAGCCTCCAGATATAGCCGAACATTCAGATGAACAAAGTCACTCTGATAACCCAGAATATGCTTTGATGAGTGACAACATTCAATAGCTGGCCGACGAGTTAACAAAAACTCGACAAGCACAAAATGTACAATTGCATGGCAAGGGAAAAAGAAAAATGATTATACAGGAGCCGACTGAGGAAGACGAGGTATAATTGTTCCACAGTGCAACACAAATTCTCAAGGATGCAACTAAAAATAAAGTACCAGTCGACTAGGAGTTTAAGAGATTTTTGGAAGCTGAGCAAGCTCGTAGCCGACCACAACCAAAAAAGAAAGTTCAGCTTATGATCAAGGATTCTATCGACTTGACTGTAAGTTCACCTGCAATGTCTCCGACTATTGTGATGGAAGACACTATTTTCTCTACACCTGTAAGTACTCCACTTGCACCTTTAGCATTAACTAAGTTTTCAAATGTTGTACAATCTCTTCCTCTCCCTCTTCGTGAAATATTTCAAATTGAACAAGACCTAACGCAGTTCATAACCAATATTCCCAATATGTTCCCACATTGGCGAGATTTAGTGACCAAGAAACCTGTCTACATCGACAATAACCCATCGACTGATTCCGCCCCTCTTAGTGATGACCCAACTAAACTATTGAACCCTCTAAATACTTCAGCACCAGAAGCAATTGGTATGCATCATAGACATCTTCAGCGTAATCTGGACCCCACCAGTCCCATTTTTTGCGAGGAAAATTCACAGTTTATCCATTTTTAAGTGAACTCGTCGGTGCAAGCCCATTCACCTCCCCGACCTGTCGTCAATCCACCAGAACAACCCCCAGACCTTGAAGTTTTGAATTCAGTCGAACGATTGATACCAGAAGTATTGTCTCTCGTCGCCAGTCCGGAACCATCTACCAGCTCCCTTTCCATCCCAGCTCCTTGAGTCGAAGACACCCCAGCTTTTAATGTATCGTTCCCTACCCCTCTCGATGGAACCACTACTCCATCTGAAGTAATTCAAGAACAAGAACCATCTGGCAGCGTCCTTTTCATCCCTGCTTCCCAAGTCGAAGACACACCAGCTATTAATGTGTCATTCCCTACCCCTGTTGATGGAACCACTACTCCATCTGAAG
The DNA here is from genome assembly GCA_027924585.1 of Larix kaempferi. Taxonomy (NCBI): domain Eukaryota; kingdom Viridiplantae; phylum Streptophyta; class Pinopsida; order Pinales; family Pinaceae; genus Larix; species Larix kaempferi. The sequence goes on along the minus strand of BSBM01002136.1, from coordinate 178,363 downwards.
TAATTCAAGAACAAGAAGCACCAGCTCAAGAAATCTTCGAAGCAACAACCAAACCAACAACAGAAATCACTAAAGAAACCATAGAACTAGCAGCCAAAGAAGCAAGACAAATCACTGAAGTAGCCACAAAACGAGCACAAGAAGATAATAAACCAATGGTCGAAGAAGCACTCTCGACAAATATAGAAGCAGTACCAAGTAGCTCAATACAAGCAGAACAAAACATTGAGTAAGCACAAGTGGAAACACAACACTCACGCGAAGCAGCCGAGACACACAAAGACTCAGAATAACAACTAGAGCCTCCAAAATCTCAAGGTAAGTCCTAGAAAAAGAAGCGTAAAGACAAACGGCGCCACAATAGAGAGATGCAACAACAACAACAACAACATCTGGATCATATCTCTCAGTTGGGTTGATTATCTGTACATCTCAACCAATTCAGGCCCATCTCGACATACAAGCCACAAGAAGCAACACAAGCAGAGCTCGACTTACTGGTTGATGCAATTAATCGAGAGCAACGACATCGACGACTAGAAGCCGAAGACCGCATACACCGATTACAAGAGGACCAAAATGCGCTAAGTGTCAAGACTTAGCGCAAGAATTCGTTTGTCTTCTAGCAAGCTCCGACACGACTAGCACATTTGATAAATCTTTTCAGTTATTCCAAACAGTCATGTCGACATTGCGAGAAGAACTCATCAGGGAACGACAGGAACATGCCACAATAAAAACATCCCTGATGTCGGCACAATATGAAGCATTTAATTCAACATATGATCAGCTCAACCAATATAATGACCAAGCAACTACTATCATTGATGTTCTCCACAATTGGTACAAACACTGTGGCAATATATTCACAGAAATGTGGAAGACAAGTGACTTGATTGATAAACTTCATCAACAATGTCGAGAAGCTGATGACATTATGAACAGAACCATCGAAGATGAACTTCTGATAGACAATAGCAAATTAGAGAAATTAGAAAAAAGTGAAGAGCAGTGGTTGAGCCAAGCCCGAAACAACCTCTTCAAAGTGGAACAACTTCAACCACATCTCCAAACTCTGCTTATAGCTGCTACTAAGAGAATTGAGCTATTTGGTCCCGACTTAATTCATCTGCAGGGCAATACAATAGAGGAAAAGATGACCAAGTTATCAAGCCCGACAACACTTGCGATTGAAATTCAAAAATCACCGCGCCATTGGGAAAACTTCCACCACCATCTATTTGTCTCGGCTGAAACAATTGTTCAGGTCTGTGCACAACAAGAAGCAACGGCCAGTTCTAGTCATAAATAAATAGTACTAGCTACATCTATCAATTTTGCACAGTCATCCATCTTTTGTTCACTTATTTCACATCTCCTTTCTTTGGCAAAAAGAAAGATTTGAAGTAGAAGAGGTCGAACTATCGACTAGGCCCTCCACCCGAAAATTTACAATGTAAGTCGACATGCTCTATGGACCAGTCGGGCTATGTTTTTCGGTTCTGGCGACCAAGCTATGTAGTATGCACGGGAACATAGACTCAACCCAGAAATATTAATTTACAAGATCCTAAGTTATTTCTCTTTGGTTTTAAAGCTTCCTTTTTGAAGATTTTATGCCAAATCAAATTGATGGTTTCAAGTATTTACTTCAACTACTTGAACTGATTATCGCAGTTTTTGCTCGCTCTCTACTTTTGCTATAAAATCAACCAACTCGGATTTCATACATATCCGAAAGTTATATGTAGATATTAATAAAATATTGAATAGGGCTACTGTTATTTGATGAATGATATTTGCATATCTACTTGCTATATCTATTTGCAATTTGGTGCTACACTTAGTTGATACTGTATTGGTCAATGAATTATTTGCTCTTGGATTATGTCGTGCATTTTCATTAATATAAATAATTGAATGACAGTAACATTTATTCCTTAATATATATTTGCGTTGAATTTGTTAATTTTTGAATGTCTTTCAAAGATAGTCGGGTAATTATTTAAAAATCTGGTCAATGTTTGTTAGAATAAGTCGTGTTTGTCGGTGAAGAGTGCTCGAAATATTCTCTGCTTATGTTTTTCTTCCTTCTAACTTTCCTCTTCTCACAACGGCGTTCATTTTTGTCCCTAAAGGGGCAAATGCTAATATATAGAAAATCATGAAATGCAAATAAAAGAGATTTACAACATTTTGACTAAATATATCCTATGCAATTTTTTTTTTACATTTTGCCAAGCGTAGAAAAGGTGTGATACTCGTTATGGTAGCAACAAGCTTAGAAAGGGTGAGGTACTCATTATGGTATGTCACAAGCATAATTTAAATCCAAATGGGCTTGAAATAATTATTTTTCACAACTACAATAATACTTTTTTCTCAACCATTTGATTCATAGAATCAACAAAGTGAATAATTTTTGAATGTATATAAATTTGTATATTATATTATTTAAATAATAAAATATAATTTAATTTTGATTACTATTAATAAAAATTAATTTTTAAAATATATTATATAATTATATTATTTTATTACGTCGAAGGTGTTCTTTAAGCCTTTGGCGGCTTTGTCGACGGCCTATGACAGCTTCGACGGCCTATGAGGATCGGATCCGTTCAAGTCTTTAGTATCAACGTGTTATCGGATCCATTAAAAAATCTTCCTCGTCCGAGTCAGTCCCGAGTAATCATGCCGTGTTTAGCAATGAATGATATGATCAGAATGGTTTCCCAGGTCCTGCCCCTTCTACCAACAGATTACCGATGCATCTTGGTGAATGACATGGGCATGGATATGGTGCGGGCATTTGCTGCTGGGTGGTGATTAATTTTAATTTAATTTTTCTTACTTATCGGTTCAGTTTCTAACTATTTTTTCGTTAGTTTTCCAATGTGGGATGTGAATGGCCTCACAACACTGGGAAGGACACATTGACTGGTATTCTGCAACTGCTAAACCTTGAACTGCAAGCCCCGACCCTTGATCCATACTTCTTGAAGTTATCGACCGAACTTCTTGAATTTATCGACTTAATACCTCTTGAAGTACTTGAATGCGATGGATCCATTAGAATTTATATCCAAAAGTTTTGCTTCTTGCACGGAGCTGCTTAAAGGTAATATGGCGTGGCTAGGGTTATTCCAATCAGTTGTAGCTTAGTTGAGATGGCTCCATTTTGATATCTTTCTAAAACTATAGTTGCGATGGCCCCATTTTGATTTTCCTTCAGAATGTTTTGCTTTTCACGATGAGCTACGTAAACATAGTAGTCGACTGAATACCAGAACTTGATATATGGTGAAATCCTTTTTTATATAATAAATTGTTGGAATCCTTTTTTATGTAATAAATTATTAATAATATCTGATTACATGCTCGTACTTAGTTGCCTACTGTGGTGTTTTAATGCTATGAGAAAGTAAGCTATGGGAATTCTATATTATGTATTATGATCATATGGTTTATTTTCCTTTACTAAATTTGTTTGTTTTCAATTATGTATAGATATGAAGCATTAACTATGTTTGAATGAGTGATATATTTAATTATGATAATGTTATTTTGTTTAGAAAATAATAGTGTTATTTTTCTTAAATTATTCTTTTCTATGGTTTTTAGATCATGTTATTAAAGTAAGATAAAATTAGATATATTTTAAATAAATTAAATTATTTAGATTAGTGTTTTAAATAAATGAAAGATAAATTATTTAAAGTGTCCATTGTGTAGATCTTTGCTAACAGGAAAACAATACTAAGTTGAGAGAAAGATTTGTAGCCTAACAAAGCTCAAGAACATAAAATAGCCCTTCAAGTTAGGTAGTTGGCTCTTCATTATATAAAATATGTAGAGATTAAAAAATGTCAGCCGCAAAGGGGTTGTGAGACGCCTCCTTGGACTCCGCATACTCAGGCTTCTATGGGTTTATGTCTTCTACGAAATTGTCTTATGTTGACCTCAGCTCTATGCAAGTACTTCTACAAAACTGGGCCACAACAAATGCCCTCACTCTCAAGCTTGTGTTCATTATAATATTTATGACGAAGCGAGTGCTCATGGTTACCTTCACTTTCAAACCTATGAAAGTAGGTATATTACATATCAACCCTTCTAATTGCATTTAGAGTAGTGGGTGCAACCTTAAGTTAACAACCGAGAATAAGCCCAAAGACTTCACTATAAACTCTAGAGCTGTGAATGATTTACACTCTTCACCTTCGAACCGGAAAACATTGTACTTTGTAAGCTCGCGTCCACATCACTCTATTAATATGAGATATTAATAGAACCCACAAGGAGTTGTGAATGGTTTACACTCTTCAATTCTAGGTATGTCATGAGCAATTTTTAGGAAAATAAGTGGAAAGTTAATAATGGGCATTTTTTTGAAAACAAACATACTCACATTGCAACCAATACACCATGATGTTACTAGGGAGTACCACTCTCTTGCTATTGCCCTCATTTGCATAAGGATCATGGTAAATTGGGCCTTGTATGTTTTTGTGGACTACTTCTATCAACCAATATAATACATTAATTTTGTATAGAGAGATATTTTATGTTATAAAAACAGTTCCAAGACACATATTTTAGGCATGTGAAAGGGGAACTTTGTAATAATGTAAATGAGAACATTTCCAACATTAATTAAATCTATATCTCACACTAAAATACAAAATAGATATTTTGAATGAAATATTTAAGGAAGAAGGCTAAATGTTATACAATCTTGACATTTTCTTGTTTGTCATCCTTGGAATCTGATCATGCACTGTTTATTAAAACTGCAGTTCTCGGTTGATTTGAGATTTTATTGTTTGCCATCATTGGAATCCGATTTGCAATGAAAAATCTTGCAAACAATCATAACAAATACGTCACCCAAGCATTGGCTATGCCTTTTACACGATCTGTTATAGATTTCACCAACGGTTTAGATGCATAGCAACATGATGACCATCAACTAGAAAAAAAATATATTGTTGTGTAGGGAAGCGAGTAATGTTATTATGTAATTTATGGGTCCTATCACTATTTGTAAATGGTGCACTCAGAGTGGTCATGCAAATTGTATACACACCCAGATCTAGCCCTCATAAGTTACCAACCTATGTTGTCGTGGCATTTGATAATTACATTGGGCCTCCATGGGATCAATCTCAACCAAAGCACATACCAATTCCACCCATAAATCGAAGTAACAAGAAACAAACCCCCCTAAAGATGACTTGGGCATTGACAATTCATAAATCCCAAGGATTGACATTAGCAAGGTCGACCATTGACATTGGTAACAATGAATGTCAAGGATTGAACTTCACCGCAATGCCACATACTACAACATTAGAAGGAATGTGAATTGCACCATTCTTATCCTTCGAAAGCTATGCAAAGATGAAAGACACTTCATATGTCTCACTTCGAAAAAAAAGAGAGGCATGCCTTCATTCTTTGTCCCTTTCACTTAAAATTGCAACCCTCAATCTTTGCATTCACCCTACCAAATGAAAATAACAATGTTGATTGCTAATATAATTAGAGTCAATCTTGATCACTACCTATCCCTTTATTGTTTTACTCACATATGTATACTTTCTTGTATGACAAATTATTGTACATTTCATTTTACTTTCCATCAATTAAATGGGTTTCTCTTTACTACTTATTAGTACTTGCAACTTAGTTTTATTTTCAATTTCATCTACTACTATGCCAATCAGATTGGCTAGACTTGCTTTCAACACATAAAATTATATTATCTACATACACACAACTTTCTCTCATTTTGCAACATATCCAAATTCTCTTCGGCGTTTCATTTCCCCTGCTTTGGGGGTATGCTAGTTATTATGTTAAAATGTTGAACAAATTAAACATATTATTACTACAAACCATGTCATATCATATTAGTGATAGAAAAAACTAAGAATTAAAGAAATTATAAATAAATATAATTAAAAAATTAAATTAAATTAATTGTTGAATATAAAACAAATTTAACCATACATTAAAATAAACTTAATCATTGTATTAAGTAATTTACTATATTATAAAAATATATTGGATATTGAAATATAAACTATTAATGAATTTCGAAAAAATATTATTTTGAAATTTAGATTTGTATTATTTTTAATTTTGAAATTTATATCTTAAAATGAAATTGTTCATATTAAATTATTGTTATTAATTATTTTTTCCATGTCAATCCAAAGTATAATATATATTTGTGATTGAGTATTTTACAACTTAAATTCCATGAACTGTGTAATATTAAAAAACTAATTTAATTATACTTGCTTTCATATCAACTTTATTGAAACATCGCAAAAAAATGTGCATTGTATTTTTTGAAAATTTTATTATCTTTTGTGGTTTCACAATGAAAAACATATCATATCACCTTTATTTTATTCAATGAAAGAATACTTAAATGATAATTTGAATTTTAGGAAAACATTTTAATAATTTTTTTTTGTAACATTGTAAAATTTGGGTAATTTTTTTGCAACCTATACAACTAAATGAAAAAAATGATCATCATAGGCAAGGGGTAGTAGTAATAATAATAATAATAATAATTTAATTTTAAGGTCATGGTTTAGCCAAAGACCAAATTGATGTTTCAAACCTTCTTGTTTGTGGGATGAGATACATCTTTGCGTAACGAGATTTTATTGCTTTACAGAGATGTACATACCATACTCCCATCTCAATATGAACCTATGACCTCCTAGGAGAGAACACACATTCTTAACCATTAGGCACTCTCAATCAAGGGCCACATCATTGTATGTCAATATGCTTGGTGCCAAATACATATCTCACAACTTAACCAACAATTTGTAAAGCTAAATTGCCTCAAAACTCGACAAACATGTTGTTATATACTTCATCTTTGTCGAATTAAGTGCAATTGTTGCATGCTTCTTGGTGAACCAAATATCATACCTGTCTCCATGCTGAAATAAAACTTGAAAGTGCTCTTTTGAGGGTTGGTGCTTCTATCCCAGTTTGAAAAAAAAATCCATTGATTAAGAGTCCCACATCTTTTGTATACATGATGCCATGATGATCCATGGCCTTTATCTACATGAACAAATGCTTTATAGCAACATGATTTGTCCACAAAGCAATCATAAATTGGCTTAAGGAATTCACAACATATCAAATATTCGATGTAGTATTCACAAAGATATGTCAAGGATCCAATCGACAACATCTACAAAGTAGGGTCAACCAAATCAACCTCCTCGTCATAAGTTTCAAATTTGACACCATAGCTGTACTCAAGGGTTTTGAATCTCGCATTTAGAATCTCTCCAAGATCTCCAAGCTGTACTTCCCTTACCTAAATAATATTTTAGGCCTGGGCCCTTGCCAAACCTCCAACCTTAGATACAATAGAAAATTATCCTTCATGTCAGATTCACTTGATAACTTCTTCTTGCACCACATAATGAGCTTATCTGAAATTACTATAATGATGAATTCATGTACATATAAAACCAAGAAAACCAATTCAATGTTATCATATAAGCTATAAATATTTGGATCAACATTAGTGTTGGTAAACCCTAAGTTCTGTATGAACTCAGATCAATGCTAAAGAACTGAATTTCTGGTAAACCTCAAGTTTGTGAACCTGCAAACATGGGTATCACGACCATTCAACTCAAAATTTTCGGGTCACTTTGTAGCATCCCCATCCATCACTCTAACTATAGGAGCGGGTAGTCACAAATTACATGTTTCAAAATTTCACCCCATGGGACCATTATTCGAATTCAAATCTAAATTTAATCCTCCCATGGGAAACATAAATTAAGAAACTCATGTGCAGGTGTATGAATATAAAACACAGAGGAATTAAGAACTATATTTCACACACAACATGCTTAACACATCATATTCATAATAGGAAGTAAATATAATCATTGCACATTCATACACACCACTAAAAGTACTTACTTTTAATAGAAGAAGATCCAAACAATTAACTGTGTAAACCATATATATTAGCTACAGATACCACCACCAAGCCGAGCTGTGAAGCCAATAGGGAAAATGAAACCTCTCTCTCTCTCTCTCACACACACACACACACACACACACACAACTCATCCCATTTTATCTTATGCTTAGCTAATATACTCACCACTGAGCACTATATGATAGCTCATTCAACCATCCTTGCCATTTAATTCCCTTACGTTTCCCTGCACAACATAATGAAGGATTAAGCCCGCATGGTTGTGGCTCATTGGTGATTTGCTTGATATGAAGTCACATGTTGTAAATGGAGGCCATGAGTTCAAATCACACTCGGGCTTACCCATGTCCCATGCTTGCGGGTGGTTGTGGGGAACCTAGGGGTATAGTGGTAGCGGGATTGGATCCCTGGACCTCATGTCACACGAGTACCAGCCCAGTCTCCAGTTGCCGATTCCCCTAGTTACAAAAATAATAATAATAAAGGATTAATCTTTTTATGCTCGATAGTCCCACAAAGTACACAACCCTTAGAGTGCTCTTCACCGTGTACACAAAGAGTCCAACCTATTGTATGCTTTTATCGAACCTCTTGTAACATCGATTTATGGCTTCTCAAGCATCCCGAAGTAGCGAATAACCAATAGGTAAAGGTTCTTCCTATATTGCCTAACCATTATGGTCACCTACAACCGTCCTCTTCACTTTAATGTTTTCAATTTTCTTCATCACAATGTTATTTTTCGTTATTTTCTCAATCTAGATACCGGCAATGGAAATAATTGCATGAAGCTACGTAGTGTATGAATCTACATGGAAAATGAGTGATAGAATCCAATTGAGATTAACGGATTGGTGAAAAGACAACTGACATTACTTCTGACCATAAAATGAAGGACTCACAAATGTCATAAAAGTATATTCATCCCATGTTTCCATAACTACATGAGAAATACTTTTCCCACCATCATCACAAATTCATTCAATGATTGGATTTAATAATTCAAAATGAGGTAAATGGTTCATTTAAGGCACATGGAGGAAATGGATTAGTTTTAAGGTTGAAACTTGGAAAAAGAGGAGTTCCTCTTCCATAGCCCTCTTTTTTCTTTCCCTCTAGTGGAATCATAGCCCCTCTAGTGCTCTTTACACAACCTTCTTGGACCATTTTATTATTTTACAACATAATATTTACATAGCTTTTGATTAATCACGAAAAGCCAACCACATGGACCATATAAATATATTTACATTATACATGCCTAGCCATTCACTAGTTGGGCCTTGGCCTTGAACTTCACAATAGGAATCCATAGTAGCATATTTACATCATTTTACATAATCTTATTTAATACATTTCATGGGTCAAACTGGGTGTATTAGGATCGATTTATGTACACTTCAATCACACCATTCAATAAGGCAATGTTCAATTGCATTTGGTACAAGTGCCATCCAAAACATGTTGATAATGCAAGAATGGTATATATGGAAGTATACTTGGCAATTGGAGTGAATTTCTTATCATTATTGACTCCCCATTTTTGTGAGAATTCTCTTGCAACAAACCTTGCCTTGTATTTTTCAAAGGAAGGGAGTAGAAGAAAGGTATGGTTGAGCAGGTCTCGAAGGAAGGAGCAATTGCTTAACTTAAGGGAGATTCAGAATCGCATGATCCAAATCTAGTTACATCTACAAAAAAGGAGGAAGAGATTAATATCGATAAGAAATGGCTCTTAGTCTTCCATGCATACACGCATATTGAAGTGATTGAGCTAGAAATCAACTACCCTAACATGGATTTCATGTGGGAAGTTTCTTAGGCAACGGTGGAGGTTAAAGAAATTATCACAGTGTACAAACCAACGCATAAGATAATGTTCCCAAAAATATTTGGAGAAGGTCAAAAGATGGTTGGTAATGATGACATCAAAGGTTTACTTTTTGTATCGGTCATTCCATGGATTTTCTTAAGGAATCATCAACCTCTTCCTCAAGCACTAGAGGTTAATATTGACAATAGGAAATTGTAAGGGTTTATCTAGATGGAAATCCAATGGTAATAAGCCTCCCTATCCACCCAACTCCAAGAATAGTAATGCTATCACTTGAATACAAAAATTTCCTAGTTGGGATATTTGTTGACATCACTTGACAAGCATGTTGATCCACTATTTCACTATATGAGTAGAGCTTTCAAAATGTGCAACAAGGAGAGGTTTAAAATATTTGAGAAATCTCTTTTTATGGATGCATTTGATTTATATATCTCTATTTTAGTTTTCATTTAACATTTTTTTCCTTAGAAAAAGTCATATTTTCTTATTTGTGCAATAGAATGTATACATTGCCTATGTTGTGAACAAATATTCATGCAAAAACTACATAAGACATTTAAGTTCATTCTCTCCGATCATTTAGTAGGCTCATGCACACATGTACATATCATTAGGGCTACTCCCATTTCCACAAATTGCTGTAAAAAAATCACAAGCAAAATATAATTATGAAATGTATATACTTATCGATATAGCCCATTTTTTTTTCACTCTAGAATATATTTAATATAGAAAAAAGTCAAACGACCAACAACCAATATCACCTAATCATTCCACTTAAAATAAATAGTCACATGAATAGCATTAATTAGATGCTTGTCTGGCATATTCCATATCTAAACTCAAACCATGAATTTGACTCCATTAGCAAACCATTTTTGATAATTCATCAATAACTATATTAATCTCTCAATGGTCATGATGGCGGGAGATGTTTGAAAACACATCCTCCATTCTTTTCACTTGTTCCAATTGACAATCCTAAATGAATCATCAAAGACTTGCAAATTTTTTACTCTATTTTCTACCAACTTCAATAACAATCAACACCATGATTTTTGCGTAATTATTGGAGCCTCCACCCAACAAACCTTTATATATTATATAATATATTTGATTTACATGTAAAATGCCATCAAAACCACAAAGTGTTTTATATCCTTGGCTTGCACCATCAAAATAGCCCCATGCTTCTGTCTTATCTATTTGGGGATGAGGTAGGGTTCTCACCTTCATTGACTTGGGTGGACCCTTTAAGCTTCCATAAATGGACCTAATTTGGGATGCACATTAAAAGGTTGGATTTAGTTTACCTTGGAATACATTAGTGTTTTTGGCCAACCACATGCCCCAAGAAACCACCAAAGGGAGAGACCTTATTGCCTTAGCTTATTTGTGTTGGGAAATTCTTCATGCATTGCTCAATAACATTCCCTTGCCAAACTACCTTGCTGCATGTTATCACTTCCATCTCATCCCATACCCGTGTAGCATATAAACTGTGATTTCTATTTCTTGCTTACACAATGTACAACGACTCGAACCTTTTCGACTTCTTTTTCTAGAGTATATCCCAATTTAAAGATTTATTTATGAGCACAAACCACATATGAACCCTAGTATTAAGAGGTGCTTTAATTTTCCTTAGTACCTTCCAACCCCAAGCCCCCTCTTCTTCACTTGAATCCAAAAACATGATTTGTAACCTAATATTGGAGTATACTCCCCCCAAGAAATATTATTAGATAAGACTAAAACATCTCTCTTCTTTATAAGTTTGATACGGTTCTTCCTTAATTGATCAGTACCAACCTAGATCCATCTTAACTCCAGATATATCAAGCATCGAGAGGGATCAAATCCCTCGAGGTGCAAACCTTTTTCACAATGTTCTAGATCCATCTTAACTCCAGATCTATGAGAGGGATAAAATCAAGAACCTTGGTAAGTCATCAGTTCCGTATAGAAAGAATGTTGCACCACCAATGGTGGCTTCATCCACTGCAAATTAAACTCATTTGCTGATTTTAGATAATGGTTAATCAAAACTTTTAATTTTTTTTCCCATAGTTTATATGTTTCATTCCTAACTTCACTTAAATAAATTCATAACTTCATTAATACAAATTCATATTGAAACACAAGTGGAATTTAACAAACTAATAGTTTTTATTATTCCAAAAAAGAAGCTACACATTTTTCTTCTCCTCAACACTGCAGGCAGTTTCCTCCTCCTCAGTGGTTATCCTTAGTACTTTACTCCAAAAATTCATTCAGACCTCCTTAGTTCATTGCAAGATAAATGTATTTTATCCTCATTCATTCACTCCTCAGTTTGTTGGTGTGTATATATAACAACATCTCCTCTATAGAGCGCCTTTTGGTGCAATAAGCCTCCCATTACATTGTTTCTATTTATATCATATCTTGATTCTCACCAGCATTCCAACCTTGTTTCCAAAACAGTTGTAGAATGTGCATTGGTTGCTTGTGCAAGTTTATTTATGCCTTTACTCTACAAATTGTCTATCATATTCATTAGTAAAATATGAACTTCTCAACAACCCACCCAAGGTTCAAACCTATTATAACTTTGTCCCCTTTCCCAACTTTACACACAAGCCATTTACCCACCAAGGTAAATGATAATACAAGAGTATTCCAAACAATAATCACATTTTGAATAGGTTTTCTTTCCCTTCTTATCCATTCTTCAAAAATTAATGGCTTTATGTATTTTTGAATCATGACCTACCTCCTTAATATCCCTCATATACTAACTTCCACAATATTTTATAGCCAATGCCTTGCCAAAAAAAATGAACATTCTTTAAACCCTTCCCTCCTAACTCCTTTGTCTTGGATAGAGACTACACTTTGAATAATGGCATGCCATCCTTTCCTCTCTTCCTGGCCCACACAATATTAAAACATTTCTTCTAATAATTTCTAGAACCCCCTTTTAGGATATAAGTCACAGTAAGCCGATATATAAGATAACCTTTAGTACATACTCAACTATTGTTATGTTTCGTCCTACACCTAATCAAATCCATCTATTGCACCACATCTTCGCTCTTTTTTCATTCTCTCCATCAACCACTTCCAATTGATCTTTCTATATTCATTTCCAATTGATCTTTCTATATTCATTTGGTTTCAAAAATAAACCTAGGTACTTAAACCTTGATTGTATGTCCTTGTTGTAAAATGGAAATAGATAAAGTATGCTTCTAACTTGTTTTTCCATTAAAATATATTGATGATGTCAACATATAAATATCCATGCATGTAGTTAGACTATAAGTGAGTCATGCAAAATGCTCTTCCTAACTTTATATTGATTACATATCTTGTTCGTTTAGCCTATGCGATAGATCTAATTAAAAATTTAATAACAATTAAGAGAAATAAATGAGACATAGGGCATCCTTTTTTGAGCCCTCTAGTAGGCTTGAAAAACTCAGCTACAGATCCATTTATTAAGATACAAAGGAAACATAATACTAGCAACCCATTATCCAACTCACATGAACACGAAAGCCAATATGAATCAGAATGAGCCTCAAATAAATCCAATTAAATCTATTATAGGCCTTAGAAAGATCCAATTTCATAACCACAACCTACAATATTTGGGATTTAATTATATGAAAACCTTCTTGCGCCACTTCTATGGCTTCATGGATTTGTCTTTCATTTAGAAAACCAAATTGTTCATTGAGACCATCTCTAAGAAAATATTATTTACCCCAACAATTATAATTTTTTGCGATAATCCTGTAAATGCAATTACCAAGTGAAATAGGCTTGAAGCCTTCAAATGATGATGGATTATCCTTCTTTAGGATTAAAGAAATAAAAGTGGACTTAAAAGCACCCAATATCCTCGTTCTCCTTGCATTCATAATAAATTCTTTAGGTTTATTTCCGAAACCAAATGAAAATATCCTTTTAACATTGGCAATCAATATCTCTTCAATCTTATTTTCACCCCTTATAGAACCTTTCCCAAACATTAATACATCCTCTACAAATAGTGCATGTGTTAATATGTGTTGTATTCCCATCTTTATACCTTTCAAAGCTCCTCTGTATCTAGATTAATAAGAATCTACTTAATCGCTAAAGGGAATCCCTATATAACAGTGGACATAAAGTGAATCCCTATGTAATCCCTGGGAAGGGATTAAAGAAGGGATTTGTTGAAACATCAACCATCATAGAGAATGAAGTCGAGATGAAGCATCCATCTATCCACTTGACTAGGAAGACTGAAACCCACATGAATTAATGTTAATATAATATATAACCATGATATTGTATCATAGTATTTGGAGAGATGCAATTTGGTGATGAAGTTTGGAAATTTATCTTCACAATATATAACAATATGTAGGGATTTTTGAGCCACTCGAACTATGTCATGAATCTGTCTTCCATTTAGGAATCTTAACTATTCAAATGATATAGATTTTGTTAATATTGGATTTATCCTTCTTTGTATAACCTTGATGATGATTTTGGATATTTAATTGCATATGGAATTGACCTATACCCCTCAAAATAATTTTGATCCCCTCAAAATAATTTTGATCCTCTTTTTTGGGGATTAACGAGAGAAAATTTGAATTGAATGCTCCACGAACTTTCCTAAACCTCCTAGATTACTCAACAACTACCACTAAATATTCTTCAATGCATTCATAAAATCCCTTATAAAATTATATTGGCCAACCATTATGGATGGGACTTTTTTCTCTCTTAAAAGTAAAGTACGACACCCTTTAATTTCTCCTTAGATAGTGGATCCAACAAGCGGTCATTATTGTTGTCCTATACAAACCTAGAAATAAAGAGGAAAAATTAACAATCTATTTTATGTTTGCCACTTCAATTAGTTCCTTGTATATTCATTGAAAATGTGTTGTACCGACCTATGAAATGTTGTGAAAAATTTAACTTTGATTCCCTTAGCATTTTTTGCATACCATATTGTATTCATGGTTTTCCTCATGTTGTAAAAATCAGGGAAACATCCAATATTCTCATCTCCATTTGAAATCCAAGCGGCCTTGATTTTTAGTCCCCACCACACACTTTCACAGTTTAACAATTCCCTTATTGAATCCTCTAATAATTTTAGAGTTAGTTGTTCATATTCACAAAAAAACACCACTTGAATTATACTCATATACTTGTGCTATGTGCATTTAAATATCCTACAAATCCATGTGGAAACTACTTAGTTTCTCCTTTGCCCATTCCATTGTCGTTTTAAAAAATATTTTTTATGGATTCATTAAATTGAAACATGCATTAGTTTTTAAAATCTCTATTGACGTACACCCATTCTTTATTGATCATCTCATTATACTCATTCTTCAACAATTTATGGTTAAACTTAAAAGGGGATGATGTTTTGAAATCATCATTCTCCATTTGAAGGAAAATTGGAGAATGTTCCAACATCCCCCCTGAGTCTACCTAGGATTTGACCCTAGAAGCTGTAATGTACCTAGGGAAAATAATATGGGGTGCCTAGGGAGGTACAGAAGGGGATAATGTATGTAATGTGGCCATAATCATGGAATAGGCACACTTGGTAGTTGATGGGTAATAAATAGGCCCACTTGGTAGTTAGAGGGAATAATTAGCATATGACCCATAGGGATACTCATGAGAAAGTATAAATATAAATGAGTATAATTGTATGATATATGTTGAATGAATTGTATTGTAGAAAGCATGGCTTGTGGAATGATTCCCCCCTTAAGGAATAATTGATGGCTTCACATGGCCTCAGGGGTTATCTCTATATCTTGGTGTTATTCTTGTGGTGAATGCATTTTAGTTATTTTTGACGTTTAAGGGTTCTATATCATTGTTGTGATTCAATTTTTGGGTTAAGGATCATATTATTATACTCATACTTCAACTAGTTATGGTTAAAATTAAAAGGGGTTGAGGTTTTGAAATCATCATTCTTCATTTGAAGGAAAACTGGAGAATGATTTAAAATCACCCCTAATCCTACCCAAGGTCCGACCTTAGAACCCTATTCCATGAGATCATTTGAAACAAACAAACTATCATTCCTTTATGCAATGTCATAATCTCCTACATGATTATTATTCCATGTGGGAATTAACATGACTAGCTCTAGATTACATATATTTGCCTCTTCAAATTCGTGCATAAA
This sequence comes from Larix kaempferi, assembly GCA_027924585.1. Taxonomy (NCBI): domain Eukaryota; kingdom Viridiplantae; phylum Streptophyta; class Pinopsida; order Pinales; family Pinaceae; genus Larix; species Larix kaempferi. The sequence continues at coordinate 162,322 of BSBM01002136.1, read as the reverse complement.
GAAATCGGCCAATGAGTTTGTATTTCATTTATACCTCGGACTTGTCCTCTCTTCATTTTAAAATTTAGATCTCCACCTATGATGAATCTCTTATTCCTTACGTTGTCCATTTCAAACGAGTTCTCCTAGAATTCTCTATGTTTCCCATAGGGCCTTTGCATATTAAATAGTGAAATGTCTTTCTCAGGTCTAAGGATTGTACCTTTACCTTTATTCTCAATTGTAGATTTTTTGTGATAAGAAATATAAATTTTTTATTTCAACCTATTAGTGGGCCTCCTTACCTACAATCCCAACACCTTAAGACCACCTTTAGAGTGTCAATAACTACACTGCCAACTAGCATTATTTTTGGCCTTTACTTCTCTTTCAACTCCTTCCACAAACAAATGATATAATACTTCCTCCCTTGTGAAGGTCCTATCACCTAAATCCATTTGGATCCCCCCTTATCCTTCTACGTCATGTAGGTCTAAAATTTATTATTTATATGATCATAATTGTTATGCCATGACTTTCTTCTTTTCAATTGGGCCATTTATAACCTTATTCCCAATCTTTTCTAACTTATTGAAAATAGACCTTTCCCCACATACCTCATTTGGAATTGTTAGTAGATATTTCCATTTCAATTTCAATCCCTTTCTTCTTTGGTCCAACAAATCCTCATCCATTAACTTTGGGAGGTGGAGAGTCTTCGAGCAAGATTTATAGCATGTAGAGGCCACTCTTCCCCAAAATTATATGAAATATTTTGTACATATGTTGTGCCAAATACTAATAAACCCTAATTGTTCTCCCATAAGAGTGTAAATACTTTCCTCAAGAGAAGGAGTAAAATCCCTATTCCCATTTTGACCCTCCTCAACCTTTGACTTTATCCCCTTAGGCCCACATAACAGATTTTGATAAGACCATATTGTCATCTAGAGCTTTAGAAGAAGGTTGTTGAGTATCTTTGGAAGCCTTCTCACAATTTTTTTTACCTTCCATAACATTCACATTTCCTACATCATTTTACGGATTCAAGGAGGTCTAACCTTGGTTCACTCTTCCCTTTGACAAATATCCTTCTTTGATTGTTTGAGGGTCCATCATACTTGATTTGGCCATAATTATGACACTAATGACATCAAAAAATGGATGTTTTGTAATCCATAAGTAGAAGGATATCCGATTCCCCATATATAATCTCCAAGGCCTTTGGTAACTCTCCAATAGTAGAAAAGAGGTGATATATGACTAAAAAGACTACTAAAACCTGCATATAAATGACTAAGTTTAGTCACATGAATAATAGTCATTTATTTCCAGTCACCTATAACGCAACTAAATACATGACTATAAAATTTTATTCATTTATTGGTTGTTTTGATTGGTCATTTTGGTCGTATATTCAGTCATTGCTTTAGTCATTAATTGTTGTTAGCTAGTCATTTATTTAGTCATTGATTGTTGTTAATTGGTTATTTGTTTAGTCATTTATTGTTGTTAACTGGTCATTTATTTAGTCATTGATTGTGGTTAACTGCTCATTTAGTTAGTCATTAAGTACAGTATTTTTTATAACTAAGTACCAACGAGGATTTGAACTTGTGACCTTCCATTTACAACTTCTCAACTCAATTACTCATTACCAATTTCTCTACCCCCCATGGGCCATTAAGTGCAGTTAATTGTTCATTTATTTAGTTATTGATTATTGTTAATTGATCATTTATTTAGTCATTGATTGTTGTTAACTGGTCAATTATTTAGTCATTGATTGTTGTTAGCTAGTCATTTAATTACTCATTGATTTCTGTAGATAGGGCATGGAGGAATTAAACCACCAACCTCCCGCATGTAGGGAAGATGCTCTTCCATTGAGCTAGCACCCTTAAATAGAATCAAAGTTCACACTAAATCAAATTTCAAACTAAATCAAAGTTCACGCTATAAAAATAATTTTAGTTAAATATATAACTCACATTAGTAAACTATCATTTATATGCAAATTTTAGAAACTGTAACAGGGTCACCGTTCAAAGGTGTTAAGGAAATTATACAATTTTTTTCTATTTGATATGGGGAAGCTCAAAACTCAGACATAACTCATTGGTTGTTAGGCATCCATATTCTCACTGTGCCTTGGAAATCAATTCCAACTCACCTCCAGTATACTATTAAACCGTTTTTCCAGCATTGGGAGCTTCATGGCACTGACAAGTTTTATGGCACCGTGTAAAGAATTTTCCAATGATTATAGCCTTTCCACCTCTATTGCTTTGGCCCATTTGTATCGTAAGAAATTTTAAAGGAGAGGAAATAGTCAAGAAGAATCATTGACACAAACCTCAAGGAAACATGGAAAGGTAGTGAAACTATTTAAGAAATACAAAAAAGGGAGATAGTCTTCATTAGTCACTGAGTCTCTCAATGGGTTTTAAATTCCAACTATTCTCCACCAACTATCCTCAATCCTCCACAATTTCTTGTATTAAGAATGAACCAAAAACACCAATCCAATTTAACTCATGTAATGAATCTTATAGCAAAATATCAAAACAATGAAATTAATAACCAAGTTTGGAGATCTAATATGAGTATCTAAGGCCAACTCATCTCTAGCAAAACCAAATCAAAATAATAAAATAATTATCCAATTTATCCTATCTGTTGCATGATAAATAATTACACTTTATTATTAAAATAATAAATTGGTTCATTGAATACTTGAAGACGCACTAGCCAAACTAGACATGGGTCAATGTAACCTATTAACATAAAGTCATCCCTTAATGATTCACACCCACCTTCTATGGCATGAAAATGTTAATAGCAATTTCCACTACTACTCGCAGTAACTTTGTTCTTAGGAAAAACGAAGAATAATAAAGTATGGAAAGGAAGATCAACACGACTTACCAAACCCCTGTCGTCATTGGAAATTATGGTGGCCAATGGAATGTCCTCATGCAAGTGTGTACCAACATGAAAATATGCTTCTTGTGGAATAAGAGAGGGTACATCATCCTCAAGAGATTCTTCAAAATAGATGCTATCATCAAGTTCTTCATCATGAGGTGCTACAACTAGACCTTCAAGGTTCTCATCCTTGTATTTCCATCTAGATCTGCAATACCATGCAATAATGGATCTTGTGATGAGGGAATCGTCACCAAAAAAATTGTCATCATCGGGTTCTTCATCATGAGCTGCTGTAACTAGATCTTTAGGGTTTTCATCATCATATCTCTCATGCATATATATTATATGCAATACCATGCTATGATGGATCTTGTGATGAGGCAATGGTCGTCTTTAAAGGGCTCCACTAATCTGTAATATAAAAATACCCAAGACTTGCAAGAGCACAGTTTATAATTGTCAACTCAGGGCCATACGCTTCCAAGATGTCATGCACTATATGTGCAAGCACAAAGATAAACTAGTTGTAATGCTAACCCTATCCTATCAATGCTCAAGTTAAGCCATGCACTATAACTATGGAATGCCAATCATTCTTGTAAGAATTAAGCATCAGTGCACTAGATAGGGCCTAGAGCAATTATACTTTATGTTCAAACTTTTGTAACAACCTTGCAAAAAATAAATGAAGTTGTAAACAACAAAAGCTATTCTAAAGGTTGGAAATGAAGCTACGACCTTGCAAGAATGAGTAGTCCAAACTAAACATGCAACGTACCCTTTCGATTTCTGGCATCAATCTGACAAGATGTAAAGAAAGTTCCAGTAGTTAATTAACATCTAATTCGCTGCAAAAAAAGTAAAGTTAAACTAATCACAACTAAATCAATGCAAAAATTAAATGCTACGCTAATCATAAAATAGGAATAAAGTTGCCAAAAATAAATGTATTTGACAATAAGAAAGGATTCAACCAACAACGTGCTTTAAGAGTGGGCCCTTGCTCTTGAATCTTTGATAGTTGAAACCCTAAACTAAAACAATACTACAAAAATGAATTTACATGAACACATTAATATTTAATATCAAGAACCACAAATTCAATGAAATCTTCCTCTTTCTCTTTAAAAACTCTAACCAAAATCCACTAAACTCTAGATGAGCTAGGGAAAGAACTATTTATAGAGTTTGGTTCTTGGGTTCTATTAAGTATCAATGCATCCCAAGAAAGTCCTAACTTAACTATTTCTTGAAAGAACTCATCCTTTCCAAGAAGTAACTTTACAAGGCATGGGAAGAATTCCTCACTAAAACAAAATGTTGTTTTTTAGTGAAAAGATTTGGAGAACAAAGTTCATTCATGGTTCCACTAATTCTTAAGCAATTCAACCCCAAAGGAGTGCTAAAGAAACAAAGACGTTCTAAAGAAGAACACAGGATCAATCCGTAACAAGTGCACTGAACAAATACAAAATGGGTTCAAACAAGTTTCCGCAACAACATAATCCCGATTTATGTAGCACACACACGAAAGTTCTGCAGCCGACAAGATAAATAGGTTCATAATAATTTGTCCTGTATGTTGTAGGACAAATCCCAAACTATATAGCTTGATTTCCAAACCATATGAAACTAGACGTGATGTAGATGTTGGTTATTGGATTTTATATTAACATAAGCTCAATTTCAATTTTTTTTCAAGCGTAATGGATGCTTATAGCAACATAAATAAATGATAACTTTGCATGCACATGAACACAAGAAATAGAGACGATAATTATTGTAAACAACATTATTGTCAACTTGCAACACAAAATGTTAGTAAAGGAAAAGTATATTTGTTACAATCATGATTAAGAACTTTCTCCACTCAAATTCTTGTTGATGTATTGAGACTTGTCACTGACCCCTTAAAGGAATTGATAAAAAAATACTATGGATAATGTCTCATGTCCATTTCACAATTGTGCATGGTATAAGTGGTGTTAGAATATTAAAAACCCATTCATACCCATTCCATACTTAGGAGATAGATTATTAGTCATTTTTGTTGAATTCCTAGGTGTTGACTAGGTAGTTGGCAATTATTTTGTCTTTGTGTGGACCACAAGCCATCCTGAGTCAATAGAGCGCACTTGTGGAGATTCTGGATAATATTTCCCGAGATTCTGTGAGATTTTATTCCATTCCTGGATTAGAAGGGCGCTATCCTGCTTTTTACTGTGTTTGGTGAAAAGGTAAAAGCTAGTTGACTTAGCTTTAGTAGTTTTTTGGCCAACTTGCCCTCCATGATGTTTCCTCTTTCTAAAAGATGTACTTAGGATTCTTTTCCATCCTACATCACCATCATACTCAGAATTTACCAATTTGCGAGTCTTAGAGGTGATTTGGAAAGCACTTTTTGCACCTAGGGGGGTTTTCATCTTTTTAGTAAGCCTTCTTTTGTGAGGATTTCAAATATATGATGTAATTGTATATTTGGACAGCCATTAAATTTCCTAAGTTTGTCTGATGTAGACTTATTCAATAGAGTTATACTATTTGCATCATATTCATGACTATTTTATGTGTTCTATGACTAGTTTTTGCAAGGCAATTTGTGAGATTGTGTAATTGCTTGAGTAGATCTTGGTGTGAACAAGATTTTCACAAGTGGAAAAAAATGCAAAAAGTTTATAAGTTGTATTTCCTTTAATTTTATAATGTATCTGAATGATAGCCTAAGAATGCAACAATTCAAATAAATATTCATTTTCTGTTTATATTTTTTCTAGTAAAATATTTTTGTTTTACATCTAAGATCGCATATACAAAATATGTGTTACTAATTTGTTACAACCATATAACCTATATTCATTTTCATTTGAAAATCAAAGTAGTATAGTTATTTCAACAACTTAAATCCAACACAGTTCTAAAATTAACAATGAGAAAGAAAACCACAATTACATGTATCTTACAAAGGCTGGGATCTACACTTACAAGCCAATTATTGTTTGGTATATTCTCCTCATCCCACAATGCACTTTGATATTTGTGTTTTCCCATATATCTAGCTCATGGAGGAGAAGAGGATCATATTGCATCTATCTAGTCGTTTACTTCGCCATTTGAATTCTCAGAAGTGACTACCATGTTTGGAGAAGAGCATGAAAAACAAGTTGATGATCTTGAGTATTTAAATGAGGTCATTGAAGAAGCAAAAGAGAACTGTGGAGAACCAGACTATGACATTGGAAATGAAGGGGAACCAAAATTAGGTATGGAAATTGAACAATCTGTAAGTACTCTCCTGTGTTTTCACCTTGCATCCTTTTTCATAAATGTGCAAATATGGGATCCAAGATGGATAATTTGTCTAAGGTTTCAACTACACTGATGTGTGAGAATCATGAGATATTACATAGAGTGAAACACTTATGTAGGTAATATGTAGAATCAAACATTCAACAAATTATTTGAAGTCTAACAACATCAACATCTATCCATTTATTGAATGTATCCAAAGTTGAACTTGTTGACTTCTACAAAACTAGCCATATTTTCTACAAATATCTGAAACCAAAGGTTTAATGCACATACCAGAGCATTAATTCAAGATTCAACCACTATCCTTCATAAGGTAAAAGCAAGTTTTCACATTTAAAGAAGTGAAGGAAACCTAAACATGTCAAATAGTTATAGAGATATAAATGTGGAGAGGAATACAAGATTCTTATTTAAAGAAAAAAAGTTTAAAATGAATTTCTCGTCTCACAATCTCACCAAATAGCCCCCTCTTATATGTGGCTTCCTACTCATGCCTATAAATACCTTAAAACATTATGTATTCCAAGTTGAATTTCTTAAGATGCAGCACTCCATATTAACCAGTAAAAATTATAATCAACAATACAAGTGGATGTATGAGAACATTTAGCATAATAACTAGTCCAGAGCCTAAATCAGTAGTGCATGTTCCATAAAAGATTAAAGAAGCATGTACTTGAGTAAATGACTTCCAAGCTCATAATATCCCACACACAAACTGGAATTCAATTTGTATCTAACAACCATTAATCTAATGCAAAATTGTGTGAGACATCATGTTTTAAGATCCTACGAGAAAGAATGTCCTGTAACTCTAACCATCCAATTTTCTCAAAGATAAAATGGGGAATATTTTTAATGATTGCCCAAACTCCTTTGCCAAAATATGATTAACTATCATCAAGTCCTGTTATGGAAGCAACACTACTAGCCACATAGGAAGTAAAGCAAACAATGGTTTTACCTTCCTGCATCCCTTCATTTAGCTTCACATCTTATAATCCCAATTGATAGGGAATGAATGGCACACGAGGAGATGTTGTGTCTTTGAGTTCTTTGTTCTATTCCTCCATGTTCTTGGTAGGCTTCGATGTAATGTTTTCTATCAATACTTGTCAAATGATAAGGCTCAATGTCATAAAATATAGGTAACATAGTATAATATTGAGTTGATGAGATGAAATATTGCTCTAGATAGAATCTTTAAATGTTGGATTAGGAGAAGAGCTTAGGGATTACTCATCATTCATTGGCTCCTAAATCATCATATACCATTAGATGAACAACACAATTTTTTGCCATTATTTTTTGGCCTCATAAATATATATGAGAGTTGTACACTCCTCTTCCAATAAGATTATTTAGAACTTAATATCCAGTGATAATTATAGGTTGGTCAAAGTGTTGAATGAGGTGCATTCCCAACCTTGCAATGTATGCACCAATACCAACAGTTTTGCCTATCCAAGTTTTAAAAAACTCCAATTTCCACTATCACTCCAATTTTTTCATTAGTGTTGGAAACCAAATAAATCATATGCAATTTCATTTGATAAGAAAGATCTATCACAGATGAAAAAAATGCACCTTTTCTTGGACCAAAAGAACCAAGATTATGTGTAGCATCATTTCCAAACACTAAAATAGTTCATCCATAAGAGAACCCAAGAGTGTCCATTTCCATGCACCAAGCTACCATGCTTAAATAATATTTTTGCAGCAGTGCACTATGCCATGACTGGAGGAGTATCCCAAGTGCCACGCTTCTCAAATAACTTGACCTCAATGCTTGAAAAACTGGTGTGTATGTATGTTTAATTATTGAATAATTTTTTACTGCTATTTTCTATTGGTTGTAGGATGAACTACGTGATGTTGTATTACTTGTGTTTGCAAATATGTAGGATCTTACAAATGCTATGATTGTTGCAGAGATCAAGACAAACTTGGGCTGCATTCCCTTAGGTAGCGCCATTGGTAAACTATTGTCTATTGATTTCCACTTGTTTGTTATTGTACCTATTATGGAAAAAATTGCACAAGTGCACTCTTCCACTTGGGAAGGGGCTAATCCTTGTAGGTTGTAGCAAGGCCTCAGTCCTTGGAGCCATTTTTGTGTGTGGTTGGTATTCATCCAAGTGATCTTGCAAGAGATTGTTAGTGCAAATCACATTCAAACGTAGAAATATAAATGAAAACAAAATCAAAGAGATGGGGGGAGAATGAAAACTCCAACAACAACCAAAGATATGTTAAACCACTATTGTATTTCCCAATAGAATAACTGTACACCACCTAGGAGGTGTGGGATTCAAGGGAAGCCAACAATATCCATTAGGGAGGCCTTTCTTGTCTAAACTAAATGCTAAGTAGATGATAGAACAATGGAAAGAAACACTTTCCCCTTGAAGGAAGGTGGAAAGGGAGCTTGAGAATGCTCACAATGGTAGGAAATGGTGGGCTATGAGGAAGCTCCAACTCAAATCCAACATCATATCCTTGCTCTGATTTCTCCCTACAAAATGCATGCCAATGGATTTCTTCTATATGCCACGAAGTGGCCAACAAACAACTAGATCCTCCATGAACTGGGATGATTAATGCCAACAAGTGTGTGAGTAGCCGAATTTAGATCCTTGGAGAGGATTGAGCCTTCAATGCGTCGGTGGGAATTAGTGGTCCCATCGTTTTGACAGTAGCGCGACTATCAAAGCAAAAGCCGCACATGTGTAGTGCGAGCATTGTTTAGATAACCTGCGCTATAGCGTGGGTTAAGTGTGTATTACCCACACTACCCTTTCTTTTGGTTGTTTCTTGGAACTTATGGACTCATGCTGTGTTTTAGATTTGTTGAGGATTCTTGTGGTGAGATGCATTCTTTATGTTTATGACGCCTTGCTAGATAAATCGCCGAAATGTTGCATGTGTGTGAATTTTAGGTGTTAACAGATGCCCCCTGATGTATGAGGTTCGGAGGGTACTGTAGAGGTGATAATGCATCATGTTTCTTGTTGTTTCTCTCCTATTATGTAGGGCAAAGCATATGTGGACAAAATAGGGTTCTCCCATGGGGAAAAATTGTTGGTAACAACCATTGGAGTTGTAGTAAATAATAGTTTTTATACAAACGAGGCGGGCATTGTAATACCCCAATTTTGACCCTTATGAAATATTGGCTTTTAATGTAGATATTGTATACATGCGATGTATGTTTCCCTAGCATGGAGCTCAAGGCCAAGGCACTGCTAGTGTATGCTTGGATTTTATTTAGAAATGCAAGTAATTGATATTTTATTACCCATGAGCTATTAAGCCATGGAATATTGTAAATGATGTAAATATTTGATATTGCAATAAAATACCAAAACTAGCTATGGAAGCAACGAATGAGGAGGGGCCATGTGTATCCACTAGGAAGTGGTGAGGGGTGAACCATATGTTGCCAAATGTCATTGGGAGAACCCATTTGACTTTCCTTGCTGACATTTATTTCTGTTGTAAGGAAGTTGTTGAAGAATTCAGTCCATGGCTTCAATGGAGCATGTGCAGCCCATAAATTCGTATGGCAGAGTATGGGATCTGTTTTCTTGTACCACAAGTCACTCTACCTCATGGGAATGGATTTTTCCTCATTCCCATTCCATTGTGGAGGATCCCAACATCAATTTCCATCCATTACGAATTCCCAACAGTGAGAAAAACCAGAAATCACAACTTTGCAAGAACCCACGTTTTGAAGAGCCATAAACGCCCAGAATTGGTATTTGACAGTGAAATCCAATGGGGGATCCATAGATATGAACCTTGGGGTGAAATTGAGAGTATTAGATACCTCGAAATCCATTGGAAAACCCAGTTTTTATAGCCCAGAAATCCAGTGACGGGATTGAGTTATTTGAAGACAGAATTGTGAGAAATCCAAGTGTGAATGACTGAGCAGAGATTGGGTTTGCTTGATAAACCCAGTGAAGGCTAGAATCTCAAGGAATTAGCAGCTGGACCTTTCTATTCCCATCCTGAAGAGCACTGGAGGGAAGGGACGCCGAGGGACTGTGCAGCAGAGAAGGGGACCTTCCTTGTGTTGGGTGTGGTAGGTATTATGGGTGCCTTGACTGTTGAATTATCCTGAGATGCATGTAGCTCTGTGGATGAGCTCACTGGCTTAGCATCCTCCTCCTTTGTCTTTTGTATGCTTGATAAACCCAACTGTGTGTTGGCTTAGCATAGCTGTTGAGTGAAACCATGACTGTGAGTGAGCCCATCTAGTTCCTCCTTAGTGGATACACAACCCAGCTCGGGGGTGATCTCTCAGCTGAAAAAATATAGGCTGGACAAAGATCTACGGTTGGGTGGAACGTTGCTCTCAGATAGCCAGTTGTTGGATAGCTTCATCTCAAAGATAAGTGTTCTCTGTGTTTAAATCATAAGCATTATGTGTTTTGCAATGTGTTAAATTTGAATGATAATTATTCATGTTAATGGAATTGATATGAAGTATGTGCATAGCATGAGAACGAGATTGAATTATCTGCATGTTGATTCATCATATGCCTGTGATGGATATGCTGATGCATTTTTGTTTGCGTGTGTGTAAATATGATTTAATTCCGCTGTGTTTATATTGAGTATGTATTTGCATACATAAGTTTTATTTATCCATGAATTTTTGAAGTAATGTATGGGGCTGAGATTGCCAATAAGCCCAGTATGTTGGTCATGTTTTCTTCCTGGCACTAGATTGATGGAAGGGGATGTGATAGGCATACCCATGCTTGTGAAATGCTATCAAAGTGATTATAATGAGAGGACCAAGGTCAACTCTACTATACTGTTGGGACATGGATGAAGACAGATTCAATCCATGTTTAAGTAAATTCCCCAGGAACTGCTGCAGAATATTTGAAGAAGTGGAACTGCTGGTGACCATGATAATCGCACTGGGGTGGGGGACCAAACTGGTATGTAGATCTGCTTGAGAGATTTACTATACCAAATATACAACTACCATGATATCCAAATGTGAACACTTCTATCTTTGAAAGTACATTTCCCCTTGATGCGATGATGTGTTGACATCGAGCATAGGGGAAACCACTTAGTTAGGGAGCACTAATTACTCTCCCTACTAAGTTCGAGGTGATCCCTTATAGTGATTGAAAGGGATCCCAAGGTACAACTACAACTGCTGCAACTTGTTGGGCATGGCCCAAGTGGCACAGTTTTGGAAGCAAAGTCCAAATAACACAGTTTTGGCGAAGCACAATTTGGGTAAAGCGCAGTGGAAATGCGAAGTCCTAGCATGGCGCAATTCCAACACAACAACTATTTTTGGTAATAAAGCGAAAAGTAAGGAAGGGTCGAGAAACGACCTAATTTTGGTAAGCAACTCCATAACTCCTGGGATTTGGGTAAGGAGCAGCGTGGAAGGGGTTGAAAGCGACCTGGTAGTTAGAGTGGCAGAAACCGTTAGAAGCAAAGCCACGGATCGAAAGCGAAAGGAAGGCCAGAAGGGCAGAAGGCGACACGCCACTATACAGTTAGAGCCGTTCTAGGAGGAATGCGTCTGTCAGAAGGGCGTCAGAGGCAGGAGTGGTCCAACAAAGCAGCTAGAGGTGAGTGGAGTAGCTATCGACTGCGACAGGACGAGTGGGCGGGGTAACCGCACCAGTTTTGGTTACTCTAGGATTTTTGTCCCATATGCATTGTAAATACGTGACCTAAGGGCACGATATATAAAAGGGGGAATTTTGTAAGGGAAGGGTTGATCTCGATTAGGATTGTTATTGATTTCTGTTGATCTCTGTTGAGCGACTGAGTATTGTAAAGAGGCTCTGCAGCTGCGTGCGCAGAGACCCATTGTAGAGAGAAGAGTCTGCAGCTGAGTGCACAGGATGGAACTGTTGGACCATTCCCAATAATATAATCAACAGTTCCTGTGGATGTAGCTCCCATCCTGGGGGTGAACCACGTTAAATACCGTGTTGTCTGATTGAATCTATGTGTTTGCTTTTGTTTATGGTTAAGTTCATGCTTATAGATGTGTGTATCTTCGCTTTTATATGTATTTTCCACATGAATGAGTGCTGAGAATAATATGTTAAGTGTCGAAAATATTTGCTTGAATGTTGAATGTGCAAGTAATTCGGGATATAAATGAATGCATGATTTAATCGGGTAACACTAGTCAACGAAGTCTGTGTAAGTGCGATTCCCTAAACGCGTAGCATTGGAATTGCGTGCTTGCATGAATTTCACCGTATCGTATGAGTTTGTAGACCCATATGTTGAATGCTTAATTACACTAAGTTAGTAAATCCTTAAAGTGTATGATGGGTAAGAGGTAGCGCAGTCTGGAGTTGCGCTGGCCCATTGTTTAAGTGACCGTTTCGGAGTGCGATCCCAGTGTGCGCTATAGTATAAATGATAGCCGCGAAGTGGGTGAAATGCCGTGCATCTCATCCCAGTTTGTTAACCGCACATCTCCTGATTACAGAAACCTGATTCTGTAATCCCCCATAAACTTCGCCTCAGGTGAGACCTTAGCTTGTTCGTAGGCTTTTGCCAAAAGGGTCGGTGAAGAAGGGTTTTGTTGGACCACAACTGCGCAGAACCCAGGTAAATACAAAGAAAGCTAAAGAAACCGGATAGTAACCAACAAATGGTTCCATTGCCGCGCTTGAACTGGTGATTTGTTTTGAATATTGGCATCCCGAGAGGACAGAAATACAGAACTGGGTGGATAATATAGAAAAGGAGTTTGCAAGAAAGGAGAACAAACATCCACGTTTCTCTGACAACGAATGGTCGCAAAGATACCTATATTATGATATTTACGAAATATTCTTCGTAGCCTTCAATAATGATCTATACGAGTGGTTGCTGAGACTAGAAAAATAGAAAACGTGTTATCAGGGAGAAGAACCTAGGGCCTGGACTTCAGAACTGATTCAGAGGCTTAAAGCGGTGGAAATCCCAATATCAAGAGCAACAGACTTCTGGATTGATAGTATACTAGAAGGCTACGTCACAGAATTTGTTGTGGACATGTTGAAGTGTTACAGCGCAACAGAGGCCGATTTATTCAAAGGATTCATGGGTAAGTACCTAAACAATCTCAATCTATACATTAAAATTCTGTTAGCAGAGAAAGGTATCTTAAGAATGCATTACTGATCCCTAGAAGTTTTGAGTCTGTAATGTTCGGTAATTTAGACAATGATACAAAGGAAAACATTCACACATTAAGAAGTGGTAAAAGATTCAAGTCTAGTATTGAGAAGAGGACTAATGAACATGAACTTCGCATCTCTATAGAAACTGAGTTACAAACTGAGACTGATAGTGGAACATAACCTCGAGTAGCTACCTATCATCCCATCACTCCACAAAATCCTCTAGTTGACAATATTGCTAACCCACAACAAAAAAGTAGTAATAACACCGTAGGAACAAGTACTCAGAACATTCCGACAAGTAGTATACCTACCACATCATAGAACATTGCACCTTCGAGAAAGAGAATGATAGACGACATCAAGTTGTTGATATTCAAAGGAACGAGTCTAGAAGACCCTAGGCAACATTGGTTTATGTGTGAAGCCGTGTGGAATGTTAAGCAAGTTCAGGATGATGTTGTTAAGCAAGCACAACTCGTCACTACATTCAGGGACAGAGCCTTGAATTGGCTTATGAAATATTCCGTCGGATAGAATAGGACCATACTAGATATCAAGGCTCCCCTCCTAAGAGAATTCAAGAAACCTAAATCAGAATCACAATGTATCACGGAGCTCAAAGAGATTAAGCAGAAAATGACTGAGCCAGTATGGGAATTTGACTAGAAGTTCAAAGCATTGTTAGATCAGGTTAGCTTTGACATAGCACTGCAACAACACCAAGAATGGTTCATAGCCACGATGTTGCCACACATCAGACTGCCATTGATGCAATAGAAGGTTGCTTCACAGACAGAGGCCCTAGAGATTGCAATGAAACTAGAGGCTTCGCCAATAGGAGAGACTAACATAGGTATGGTTCAGATGCCGACACATCTAGCAAACCTAACACTTCAACTACAAGACATGAATAAAGGGAAAGAAACTTGAGAATAAGTCTGGTGTACAAAGTGTAAAGTAGAAGGGAACCCGAAAGAACACTGTCCAGTATTTAAAGATTACCTTGACAGTGAAGCTCCAAACCCATTGAATCAGCAGCAAGGACCATGGTGTGAAATTTTCTGATGTAGAGGACATCGCCCAGAAGATTTTTATTTAATTCAGAAATATGTGCGAACACCCAAGAAATTATACTGCACATTCTGTAAATCAGTTGGCCATGATGATTCCAACTGTAGAGCCTATGAACTAATGATGGAAAGAAAACATGACATCTACCGAGTACAAGAAGAAACACCGCATAACAATGATAATGCACAGTATGATCAAGGTGCATATAGAGGGCGTGGTGGATTTAGAGAAAGAGGAAAAAATGATGGACAAGGACAGGGAAGAGGCCGAGGTCAGATAGTATGCTATAACTACACTCAACCTGGACATTTATCCAGAGATTGCACAAATTCCTGTACAAGTTGTAATTATTGTAAGTCATTTGATCAAGTCATTGAGGAATTCCCTGTTTTGCAAGTGAAAATGCAAGAAAGAAGGAAAGAGGGACAAAATACAAATGTACAGATGATCGCAATAGAAAAGAGGAATACATATTATAACATTAATGCTGTGATGTGAAGTGGAGCTACGACCGGTGCATATCAAAGAGAAGAAGCTTTGACTTCTGAGAATCATCAGGCTAAGAAAAATCCTATTGAAGGGACTTGGATAAGGAAAGAAATGAAAAAAACACCTGCTTTCGAGCTGAACAAACAAAAATAAGTATTTGTGGAAGCAAGGGAAACTTTCAAAGAATCAGCACCTGTAACTCCAAGAATCCAGTTGCGAAGTGAAACCGCAGTTGTGAAGGATATGCCAGCCTCATATGATCGATTGCACACTACAATAGACCCAATGATTTCTGTTGCATAGTTGTTACAGAGTTGCATGAAGCTGTTAAAGCATGAGAATGCCTTAGCAGAGTTATAGAGCATGCTGAGCAGTTATGAGCAGCACAATATAGTAAATGAAGCACACAGAGTGGTTCATCAGATCAAGAGCCATAAAAGAACTGGAAGAGATATGAGACTGAATGCGCAGATCAGAGATTTCGAAATGGATGAAATCATCCTTGACTTAGGCTCAGAAGTGAATGTCTTAACCAAGAAGACATGGGAACAAATGGGGAAGCCGAAGTTATCATGGTCACCAATACAGTTGAGGTTATCCAATCAGCATAAGGTTATACCCTTTCGGAGGTTATCAAATGTCCATGTAGACATTGATGGAGTGCGAAGTAGAGCAGACTTCAAAGTGATTGAAATCGTAGACAATAGCCAACCTTATCCTACACTATTGGGGATAGATTGAGCCATGGATAACCTTGCAATCATCAACATGAAGAAGAAACAGATGCTATTTGAAGGAAAAGACATCAGGGTCATCGCACCATTAGACCCTGCACAAGGACCCAGATACACTGAACCAACTATCAGAGAAGAATGACGAGCTCACGATCTGGATCATATGTACAAGATGATAGCGAATAAGGCATACTATGTCAACCCAATGGATGATGTAACATTGAGTTGGTGCTGTGACAACTCTTGCATATCAGACTCAGATGCAGGATTGGAGAACTGGAAAAGCAGAATGCATGAAGTGTCAACAAGAAGATGTGTGCAGCTAACTAGATCACTGCGCTAGATTGGAACAGAGGTAAGCCCAATCCCTACTTTTGATGGCTTGACTAACATCCATACATTTTTTCAAGAATATCTTATAGCAGTTTCAGATGAGCATAAGATAACAGCATTGGATACAACACTATGCGCTACACCTGCTAGATGGTGGGCTACGCATAAGCAGAGTCTGACCACATGGGAATAGTGTAAGCACATGATGGAAATCTGATTTTTGGAACAACCCAAGTTCGTGCAAGTGAAATTCAATGGACAAATTGATCCAAGGGATCACATAGACAGTTGCAAGAAAGCATGGACACATAGACCACATACATAATGGGTTCATTTGTTTGTACACACACTAGAGAAGATTTCAAAAAATTGGTACACGAAAACATAACTGCGTAGAGAAACAGTGGAATGGTCCGTCATGATTAAGAGCTTCCAAGCAACTTTCAGCTTTGAGGATGAATGTCCAAGCATAAATGAGGCATTATAGGTCATCAAAAAGAAGATATTCAGTGACATAGAAGAACCTGCATATCACCAACCAAAATGGGAAAGACAGTTAGAACATGCCCTAGAATGTTATAACCTCGGTTTAGATGAAGAAGAAGAGGAAAGCGATGATGATGACCCGCTCAATGTATACATACCTGAGTCAGAAGGAAAGCACAAGGTAGAAGGACCGCCATTGGAGATCCCAAATTTGAGTGTTCCTGTAAAAACTCGGAAAGTGAACATTGGAACCACTGAAGAACAAAAGTTCGCCTCTATAGGAGACTACTAGGATGAAGAAACGGTTGCGCAGATAGCAGATTTATTGCGTGAATACGAAGACTTGTTTCCTACAAAATTTTCTGAAATGAAAGGCATTTTGGGTGACTTAGGGGTTATGAAAATACCTCTGAAGTTGGATGCGAATCCCATAAAGCAGAGACCTTATCGACTTAATCCCAAATACAAAGAAAGAGTAAAAGCAAAGCTTGATAAGATGTTGGATGAAAGAATCATTGAACTGATGGAAGAATCATAATGGATCAGTCCCATGGTTATCCAGGACAAAAGACTAAAGGCGAAATCATGATCTATGTAGATCTCAGAAAGATAAATGATGCATCACTGCATGACCCATTTCCTACTCCTTTCGCAGATGAAGTATTAGACAATGTTGGAGGGAATGAGGCATATTCTTTCACTGATGGATTTTCTGGATACCATCAGATCAGGATTGACAAAGAAAACAAGCACAAGACCACTTTTTCCACAGAATGGGGCTCGTTTCAATATAGAGTTATGCCCTTTGGTCTGAAGAATGTACCTGCCATTTTTTCAAGAGTAGTAGTTGCTACATTTAAAGATTTCATTCATAAATTCATAGCAGTGTATTTTGATGATTGGACTGTATTTGGGTTACTCAAGAACCATTTTGTAAACTTAAGACTGATGTTAGCAAAGTGTAGACAACATCAGATTTCCCTGAACTTGAAGAAAATAATCTTTTGTGTTCCCTATGGAATTCTGCTGGGACACATTGTTTGCAAACAGGGGCTGATGGTTGATCCAGCAAAAATCGTAGTTATTTTGAATCTGCTAGCACCTAACACAGTAAAGCAACTACGCACCACATTGGGGCATACAGGTTATTATAGGAATTTTATCAAAGGATATGCGCAGATAACTGCACCCATGGAAAAACTGTTGAAGAAAGAAGAAAGTTCATATGGACTGAAGATTGCCAGAAAGGACTAGACACACTAAAGGAAAGGATGGTAACTGTGTAACGAATATTAAATAATAAATACATGTAATAATTATTAATAGTTAATAATAATAGTTAATAATAGTGAATAGGTATTAATGAGAAGTTACGACTCCTCAAGTTAAGCCCATGCTATATTTAAGCGGGCCAATTCATTGTATATTCATCATATATCTATAATATTATCATTTTATCTCAAATATGGAAGATGGATTCGCTTCATAACTATCCAACCGGATACAGTTGTAGCATTTGGTATCAAAATTGCTCGGTTCTCGGCTGCTCGGCTTTCATCCTTTTGGTTGCTGCTCCAGAACGGGACTCGCTTCCAGCTTATTCACCAACCTTCCGCACCCTCATCCATCCTGTATTTATCTTCCTTACGCATTCATTTTGCTCGCACACCACTCCTCCCTTCGGCTACTCCCCAACGCCATCACCTCCTCACTCCTGTTGCCCATCCTCCAAGTCTTCCACTCCAACGCCTAGCCCTCCCTTCTCCCATGCCCACCTTGCCTTTCTCACATTCCCCATCCTCCGCATCCACCTCTCCACCCTCCTTCCCTTCCCCGCGCTGCTCCACGCATCTCCCTGCTGCTCGCTCCAGCATGCCGCCCTCCATCCACCTCTTCAACCTCCTTCCCTACCCCGCATTTGTCCATGCAGCTCCCTGCTGCTCGCTCCAGCACACCGCCCTCCATCCACCACTACACTCCCTCTTCTCCATCCCCCATACTCCACGCTCTCCACTGCTGGTCTCCCTTCACCCTCACGCGCCACCCCCACTTGTCTTCTCCCTCTCCACTTCCACGTTGCCTTCTCCCTCGTCCCTCCACGTTTCCTGCTCCCTCTCCACTTCCACGCTCTCCACCACTAGGCTCCCTTCACCCTTGTGCACCACCCCACCTGCCTCTCCATCGTTGCCTGCCACCATTGCAGCGCCCTCGCCATACCTCCACACTCTTCCATCACCCACGTAGCACGCTGCACTCTTGCTATTCAACCCTAATATATATATATATATATATAATATTGTCCTCAATTTCTCAATAAAATAAATAAAATATAACAATAATATTATTATTATCATATTTATTTAATTATATATAAAATTTTCAAAAAAAACTATATAACAAACTATTTATATAGTTTATAAAAACAATAATAATATTAATTAATTAATTAATATTTATTATTATTCAAGAAAAATTTGAAAAATTTGCATAAGTCATTTTCCACCCCTCATAAACCAAAATAATGCCCCCATATTCACCCCCCCACACGAGATCGAGAACCATGACAGAAATGAAGGACCGACTGCAAAAATTAGAAAAAGACCAAATTAGAGATTTGAAAATTCTGGAAGGTCTAAACTCTAGAATGGGCAAACTTGACAAAGAGTTTCAAGAAAAAAAAGAAGAGTTTTCGCGCAAGGTGCAATACGAAGTTGCCGAAGCAGTCTCATGGGAAATGAGGAAGGTACGAGAGGAAATGAAAGCATACTTCGGTGCAGGACTAGAAAATATCAAGTAGTTTTTAAAGGATAGAGATGACGCTAGAAATGGCGAGTCGCCAAAGGGAGACCACTCATGTCGCGATACAACCGATACCAATGATCATCAATCAAAGTCCCCCAAGGTGGAGACCCCAGAAGACCATAAAGACTTCAATCACCATAAACCATATTGGGCCACAATGCAATCGATGGGAGGATACTCAATGAAACCTAAATTGGAGTTACCCAAGTTCGATGGAGAATCAAAACAGAGCGTGTCATGGATCAACAAAGTGGAAGAATTCTTCTGCATTCACAAAATCTTATCAAAGGACGAGAAAATTAAATACGCCTCCATGCAGCTCGAAGGACAGGAATACAATTGGTACATGTGGTGGAAGAAAACGACAACAATATATGCCTACAATTGGGACAAATTCAAAAATGATTTCTTTAAAAGATTCGAAGATGTGACAGAGAAAGAGTTTTTCGCCAAACTAACTAGGCTACAGCAAGAAGGCAACGTGGAAGAATACACCTATGCATGGGAAGCATTAGCGACGCGCATACCTGAATTAACAGAGGGTCAGTAACTCCAAACATATATCTCTGGTCTTAAACAATACATAAGAGACGAATTAGAATTACATAACGTGTACAATTTGGATAAGGCTAGGCACAAACCAAAACTTATTGAAGAAAAATTCAAGCAATCAAGACAAGGGAACCCTAACAAGGGATATTTGCGACAACAAGAGACCCAATGCAGGTATTGCGAAGATACATGGTCACCCGGTCATCAATGTAAAAAATATCAGTCATATGGCTATGAAGTTGGAAAAAGCTCAAAAACATCGAACAGTCGCACCGATAGTGACAGGAAAAATAAGAAGAATACTTGTCGTCGTTGTGGACAAGATTGGTTCCCAGGACATAAATGCAAGACCAATAACACGGTACATTGCAAAATCATTAATGGGAAGCAAGTACATGTATCAAGAGAGGCAGATACAGTTGATTCGGATACAAACACAAGCTCATCTGAAGCATCAGTTGCGACAGTTACGTGTACTCAACAAGTCTATAAGAAAGGAAAGGTAGAGAAACTAGAGAAAGATTACACCCACTAGAAGGAAAGCCAAGCACTTGTAGGAAAATATCTGCCACCTCAATTGAGAAATCATGACATCCTTAAAACAGAACAATTCATATTCCAAATAACAGAATCTAGGAATTCAGGACCAAAAAGACTGCAACTTCATGGGAAAATTAAAGATAGGGATGTCACCATTTTGGTTGATTTTGGAAGTACCCATAATTTGATCGACATCAATAAGGCAAAGGAACTAAATCTTTTTGTGTTCCCCACAAAAGGGCTTAAAGCCTCAACCATCGCTAATCAAGACATAGAAGAAGTAGGACAATGTCATAAGGTATCATTGTACATACAAAAATTACACCTACAACTCAATTGTGTTGCCTTACCTCTCAAAGAAGTGGACATGGTATTAGGCATTGACTGGTTAGCATCACTGGGGACTTACTCCACCAACCTGCAAGAGCAACACATGGAATTTGAATGGAAAGGAAATAAGTACCGACTGAATGGACTGAGACCGAGAGTTCTCCACCTAAGCAGAAAGAATCAGGACACAACAAATAACCAGGACATCATCAAGATAGAGGTGTTCATGTATATGTAACTTCGGAATGTATTTCATCTATGTATTTCATATATATTTATTGTACCCTTATAAGAGATGTGTTATTCCTCTATAAGGAAGTGTTGTCATGTGTATTGACAAGTGTCGCAAGTGTGTGTACTTGCCGATGGGTTATTAGACCACCATGTGTGGGGTCAGCCCTGAAATACATATTATATGGTTGATGTACCTAGCTAGACAAGTCGGCCCCATAAGGTCACTGGGAAAACAGACTAGTATAAATAGAGATCGGGAGATCTCTATTTGGATCACTTGGAAACTCATACTTCTCTCACTCAGAAAGTGGCGCACTAGTGAGGAGGAGGATCATCTTCTACTAGGAGACTATCTCAGTGTATTTTGGTTGTACTTTGGTTGAGCCATTGCTCTCTCTATCTCTGAGGAAGTTGTGGGGTTTTTCACCTTAGGGTTTTCCCCACGAAAACTCTGTGTCTCTTGTCTCTCATGCTTTTGATTCTTGTGATGCTTTACATGCTTGATGTGATTGTTATGCATTGATATACTGTACATGTTATTCTCTCAGTAAAGATCCTAGAGTATTGTGAATTAATGCTCAAAATTTAACATGGTATCAGAGCTAACCTGAGAAGAAGACATTGTGCAGTGACAGAAACCAAGGGTTTCTTGTTTATTGGGTTTCTATCCACAGATTTTGGAAAAGCCGTATAGTAGATTGACTCTACTCATCAAGGAGAATCTATCTGTCCAATCAAAATTCAATTCTGAGCATTTTCAGATTTGGCCCTAAAAATTAGGGTTTCCACAAAAATAGGAATTTCTAAAATCTGAAGACATAGCTGGAAGATCCTTGCAAAAATTGAAGTTTAGAGCTTTGGATCGAGATTTTTGGCTGGGTAAATCTTCGGTAAACTCAAACCCTAATTCAGGGCTCTCCTAGTGAACTTGGGAGGACAAAAAGGCAAATTTGAAGGGTAAAGCTTTGTTGATCTCAAATTCTGAATACACCAGGCTGATCAGCTCATGAAGGTGCATCTTTCTATCCTTTTAGAAAGTTGAAATTCACATTTTGAATTTTTAGGGTTTTTTCGACAAACCCTAATCCGGGACCAGATCCAGTTTTTAGCATTTCAAGTGGTAAGACCTAAATCTTTTGTATTTCCATTTGAAGTACTCTTTAAGATGTCTCACCACACCAAGCTTGAGGATAAGCTTGAAGGGGATGATAACTTCCGAGCTTGGAAGTATAGGATTGGGTTAATCTTGGAAGAGAATGAGTTGGACTCATACATAAAAGAAGACATCCCTATCCTAGAGGATGAAGAGGCTAAGGTATTCCATAAGAAGAACTTGGTCAAGGCAAAGAGAATCATTGCTGATTCCATCAAAGACCATCTCATACCCCATGTGTCTTCTCTAAAGACACCCAAGGAGATGTTTGACTCTTTGACCAAGTTATTTGAAGGGAAGAACATAAATCGGAAGATGACTCTACATAATCAATTGAAAGGGGTCAAGATGTTGAATGGAGAAACCATTCAATCTTACTTCTCCAAGGTCTCTCAGATCAAGGAACAACTTGAAGCTGTGGATGAAGTAGTGGATAATGGTGAAGTTGTTATGACCACTCTGAATGGCCTTCCGAGGTCATGGGACTCCTTTATTGAAGGAATCTGTGCAAGAAAGAAATTGATATCTTTCAGTAAACTGTGGGAGGAATGCTCTCAAGAAGAAGCTAGGCTTGTGGCTCGAGAAGAAAAGATGGGAAATGAAGATCAAGCTCTCACAACACATGCCAGGAAAGGCAAGTCCAGGAAGGAATCATCTCATAATAGGAAATTCTCACACCACCATTATCATAAAGATAAGAAAGATCTCAGATGCTTCAATTGCAATGAGAAGGGACACTTTGCTTTAGAATGTCCCAAGAAGAAGAAAGACAACAACAACAACTTCAACAAGAAGAAGAAGAATAACAAAAGAAGATATCATGCTCATGCTTCCGAGGATGATGAACCTCCAAAGAAGAAGGCTAGGGCAGAAAGTGATGATGACTCATCAAGTGAAGAAGAGTATGTTCTAATCTCTGCTCTCACAGGTACTATCTCCCTTGGTTGTAATGATTGGTTAATTGACAGTGGGGCTTCCAAACACATGACTGGGTTTAAGGAATCTTTTGCAAACCTTTCTGAACATGAATCACCCCATAAGGTGAAACTTGGGGATGACTTTCAATACCCAATCAAAGGAAGTGGTGAAGCCTCCTATAACCTAGATTCTGGAAAATATTTGAAGATGAAAGAAGTCCTTTATGTACCTGGGCTCAAGAAGAATCTTCTCTCCATCTCTGCATTGGATGCAAAAGGCATGAGGGTTGCATTTGTGGATTCCCAAGTCCTAACGTGGCCAAAGGGAAAGACCATAGATGATGCAGTGGTGATTGGAGAGCAAGAGGGAGGTTTGTACAAATTGAAGGGACAACCTGAACATGCCATGGTGACATAAAGACAAAGATTCATCCATATTCATGGATCACATAGAGGTATGTATAATTTGTTTTTGCAAAAGTTAACTAATGAGTTATGCAGGTCATTGAAGAGAACAGGAACACATTGCTAGACATAACTAGCAAATATGGTGACCAGGTATGTGTTTCTTATATCATAGGATCTATTATATAAGTATGGATGACTTGATGATGATGTTCATTCATGAAGTCATAGGTTTGAATAATCATGGGTATATGCATATTACGTGTCTTACCTTATTTAATTTTATGACTAACCATAAGAGTCCTATATATAAACCTTGAATGCTAATGCTTATTATTTCTGTTTGAAATGATCATGACTATACATGATTATGATCCTTGCTTGAGATTATCGTGTTTTGATAGTATCGAGAATATACTAATAAATATATGATTTTGTATGAGATCACAAGGATAACACAATCATGATACTAATAATCTTGCATAAGGACCAAGGATGAATATAACTTCAAGGACAGGTAATCCAGGAAGCAAAGATCAAGAGGGAGCACACTCCAGTTGCCCCTGCAAGGAAGCAAAGATTAAGAAGAAGAACACTCCAGTAGTTTCTACAAGGATGCAGATATTTAGAGGGAGTTGACCATCTCTCTACATTCCACAACAGAAAGGTGTAGAAGAAGCTACTTCAGATTAGGACTTCAGTAGCTCCTGCAAGGAAACAAAGACTCAGAGGGAGTCCACCCAACAAACAAACAAAGATAAGTATTTTAATTATCATTTCTTGCATATTTGTTTGTTTAAATAAAATTGTTCAATGATGTATATGCTTATGTTCCTAGACTTAGGATATGTATTGTGCATATTAGAATGATTGCATTAATGAACATGATACTACTAATATGCATGTGATGGGTAAGTGGCCTATGGCACTGTACAACATTCCATTGCTACTTATCTAGAATGAAACCTCTTTGCTGACATGTTGGGAGTAGTGCAAACTCTTAACAATGTTCTGGTAGAGACTGGAAGGCATCTAGAAAGTTATGGGACATGGATAAATGTTGTATTGAAGCATTGGCTAAGATAATTGCATGGTTGTGTGACATAATTCTTTATGTGTAAAAAATTGTCTGAAAATTATGAGATGTTTCTAATCATGCAATTTAACTTGTTTTGTAGGAAAGACCGTATACCTTCACCTACAAAAGAAGGACTACAACATTTGTTCCAGCAACAAATATATCTATTGAAGATATCAAAGATATTGAAGTTCCCAGGATCTGGGATGAAGTGATGGAAGAATGCCATGATCCGTCGATCATGAATAATGATGTTTGGGATGTAGTCCCAAGACCTGAAGGGAAGTTTGTTATGACTTCCATATGGATCTATCAGATCAAGCATGCTATAGATGGAAGCATAGAGAAGTATAAAAGCGATGAAATGGAAGATACACTAGATGGATGTCAAGACTGCTTTCTTGAATGGTGTATTTGCAGAGGAAGTATATGTGGAGCAGCCACTTGGTTTTGAAATACATGAACAGGGAGTCATATGTGTGAAGATTGAAGAAAGCCTTGTATGGCTTGAAGCAAGCTCCCAGAACTTGGTATGATAGGATGGACAGTTTCTTATCTAGTTTGGGTTTTACCAAGAGTAAAGCGGATTCCAACCTTTACTGCAAGGTTGAGGAAGGGAATCCTGTGATTTTACTCCTGTATGTGGATGACTTATTTGTAACAGGAGATGATAGATTGATTGTAGATACTAAGAGAAATATTGCTGCTGAGTTCGATATGAAATATTTGGGAATGATGCATTATTTCCTAGGTATGGAGGTGTGGCAAAGTGCAGGTGGGATCTTCCTTGGTCAAGGGAAGTACACAGTAGATATCCTAAAGATATTCGGGATGATGGATTGCAAGGCCATGGCCACACCTATGACATCGAATTTGAAGCTTCTATGTGATGCTTCATCTGAGTCGGTTGATGTCTCTATGTATCGGCAGATGATTGGGTCCTTGATGTACCTGACGAACACGAGACCAGATATTTGCTTTGCGGTGAACACATTGAGCCAGTTCCTGACGGATCCGAGGAGTGTTCACCTGGTTGCTGTAAAGCATGTTCTGAGGTACCTGAAGGGTACAGTGGATTATGGGCTCAAGTATGAAGCGAATCAAAAGTTTAATCTACAGGGTTATGTTGATTCAAATTGGGCTGGCAGTGCTGGAGATAGGAAGAGCAGATCTGGATGTTGCTTCAGTATGGGATCAGGTGTGATCTCTTGGTTCAGCAGGAAGCAGTCCTGGGTAGCACTGAGTATAGCTGAGGCAGAGTATGTTGCATCCTGTTCAGCTAGTTGTGAGGCAGTATGGCTTCGGAATATACTGTCGGATTTATTTGATCTCCCGTTGGATGCTACTGGTATCTTTTGTGATAACCACAGTTGTGTGAAGCTGTCCGAGAACCCAATGTTTCATGACAGGTCGAAACACATAGAGATCAAATATCACTATATCAGGGATATGGTGCAGAGAGGAGCTATGGAGCTCCTGTATGTTGCGATGGATGAGCAAATTGTAGATGTGCTGACGAATCCACTAGCCAGGGTGAAGTTCGAGTACTTCAGGGAGAGGTTTGGTGTTCTTCAGATTGATGACACTTCGAGGAAGAAGTGATGGACACATTTGCAGAAACCATTCCAAGCATGTTGGAAGGAGGATCCTTCACATGGCTGTGGATGTAAGCGCTGGATAATGAGCATCAGGACGATGCTCCAGTTACTGCTCTGTATATGCATCAGGAGGATGTTGGATATGATTAGTTGGATCATTTATATGTATATGTATGTATGCATCATGTTGGATGCTGGATATGATCAGTTGGATCATTTATATGTATATGTATGTATGCATCATGTTGGATGCTGGATATGATCAGTAGGATCATTTGTATATGTTTTGTATATGCATCATGTTGGATGCTTGGACCATGTATCTGTATATGTATCAGGTGGATACTGTGTATGATCCGGTAGATCATGTATGTTGATATGTATCAGGTATGATCAGGTGGATCATGTTTTTGTATTTGTATCAGGTGGATACATTATATGATCAGGTGGATCATGTATGATGATATGTATCAGGTAGATACTTGGTATGCATCAGGTAGATGCATTGTATGATCAGGATGATCATGGATGACGAGCTTCAGGATGTTGCTCCAGATGACATGCAGCAGGATGTTGCAGTGATGATGATCAGTATGATCATGTGTACATTAGGATGATATATGGTGAGTATCAGGATGATACTCTGTGGCCGTGGTTCAGGTTGTGCAGATGAGCATATAATTTGGCCCTGGGAGATTTACAGATAGTCTTTCGAGGTTTTGCCTATGGCATGTAATCTGGCCCTGGGACATCTGGCAAATGCTCTTTGAGGTTTTGCTCTGGGAGGACATATAATTTGGCCCTAGGAGATCTGCAGATAGTCTTGCAAGGTTTTTCCTATCGCATATAATTTCGCCCTGGGATATCTGGCAGATGCTCTTTCGAGGTTTTTTCCTATGGCATATAATAGCGCCCTGGGAGATCCGGTAGGTTGAGCTTTGTGCTCGTAATAAGTCCTGGGATGCTCTTGCAAGTTTTTTCCATGACCACATGTAATATCACCCTGTGAGATTCGATAGGTTGGGATGTGTTCCCATAATAAGTCTTGGGATGCTCTTGCAAGGTTTTGTGGTAACCACATATAATAGCTCCCTGGGAGATCCGATAGGTTGAGCTGTGTGCTTGTAATCAGTCTTGGGATTCTCTTTCGAGGTTTTGTGGTAGGGTCACATGTAATAGCTCCCTGGGAGATCCGATAGGTTGGGCTATGTGCCCGTAATAAGTCCTGGGATGCTCTTGCAAGGTTTTGTGATGCACGTAATAAGTCCCGAGGATTCCACAGTATGGCCAATGATGACGAAGACCTGCAGGTGGTGGGCCTACATCCAGTATGAAAAAGGACCGGCTCTGTAGAACTTCCTATGACGAGTAGAGTCAGAGATTGGTTGAGATAGCAGCAGAAGTGACGATGATGATGATCCCGAGAAGAAGACTTGTCTAGAAGATTTGTGTCGAGAAATACTTTCCTAGTTAAGAGGGAGTGTTGATGTATATGTAACTTCGGAATGTATTTCATCTATGTATTTCATATATATTTATTGTACCCTTATAAGAGATGTGTTATTCCTCTATAAGGAAGTGTCGTCATGTGTATTGACAAGTGTCGCAAGTGTGTGTACTTGCCGATGGGTTATTAGACCACCATGTGTGGGGTCGGCCCTGAAATACATATTATATGGTTGATGTACCTAGCTAGACAAGTCGGCCCCATAAGGTCACTGGGAAAACAGACTAGTATAAATAGAGATCGGGAGATCTCTATTTGGATCACTTGGAAACTCATACTTCTCTCACTCAGAAAGAGGCGCACTAGTGAGGAGGAGGATCATCTGCTACTAGGAGACTATCTCAGTGTATTTTGGTTGTACTTTGGTTGAGCCATTGCTCTCTCTATCTCTGAGGAAGTTGTGGGGTTTTTCACCTTAGGGTTTTCCCCACGGAAACTCTGTGTCTCTTGTCTCTCATGCTTTTTATTCTTGTGATGCTTGACATGCTTGATGTGATTGTTATGCATTGATATACTGTACATGTTATTCTCTCAGTAAAGATCCTAGAGTATTGTGAATTAATGCTCAAAATTTAACAAGAAGGACCAGTCCAGATCACTTAACTCAAATCGAGCATCAACACAAATCAAGAATAAAAGACAATGACTGCAAATACAGCTTCGAGGACAAAGCTCCCTTTAAAGGGGGTGGCAATGTAATGAATATTAAATAATAAATACATGTAATAATTATTAATAGTTAATAACAATAGTTAATAATAGTGAATAGGTATTAATGAGAAGTTACGACTCCTCAAGTTAAGCCCATGCTATATTTAAGCGAGCCAATTCATTGTATATTCATCATCTATCTATAATATTATCATTTTATCTCAAATATGGAAGACGGATTCACTTCATAACTATCCAACCGGATACAGTTGTAGCAAATTGCGCCTATCCTAGTCTTTTCGGATTGGAGCAAACAATTCCACGTACATGTATATGCTTCATCGATTGCACTTGGTGTGGTGCTAGCACAACCAAGAGAGGGAGGTGTTGGCCATCCTATCGCATTTTCAAGAAGGAAGCTGTCCTTAGCCGAAAAAACTATACCACTTTAGAGAGAGAAGGATTATCGATGGTATACGCACTACAAATGTTTAGAGACTATTTGTTGGGTGTGCACTTCTCAATGTTTACTGACCATTCAGATTTGAAATGCCTGGTCAATAAACCAGTGTTAGGGGGGAGAATTCGCAGATGGTTGTTACTCTTTCAAGAGTATGACTTTTAAATTGTTGTTAAGCCAGGAAGGCTGAACTCAGGACCTGGCCATCTTTCCAGAATTGAGTCAGGTGAAGAACCTACAATCCTGAAAGATAATCTACCAGATGCATAGTTATTTTCTATTCAAATAGAAGATGACTATTATAAAGACATTTTATAATTTCTAACTATAGGTTTGGCACCTACAGAATTTACTACGTAGCAGAAGAAGCAACTGGTAGTTAAAGCAACAGACTTCACCATAATTGTAGGGAAATTATACAAGCTAGGACCAGATGAAGTATTGCGCAAATGTGTGCTAGAACATGAGAAAGCATTGATATTAGATAAATCACATTCCAGAGTGTCAGGAGGCCACTACGCAGGGAGAGATACTGCACAGAAAATCTTGAGAGCATGAATATGGTGGCCTACACTCCACAAGGATTCAAAGGAACATTGCCGAAGTTGTGATGTTTTCCAGAGAACAGGAAAGCCGTCTCGTAGAGATGAGATGCAATTAAGGCTACAGTTGACATTTCAAGCCTTTGATAAATGGGATATTGATTTTGTGGGACCTATCAACCCACTAGGGAAGCCGACTGGTTCAAGATACATATCACAACTACAGATTATCTAATTAGATGGGAAGAGGCAAAACTAGTGAAGGACTGTAGCGCAGTTACTGCCGCGCAGTTCATTTTTGAGAACATCCTAACAAGGTTTGGATGCCCAAAGATATTAATGAGTGATCAGGGAACACAATTTTTGAACAAAACTATTGAAGCCCTGACTGAAGTATTCCAAATTTACCATAAGAAAAGTACACCATATCATCCACAAGATAATGGCACCGTTGAAGCCTTCAACAAGGTATTGGAAAATGCGCTGACAAAGGTATGCAATGTAAATAGGGATGATTGGGATCTACGAATACCAGTTGTGTTATGGGCATACAAGAAAACTTGCAAGAAGTTGACAGGACATACACCTTTCACGTTAACATATGGACAGGAAGCTATGATGCCAATGAAGTACATCGTACCAAGTCTGAGAATTGCATCTTTTATAGGAATGGCATATGAAGAGATAATAGAGGAAAGGCTACTACACTTGGTTGGAATGGAGGAAGATCGTTTCGTTGTAGGATTTCACCAGCAAGTGCATAAAGACAGAGAAAAAGCACGGCATGATCGCCATATCAAGAACACATCTTTTCAAGAAGGATACCTTGTCCTTCTCTATGATAGTAAATTCATGAAGTTTCCTGGAAAATTTAAAATGCATTGGCTAAGGCCATATATTGTTATGCATGTTACTAACGGTGGCGCAGTTCAGTTAGCCACATTGATGGGAGAAAACCTACCAGGTCTCACTAATGGAAGTAGACTAAAACCCTACAGGGATAGTCCTACTTTGCATGACCCTCAGTAATCAAAAGAGAAGAGAATTCTAAGTGTCAAGTGCAATTGAAATTGGACACTAAGAATGTAAGAATAATAGTCTGCATAAAATTTTGGTGAAATGTGAAGTGACTTAAGCAAGCAAAGCTATACTATGCCGCACAAGAAGAAAGTTGAAATGTAAAGTATCAGAATATTCGCGTTGCGAAGTAAAAACAAAAAGAAAGAAGAAGAAGAAGAAGAAGAAGAAGGGAAATGCATAGCGAATTGTGCATATCACATAACCGCTAGCACAGTTTGACGAAAAAGATAACCGTCACATTTGTCGGTCGGTCAGTTAGCCGTTATCTAGAATGTCGGCACCGAAAAAATCACGCATTTAAAGAGCATCTTTTCTGTTATAGCACAATGAATGATAGAAAATATTGAGATCTCAACGAGATCTGGCACTAGACATGGCAGTTAAGACCTCATTTAACTGATTAAACAGCCTAGCGACACCTGTAGATTTCAGCCATTAAGGAAATATTACCCGATCATATGGAATAAATAACAGAAAAGACTGAGAGTACATCCAAGATCCTGCCAAAGGATACGACATTCAATGACCAAGTAACTGGTAACCGGCGAGATTCAGGCCAACGACGTCTATAAATAGCTATGAGCTAAGCACTTGTGGGTTTTTATCGACATTTTCTATCTTGTATGTGTGTGAGTCCAAAGTTTAACAATAATCCCATTGAGCGTTCTGCAAGTGAATGAGTGAGCCATTCACCATCGACGAAGTTATAAAAATATTCAAATAGTCGAGTCTGTAGGGAGTAATGTTGACACCTTCCTAGAAGCCTGCAACAGAGAAGGGCACTTCATCCCGAAGCTCCACAAGACATACCACCGAGATGAAGAAAGACAAGCACCCGACAAAGGAACAAGTGGGGCCGAAGACAACAAATGCACCGAATCCACATCCACCAATCACAACTCGTGAGCAGCCGATTCATCTCCTGCATGAATATATCTCCCCACGACGGGATGATGCACTAGTAATTGACCTTGACAAGAATGCTGTCTACGAGATTCCATTGCCGCCCATCTCGAGTCACGTGAAGGTTGAAGGAAACCTCTTAGGGAAATTGCAGGATTGCAAGTTCGTAGATTGTGACTTGTTGGAAGAGAGTTAGCCCAAGCCAAAGAGGTACCCACAGTTTCAGCCAGATTAGGATATGCATCGCTAGGTTGATGAGAAGTTAGGCACCGAAATGTTGCATGTGCAGGACTGGCTCAAAGCGCTCGAATCGTTAGGGTTTCTCAATCTACTGCGCATCCCGCATTTCAATAGAAGCCTGGAGCTTTCTACAGTAGTGTGCACATTTCTTTCATGCATGCACTCAGGATATTTATGGTTGGACTGAAGAATCGATATAAACACGATTTGATATATTCGATCACAATGCTAAACAAAAGAGGTGCAGATCCTGCAAACACGTTTGTAGGGAAGACGCAATATAAAGATTTAAGGATGAAGGAAGAGTTTGGCCTGCTGAAGGGAAAATGTGGCTTTTCTACAACCCTTATCAAGGATGACTCCACACGATTCACAGTTCATCTCTTAGCGGGGAAGTTGCTGAGAAAGTGCTGAACATCGGAGGTGCCGGCTACGACAATCCTCCTCACTTCACAAGCAAAGAACATAACCCCATATAACTGGGCGAAGTATCTGCTGAATGAGTTCCTGGATGATGTCCAAGAAACTCAAGAAAAGGGAATTCTATTCCATTACAGTTGGCTCTTAGTGCTAATTGCATTCGTTGGCTGGAAAGAGATGGATTTCTACCAAGGCCTTCCAGTCTTCACAGGGGAATGTCGGGGAACACGATTTGCTAACTTATGGGAAAATGCGAAGCCCATTAGGCAACAACAAAATAATGAGATGTTTTACACATACTACTAGCAGCTGTGCGATGTTATTCGATGAACACCGCGCATCTCACAGCAAGTTACAAATGCATACAGAGGGAAACTCAGGTTCTTGGCCGATATGCATTCTACATACATTCAACCAAGGGCTAATGCAAAGACCGAGTTATGGTATCTTGGGTTCTATCAACTGGATGTTGTGAAAATAGACCAGATGATTGAAGATTGGCCGACGGAATGGAAGGTGGAAAAACTAGACGATGTCAAGTCCACCTCTGAGGAAGCCAAATATGAGGACATGGAAAAAGACAAGGAAACAGAAAGCGCGCAACAAGATTAGGCTGAAGGCCAGGATAAAGGAAAAAGGAAAGCGATCGAAAGTCTGGGAATAGTGAAAGTGAACCGGAAAAAGCACAAATGGAGTAAGCTTGAGCTAAAGACAATACTGCATGAATATGACTGCAGGAGCATCGCAGTAAAGGTCCATGAGTACTGGGAAGACACACTTGCTGTGAAGCAAGCCAAACAAGAAGAGGCACAAGAAAGCCTTGTGAAGAAAATCGAAGCAATAAAGACTATGGTTGCACAGATCAGACAAGTCCAGCAGGACTTGGTTCGAGATTCAAATTCCGAATGAAGGATGGGTGGGTCAAGCAGGCGCAAAAGGCAGAAATCTGCGTTGAACCTACAACCTCGACTGGTGCAGCTCGAACCATCGAACATTCTATTACAAAATGAGCGGCTGGATGAGGAAGCACGACAATTGGAACACATCGACCTTAATGTCGGGATGTTACCAATTGAGTACCTGCACAATCTCCACATGACGATCGTGGAGGAAATTCAAGAAATAGGGATCGCCTCCCATGATCAGACTATTAAGCTACAGAAGAGCTACGACGAGCTGAAACTTTAGTCACTCCGAAGCAGTAGAGAACTGTATGATGAACAAGAGAGGAACCACAAACTGATGGAAATAATGTCGCCAGTCTGCGCCAAAATTCCCGAATGCAAGGAAGAGCAGGAGGTTGAAGACACTATAATCAAGATTGGGGCTAGAGTCGAACCCCTTACAGCTGAGATGATGGACATGGAGATCACCTACAAAGAGAAAATTGAAAACTTAGAGTCTTGATGACCTAGCACCCCTCTAGACGATTGCGTAGCTATGAGCGAAGAAGTGGAGGCCGCAATAGGAAGCATCTCCACTGAAGTAGCGAGATGCCAGGATATACTATAGATAACCACTACAGTGTTGACTGCATTATAGGAGGATCCAAACCTTCAGAAGCCGCAAAACAATCTACAACAAAGGTAGTAGGAGCTTGATGCAATGAATGCGGAAATGAAGAATTTGCTGCCAAGGAAAAGGATACAAAAGTTTGTGGAGGCAAAAGAGATGCAGAAAAAGTTGAAAGAGCTCAGGGAAAGAGAGGTTGTCGCTTCTGCAAAGCCGCAACCCATGGAGGAAGAAGCGCTCTCGTTGATGGAGCATATTGATGGGAAGTTCGTAGAACTTCAGTCCATGGAGGGCACATTGAAAGAGCAAGCCCAAGAACAAGTCTCGTAGGCAATGCTGGGGACTATAAAAGAATTCAAGAGGCGAAGAAAATGGTTGCAGAGCTTAGTGCTGCTTTGCAACACTTAACTGCCAAGTTGAGCACCTCGGACGGTGCGCAGCCGAAGTCGCCAAGCAGAAGTGGATCAGGGGTGATCCACGAGTAAGTGTTAGGGGCTTGTTCGGTATGACCCGAGTGGCACAGTTTTGGAAGCAAAGTCCAAATAACATAGTTTTGGCGAAGCGTAGTTTGAGTAAAGCGTAGTGGAAATGTGAAGTCATAGCATGGCGCAATCTTGCCGATGCGTAGTTCCAACACAACAACTATTTTTGGTAATGAAGTGCAAAGTAAGGAAGGGTCGAGCAACGACCTAATTTTGGTAAGCGACTCCATAACTCCCGGGAGTTGGGTAAGGAGCAGTGTGGAATCAGTTGAAAGCGACCTGGCAGTTGAGTGGTGGAAATCGTTAGAAGCAAAGCCACAGGTCGACATCGACAGGAAGGCCATAAGGGAGGAAGGCGACACGCCATTATACATTTAGCGCCATTCGGGGAGGAATGCGGCTATCAGAAGGGCGTCAGAGCCAGGAGTGGTCCAGCAAAGCAGCTAGAGGCGAGTGGAGCAGCTATCGACTTCGACAGGCCAAGTGGGCGGGGTAACCGCACCAGTTTTGGTTACTCTAGGGTTTTTGGCCCATATGCATTGTAAAGATGTGACCTAAGGGAATGATCTATAAAAGGGGGAATTTTGTAAGGGAAGGGTTGATCTTGATTAGGATTGTTATTTATTTCCATTGATCTCTGTTGAGAGATTGAGTATTGTAAAGAGGCTCTGCAGCTGCGTGCGCAGAGACCCATTGTAGAGAGAAGAGCCTACAGCTGAGTGCGGAGGCTGGAACTGTTGGACCGTTCCCAATAATATAATCAACAGTTCCTGTGGATGTAGATCCCATCCTGGGGGTGAACCACGTTAAATACTATGTTGTGTGATTGAATCTCTGTGTTTGCTTTTGTTTATGGTTTAATTCATGCTTATAGCTGTGTGTATCTTCGCTTTTATATGTATTTTCCACATGAATGAGTGTTGATAATAATATGTTAAGTGTCGAACATATATGCTTGAATGTTGAATGTGCAAGTAATTCGAGATATAAATGAATGCATGAGTTAATCGGGTAACACTAGTCAGCGAAGTCTGTGTAAGTGCGATTCCCTGAACGCGCAACACTAGAAGTGCGTGGTTGCATTGAATTCCACCGTATCGTATGAGTTTGCAGACAAGTATGTTGAATGCTTAATTACACTAAGTTAGTAAATCCTTAAAGTGTATGATGGGTAAGAAGTAACGCAGTCTGGAGTTGCGCTGGCCTATTGTTTAAGTGGTCGTTATAGAGTGCACAGTCCCAGTGTTCACTATAGTATAAGTGATAGCTGCGAAGTGGGTGAAACATCGCGTAGCTCCTCCCAGTTTGTTAACCGCGCATTGCCTGATTACAGAAACCTGATTCTATAATCCCCCATAAACTTCACCTCGGGTGAGAAATCAGCTTGTTCACAGGCTGTTTCCAAAAGGGCCGGTGAAGAAGGGTTTTGTTGGACCACAATTGCGCAGAACCCGGGTCAATACAAAGAAAGATAAAGAAACTAGATAGTAAGCCAACACAACTCTCAGAATGTAGTTTTTTGACATCGAGGAGAGCTAAAGTGCATGATGAGATGGGAGTCTCATCGTGAGAATCGAGATCATATTGTAACCAATTGGTGGACTGACATACCTAACACAAGACTGGTTGATAAGCATGGGGATCATAAATTCCTTTGATTGATGTAAACATGGGGATTGGGGGCAGAAAATTTTCTTTCGTAACGACACATATTGAAATGGGCTGAGACAAACTGCAAGTGAAAGGGATTTGATGGAGACGCAAGACGAAGGGTAGTGCTGACTGACAAAAAAAATATTGTTGAACATATGGAGACTCAAATACATCGATCAAAGGTGACCATGGGTTGCTGCCGAAATAATATGGTGTTCCCTCAATGTGAGGTGAGGAGGGAACTCGTTTGTACATAAAGAATATTGGTGGGGTCCCCACAGTTTTGGGTGTGTCAGGGGACCAATTTGATGATGGGCGAAGTCCCCATGGTTTTGAGTGGGTTAGGGGATACTTTCCAATGATGGAGTGAGGGCGAACCTGCTGAAATAAAGACGGGTGCCCCATGAAATGATGAAATTCAGTGTATACCTGTGGATAATTGAATAAATTTGGTTTTTTCTGAGGGTGGGGGCCCCATAGGTGTTTTTGCGGGGTGATGGTACGAGTGTGATTACGAAGGGTAAAGTACTCATGGATACATGAGGGGCATTTGTGAATCGATCTCATATCATGTGCCGATGGATATGATGAGTGTCTGCTTGGTGGAGTAATGCGTGATTATTAAATGATACTCTAAGTGAGGGTCTTTTCAAGTTGGGTTAGATTCCTTAGACTTGTGGGGGGTTGACATCATAGGTGTCAATTGATGACTGAGATGGAAATGGTGTGCACACCCATGGGGGAACATGTTATTCACGGTAATGATGTTGATGGCGCATAAAGTCCATGAATGGGGCCCTATGGTTATCAGCGGGAATACTGGGAAATACATTATAAAGATGGGGTAAATAGTGTTTATATGCCAGTTTCAGGGTGATACCCATGGTAGGGTGCGTGGCCCCTCTTGTTAGATCTTGGAGTCTTATTCTAATAAGAAGTTCCACAGTGTCCTGATTGAGATCCCGCACATACGACACACATGCATAAGTGTAGTAAAGAACATTACGAAGGTATTGACAATGGAACAATTGTAGAACCAAAACATCCCGTACATGTGCGGTACCAGAGAAAAATAGAGTCTCAATGGTACTGGTGGGAATCCAGATTGGTTGGATCCATGTTGAAGAGCTCGGTGCATTGATCATGGTGGTGTGAACGGTTTGGGAAATAGAGTTACGGTTTGTCCGTGGTGTCAATTGGAAGATTGGGTCAAATGACTATAAAAAGGGGTGGGGCACACTTTCCGAAATCATTTGTACTTTTTTCCGTCGACCTCCTAGAGCACATTTCGAGCGATTATGGGATATCCAGGGTTCCTATCGATGAGCCGTGAGATCTAGGTATGCCTTGACCTTGGAATTCTTAATTTTTTCTAGGTATATTTAGGTTTAGGGGTCCCCTCGGTGGCTAGTGGGCCTTTTTAGGTACTTTGGGGTGATCATGCGGGATTTTCTCAAAATCCCGCATGGTAGCGTGCGATTTTATGGAAATATTGCGCTACTACGCGAGATATTTTCTGAAAATCATGCATGGTTCTGTGCACCTCGATAACGCGAGTAAAATGTACTATTCTGTGCGTAACTGTTCGACCGCACGTTGGTTTATCACAATTGTTACATGGTCAGCCGC
Organism: Larix kaempferi; assembly: GCA_027924585.1. NCBI lineage: Eukaryota > Viridiplantae > Streptophyta > Pinopsida > Pinales > Pinaceae > Larix > Larix kaempferi. The sequence continues at coordinate 125,127 of BSBM01002136.1, read as the reverse complement.
GCTACACACGCAACCGAGTGGTATAAATCCTGCGCGCTTGTTCTGCGTGGCCGAGTGGTATAACTTCCCCGTGCTTGTTCCATGCGGATGAACTGTGGTTTTCCTGCACCACACACGACTATCTTGGGAATAACTATGCTATGCACATACCTTTTTGGAAAGACTAGACTAATCCTATTTTATTGATGTATTTAGATAATGAGTGGGTATTGTCCTTTTGCAGGTTGTTCTTATGTCTCATATAGGTATAGTTGAGTGGAGAGAGAGGGAGTATGGTTCCCTCTGAGACTTGGTTTTGGTTGACCGACTAGCGATAGAGGCTTTGCTCAATGTTGGGCTCTTCAAGTTCTTTAAGTGCCCTTTGATGCGATCGATGAACTATATTTTGTGGAGGTTGCTTTATATGTGGGTCCTAGACTAAGGGGTTTTTTGGTTTGGGGAGGAGGACATGAGTATCACGACTTATGCCATTTATTTTTCTGACAGGGTTGACTCACTAAGGGGTGAGAGAGCCCTTCCCTCCATGGATGGTGGGAGAGACAATCCACACTCTAGTGGATTGATATGGCAGTGGTGACTAGAGTTCTGTGAAATAAGGTGGAGTGTTGATGAGATATCTGTGGGATATTCCTATGTAGGATGTTGCGACAACCATGGTGCATGTATTAGGGGCCGCGTCCCCCAACTAGATTATAGGGGGTCAGCTCCAGCTGGTTGAGATAGGTTTGGATGGTCAAACCGTGGCGTGGGGTCTGTTGTTGTCTTAGTCCATGATGCTACAGATGTTGGATATGAATTGGGGTGGAGCTCAGAGCACCTTCTTCTATGGAAGTGTGTTGTGCTCATATTTCTTTGAGCGCTACCCGTCGTTGAGGCCGCAGGTAGTAGTTCCACCTAGGGGACCACATGAGCCTTAGATGGTGTTTTGGGGGCGCATTGTGCCTCATGATGGTGGTAGGCCCGTGGGGTTCTATTATATGCCCTAGCTGGTGGATGTCTAGGAGGGACACATTGGCCGTGTGGAGAGGTACCCCTGGAGCGGCATGGACTACCGGGGCGATCTGGAGCTTCCTGTTCCTGCTGGAGGTTTTGACGCTCCAGGTATGTTTTATGGATTGTACTTTTCGCATATATATTTGTACATAATTTTATTTCTACACATTTATGATATACATGTTTATAGGGTACTAAGCATGGTTTCCTCCTCTGTGATGCAGATGTAGGTCCTGTGAGGCCACCTCGAAGGTAGAGACCAAGGAGAGAGCGGGTGCATCCTAGGGTGGTGAAGCCGGAGTGGGAGGATTCATAACTGGAGGAGTTGCGACATGGGGGGCACTGCAGGGGACTAGATGGAAGCTGTTATAGAAGACTTGGAGTGGTGGTTCGATGGTCTATCTGCTGGGGTTGATGATCGGGGTTGGGACCATCTTGAGGATGATGAGTTGGACCTGACACTTAATGTTCTAGTTGAGTGTGGGCCATATTAGAGGCACATCATGTGGTGGGTATCCGTAGCGTGCCATGTGGCATGAGAGGTGCATGGAGGGGTGGAACCTCCTCCAAGAAAAGGCTGCGTTAGGGACCAAAGCCGACACGAGGGGAGGATGTATGCCCACTGGCCATTTTGGGACCCCGATATCCACCAGTTGGAAGGGAAGCTTTATTTTTTTTGTATAGGGATATGAGCCCCAGTTTTGTATATACATATTTTTACATGAGCCTATGGGAGGCAGTTTTTTGATGTATCCCCCATAAGGCTACTATGTATATGCCCCAAGAGGGCTATTTTTGTACATGACACACATTTTTTATTATATATAAATATATAAATATATATATATACACCATTTTTGTGGCATATAATGTATGCGTCTCTTTATGTATGTGATGTTTGAGTATTTTGCTTTATGTTTCCTATGTGTTGATGTGATGCCTATGTAGTAGTTGATACTGACATATTTGTTTTGGGCATGTATTATCGACTTTAGGACTTATGATGATGATATACATGTATGTGTAGTCGTAAATGAAACACATAAACGTATTTATGGATGTTTTATATGTAGGGTTATGCAACCGGGTTATGTACTAGGTGCCAATTAAATACCTCATTGGTGACGGAGTCAGCAAATGCATTGGTGTTTCTTAGTATATGTGTGAAAGTTATGATTTCAAACTGTCTAATGAGAAGGGGCACATGCATAAAAGTTTGGAAGAGGAGCGGGTTGCGTACACAAAATACATTATTAAACTGTGATATGACAAGTTGGGAGTCAAGGTGTACTTGTAGATGGTGAATGCCTAGGTGTAGGGAATCACTTAATTGACCTATTACAGCATCGCACTCTGATTGGTTGTTTGTAAGTTCCCCCAAGAAAACCTCGCAGGTGTGGTGGAGTGTATGGGAGCGGGAATACATAACCCAGGAAGCAGATGATAGATGTTTGGACCATCGACTGGCATTGTCTGCATATCTTATGTAGATGTCCAACTCGGAGGCCATCTGCATTTAAGAAGAGAGGTAGTTTTACTTTCTAATTCAAGATAGTGTGAAATGAAAGCAAATTTTTTGACACAAATAAGAATATCAAAGGTTGGTGTTGGATGTCTTGTTTGTGTTGCGGGGAATGCTTGTAGGTGGTCCGCGTCTTCGTCGGAAGACGAGGAATCATTGCAAGTGAGGACAACGACTAAAGGAGATTCAAAATCAATGGTATCTGGTAAGGCCAGTGTTACTTCCTCCGTTTGTGACCTTTGCGGGGTTATGCAAAGCGGTTGTAGATCTTTCATTCTCATTAGTTTGAGCCGAGCTTGTCGTTCGACGTGCAAAATGGAGCATTGAAAGGAGAAGTGGGTGGTCTATCCACAATATCGGTAAGGTATTGGTACGCATGGACATAAGCATTCTTGGTATTCCTAAGTCTTGATTTGATCCATGATGCATGTAATGGTGCTAGGGGGGAGCATATGTGTGGAATGCCCACATGAAGAACATTCATCGTGTGGCGGTGTTGTTGTAATATTAAACGGTTCTTGCGAAGGTATAGAGTCAACAGAATATATACCAAGACTACTTAGCATGACCGAGAAGTTAAGTTCTATAGTCTCAGTGAAATTATAAGCTCGGATTCATTATAAACATATGTAGAACTCAAATTATCCATAAACAAACATAGATTTTGGATTTCATAGAATTTGATTCTAAACAAACAAGATGGGGTTCTTGGCTCTCTAGCAATAGGATTTGACCGTTATATGTTTAGACAAAACATAGTTCGACTGTTAATCGACTGAAGTAATTCGAAACTTTGGCTCTTTATTTTATTTATCTGGAGCACTATGCTCAACACACTTAGGATAGAGAACTCCACATTCTCTAAGTAACGTGTAATGTGGATTTTCGAATCGTATACCAAGATTATGAAAACTCACAAGACATAGTTCCTAAATTATATAACCCTTAATCATTATTTATAGATCTCAACTAGAGCTCAACCCTGTAATTTTTGTATGTAATTTAATTAGAAAGGAAATTATATAGAAAGGATTGGAGATCGTCTTCCACATTCAATAGAATATTATTCAAATAATAAAGGTTTTTCACACTTGAAAACTATTTTTCATTATTTATCGAAATAACATATGTTTATAAAATGGTTCCTTATCGACAATCAACATATGCTGATGAGTTTCAATTTTCTTTGTAGTGTGACTCTTATTGAAAAATTAAAAGTACACTTTTGAATAGGATAGGGCAAGGAAGATCTTCGTGAAGATTTCAATTTTTTTGGTGTTGTCTTTGTTATGATATTGAATTTTCACTGTGAATGATTTTTAACTCCCTCAATTTTCTAATGATAGAGTTTAGGAAAAAATAATAAAAAATAGCAGTCTTTAATGAAATTCAAAAAAGTTATACCATGAAAAACTAGATTCAAAGGTGAATCTATTGGTATAAATTCTGACAATAAATCTATGATTTTGCATGGTTTTGAGCTTTCCAAAGTGACATGTTGTTGTAAATTGCAGAAATGCTCGTCTGTTTTGCAGGTTTTGTTGACCAAAACTCTAAGCCGAGAGTTTGATCAAACTCCCATATGAAAGTTTAATAAACTCCCATATGAAAGTTTGATAAACTCTCAATCGAGAGTTTTTTTGAAATGCAATGATTTCATTGGCCAAAACTCTAGGCCAAGAGTTTGATAAAATCTCATACGAAAGTTTAAAAACTCTCATCCACGAGTTTAAACTCTCAACCAAGAGTTTTATTAAACTCTTTCTTGAGAGATTATGTTGACATTTTTTGCATGTTCTCTAACACATGCTTCTTTTCTCCTCTAATCCTTTGTCAAAAACTGTTACCGAACTTCATGTTTTCACTCGGTGGAAAAAACATGGATAAAATTGACGCATGAGAATAAGGTGTTATGGGCACAAATAGCTAGGAAATAATAAAATAAGCAAGATAATATAATAATAAATATTAAGGATATTAATAAACAATAAATAATAAATATATTGACATTTAATAAATAAACACAATGAAAAGTAAAAAAGGGGAATAAAAAGACATGTATTTTATGTAAAAAGGTACCAAGTCCCCTATGCATTATTTATGTGGGGAATATTCATTGTAATCAATCATATTCTTATCAAATATTTGTTTCACATATATATTTTTCTCTTTCAATGAGTCAATCTAGAGAGCAGTTGCTCATTTGGTATTAGATCCAGCATAGGACAACCATATAATAGCGAACTGAATTCCAACGTCTATACATGTTCTGCACTCACCATACAACCCAATTTCCATTTCCATACAACACAATTAGTCCGGCTGCCATTGATTCCGTACTATTCCAATTGTCTGTACATTCAATTTTCGCTCCTTATCACCCACACAAATAATCATATAATCATCAATACATTCAATTTTCACTCCCCATCATCCATACAAACAATCATACAATTATTAGTACAATTACCAATTGTCTAGTCAATTACCAGTCCTATAATCAATTTCCAGTCCTTACAATTACCATTCGTACAGTCCATTTCCAGTCAATCACCAATGTATCCTATTAGCAGTCATCCATATGCTATCAAGTTGTCAACTCTTTCACTGTCCATACTCCATCTATACAATCCTTGAGAATTTAAAAAATCAATTATGTACAAGTTTGTATGAATTGGAAGTTTTGGTTCACCCGCACAACATACAAGGTCCATACAAAAATCTAATTCAATCAAAGTTGTTCCATAGTACACTCGCCTTGACAACAAGGAAAATGATGGATAAAATTGAGAGAAGAGAAGCACAATACAATAAGTTTATTAAGGAACAAAATAGAATCAACAAAATAATAGTGCATAACTATAATGGTATGAAAAGTGACCAAGAAGAACTAAAATATCTGGTTAATAAAACCCAAACACAACTTAACAATACAATATACAGAATCATGAGTATTTTGAGTCTCCATCCTAGTAACACATAGAGCACTTCCTTGAAACACACCCTGTGGAGCTCATCTAACCCACGACTTATTTCATCTAATATACCTTTCATCTCACCTACATTACCACCATCATACGTTAACATGGGATATCCTCACCCTGTATCACAATATCAACTTGTTGTTGCAGCAACATCCCCCCCAAAATTTTGTAGATATTGGGGCCCCTCCTTTTTATTTTCCTAAGAAAGTCCGGTTAAAAGGATTAAACCTCCTTTGAAAAGCTTTTGAACTTAGTTTGCTTCAAGTGGGAACCTATTTTTAAAAGTTTGAAGTTTTTCTTCTAAGTCAAAACTCAAAACTCTCTCCCGAAACGGCGGGAGAAATCGGGATGTTCACCCGCAACTTCGGAAAGACTTAAAGTTTTGCCCCGAAACGGCGGAAGCACTTGAAAAGTTTCGCCGCAACGGGCGCCCTCTTACCAAGTCCCCGGGCCATCCACTTTGTGGGAAAGACTTACCAAACTTTTTCGTCATTTGTGAAAAAACTTCTCGAGTCTTTCCGTAACAGCGGAACAACTCAAGAAATTACGCCGCGATAAACTTTCGGGAGAGTCAATTTCGGAAAAACTCGCAAAGTCCTCCCAAAACGTCAGGATAACTCACGAACTTGCGCCACAAATGTCTCTTAGCTCGACGAATCTGGAACAACTCACCAAACCTTTCCGCCAAAGCAGAGCATCTTTCTCATCTCTCCTGCAATAAGCGGATGCCTCGCCAAGCCTCCCGCTCTTTGAGAGGAACTCATGAGTTCTGGCTGCAACTGCGGGCGAAACTCACGAGTCCTTGCCGCAATTGATGGTCATACTTAAATTCCAAACATGGTGAAATGATCCCGCCGTACCTAGGCTTAACCCCGTTTTAATGTCTCCACCTACCCAATTAAAAGCCCACACATGTTGGGTCATATATAAGGGCGGTGGGGGTTTATTGTCCCCATTGTTAGATTTTGATTCGAAGAACACTGTTTGAGAGATTGCACAGTTTTACTCCAGCTCAGCACATTCACCACCGTGTCAGCCTCGCTCCACCACTGTTTCATCTCCAGGTAGGTGTTTCTACCATTGTCTTTGTCTTATCTATACGTTGAGGATTTCTTGGGTGTTTTCTGTTTCATTACGTGGCCGGTAGGCACTAGTAGCAATGTATCCTTTAAAAGTTTACGGCCGCTGCGGCTCCCATAGAATTTTCACTGCTGGTAGCTAGGATTCATAGCTCATTCCCAATTGGTCCATGGTTACTAGGTCATTCAAACCTAGTCAGTTCCACCGGCCGCAGCTCTATCATAAAACCTGCCCAGGCCGAATCAATGCACTCAATCCTTTTCCTGTCGAACAAAAGGAAGTGTTAGTCATAACTGACCGAGATACTCAACCGATCAGTTAGATACCAGTTATCAAAAGCAGCTTTGTTCTATGTTTTGTTTGTTTTTCTTCCTCATAGGATTTCCCAATCCAAGCCAGCCTACCATTAGCCGTTAGAAGTGCTTATGATGAAGGACATCCTATCTCCAAAGACTGGGAGGGAAGTGGGTTTTACACATCGTATGCCTACCTTTTCGGAAGCATTTCAAAAGTTCCTTCCTTCCTTTGCTTCCCTATAAAAGTCAAGAAATGACCATATTTGTTTCCTTGGATAATCTATGTTTGGTTTGATTCCCCAGCATGCGGCTTTACAATTCGTTTATATTTATCATCAGCATGCTAAACCTGTCTTGCTCTATGTTATGCTCGCATAATGTTTTACAATTTTATATTCATTCACATATGGTTGCTGACAGGGATAAGCCATGATGCCAAAAGGTGGTAGAAAGAAAGCTAAAATGATGGAGCCAGAGCTAGTGCAACCAAAGACTGAAACTCTTTTCCAGGATACAAAGTGCACCACTGGCGTCCCTCCCGAGGTCAGGTGGGGAGATGTTTACAGGATGACCAGGGACCAAGACATCCCAGATGTGTTATTAGAAGAAGAACAAATCTACTTAAACATCAGGACCTCTGGCATAGCCAGGGCTTCTACTCACCCTGAGCTATTCCCGTGCTCAGAACTGATCGAGTGGATATTGGAACATGCCAACCCACAAATAAGAGTGTTGCATGACAGCAAGGGAGAGCCATTCGCTTCATTCCATCCAACTTATATTGCAGCAGCCTACAAATTCTCACGTCCCCAACAGGCATTGAACGATGAATGGTTGGGACAGATGAATAATTTTGAAATAGCTAAGAGGCTGTTAATCACAGGAAAACAACTGAGGAAAAGGGACAATGATGAGTATGACGTTCAGAGCCTAAGGCCTCCTTTCAGGTTGATTGCCCTTATGCTAAGCATAATTTTCGGCATGCCCGATGGGACCGTATATAGGATACAATGGGCCCCAATAATCCATTCCATAGCATTTAAGGGGACTGTGTTTGATTGGGATACTATCCTCTCAGATAGTTTAGAATCCACTGTGGCCGCAGCTAAGGAAGGTTTGGCCCTGAAAAAGTCATAGTTTTACATGGCTTCATACCTCATTGATTGTATCTTGGCAAATCTCCCTTTCCCTAGGTTAGGTTGCTCATGGGATCAGGCCAACACCTCGGTATACACTGCTTATAAAATACTATGGGCTCAAAATTACAGAGCACACTATAAGCTCATCTGTGAAGAGTTCATTATGCCTCTGTATGAGCAGATGTTCAATGAAGAGCCCAATTGCCTTTCATAGAACGCCATGAAGGTCATGGAAGGTTATGGAGATTTCTACTTCTTAGAAGAGGGTACCTATATCAAGATGTTCAGAGGCACTAAACCACCAAACATCCTACCAAAATACGCCACTGATTATGTAGTCCTAAAAGAAGCAGTCAGGCAAGTTTTCCTTGATGGAATAGGGGGAGTTCTTAATAAGCAACACAAGGCTTCCTTCCCTCCTTTGCCTTTCTGTATAGGAGCCTATAAATTCTCAGGGGTTGCAGTAGCCGAAGAGTTCATCCAGGAGTTGAAAGCTTTTCACTTCGGTGAGGCAATCTTCCATAGAAATGACAGGCGGAGCAATGTTGTGGAGCATTGCAAAGAGTTTTATGCTCATTTTGAGTATGCCCATTACTATGATGCCAAAGAAGAAGTGTTCAGGGGAATCAGTAACATGACTGAGTTGCAGATTTGTCATCACGGCAGTGGAGCTAACTCTAGATCTGCCACAGCCTGAGAAACCAGTATGCAGAAAGAAAGGGAAGCAGCTGAAGCCCTGGCCTGTGAAGAACAAAGACTGAAAGAGGAAGCAAGATTGCAGAGAGAAGCTGAGGAAGCAAGACATCAGAAGGAAGCAGAGGAGAAATAACAGAAGGAAGCAGAGAAACGAGAGTAGAGGAGGCAATTGAAAATCAACAGCGGGCTGAAGAAGAAGAAAGAAGGCGTAAAGCTGAAGAGGAACAAAAGGCGGAAGAAGAACTTAAGACCAACGAAGATGCCCAGGCGGGTGGCTCTAGCACCCAAGATATGGAAATAGACCCATATCAGGTAGTGTAGACCCCAACCATGGAGACAAAACTCCATATAAGAGATCTCCCGATCATCCCTTACACCCCATCCGAAGATCATACTGTGTCCCGATGGGATGAATTTGTGTATTATAAGAAGAGGAAGGCGGTGGTATTGAAGTCGGAAGAGAGGATAAAGAGACTTTTCCAAGCAGATATTGTCACCCAGCGGGAGACCACGGTGATGCAAAATACAAATAAGGCTCCCATAGCCATGGAATCCGCCGCTATGTCAGCAGCAAAAGCAACAAAATATAATGTGATTGATATGGTCAAATAATTTGAGTCAACAAAGAGGAGAGCTCGCATGCTGCAACATACTGTGGCTAACGAGCAAGCTTAAAGGATATTGTAGTGAATAAATATAATCGCCTGTCTGCTGATCACAAGGAGTTGTCAGATAATTATCACCATCTGGAAGCAGATAAATAGGCAATGGTTGAACAACTAGAACAAGCAGAAAGCAGAGTGATGGATATGTCTCCCTTTCATGAGCAGTCCTGTGACATTTTGAGACAAATGCATGCCACACAGGAGCTGATTACTAAGGAAGTGTGCAGGCTCAAAACCATGCTGGTTAGATTGAAAGAGGTCGATGCCGAAGCCACCAGGCTTAAAGGAAAATACACTCAGGTTAAAGCAAACATTTTAATCCAGATGGAGTGGAGAGAAGGGAAGGTGGATTTCCCTAAGCATCTCCCGTTCAAATCTGTAGATGGTTTTAAGGAGGGAGGCTGTAGCTCTCATGGAGTTTTGCCGAAATTGTGGTGATGGCTAAAATCCAGGGAACAATGGGGAAAGGAAACAACCTGTATCAAAAGATTCATGAAGTACATGAAAAATGCAAGCTTATGTTTCCTCAGACCCTGGATGATTTTCCAAGCAAAGAGCAGCGTTTGTTAGATTTGAAGGAAGAGCTGGGCATTCAAATAAAATATGTAAAAAATATTGATGTACTGGCCACCGATAATCTTCATCACTATATTGGACTGTCATCAGTATACAATCATTTGCTTAAGGAGATCCACCAGGCAGCAAGAGTAGAAGTTCAGGGTATTGAAGCAGAGCTTGGTAAGCATGTGACTTCACAGAAGATCCTGCTCCCCTCAAACGCAAATGTGGTTGTAAGAGACGCTGGTATATGGTTCAGTTATATTGCTGAAGAAGAGAAGAAGGCAGCAGCAACAGTAGCAGCCAACGCAGGCACATCATCCCCAACAGAAGTATCACCCCAAGGATAAATGCGCTAGACATAATGCATTGTTTTGTTTTGGTCTTCTGTTTTTGTCCCTATGGTTAGAGCGTTGAATCATCAGGACAACTGTCCTTTTCTATTTTTGAGAAAGAATTTTATAATGGAAAAGGGCCACGAATTGTTTATTGCTGGGAAAAGTCTTTAAAGGATAGGTGTAAAAGGCCAGGTGGAAACCCAAGAGGCATTTTGTAAAGATATAAATAGAGGCTTAGGGAATAGTGTAGAGGACTTTTGGTAGGGGAATAGGATTTTCTGAGTCTGTACAAACTACTTTGCGCTTGCTCCAAGAAAGTTGGATTTTCCTATAAGAGCCTGGAGAGGACTTTTTTTTTTCCTGAGAATGGGTTTTGGACGCATGTTGGACTATTCATGTGGTGTTCATATTTTACAGTGAGATCTTTCTGTGCTGCCGTGAATTATTTCTACGCTTTAGATGATCTTACATTATTTTATGTGCAAATGATGTTTTCTCCACATGAGTAGTGGAATGCTTTTTTTATGAATTAAAAGCTATCTTTTATATCTTTAATCTCCTGTTGTAGATGTATCTTTATGGTTTAATGGCTATCTGTTGATCTTTGGATGCTCTCTTTAGCACATTACTCATATTTACAGTTTTGGTCCTTGCAAGGATAGATTAGATTTATTTCAGTTTTAGACACATATTTTCTTCAAATTCTGCATTTAGATTAAATTAGCTTAGGCACTTGCATATCATCTTAATAATAAAATTTCAAAAGAACGGTGGATCGTGCCATAATCGGTGTAAAAGAAAGCAAATCTGACGGTTGCCGGAACCGCTAACCGAACGGATTCCCCATACCAAACGGTGGACAATCTAATTGGGATAGTGTATCGGGGAGAATCCCTTTCTGCTTGATGCTGCTATCTTCGGGGCATCAACACAACCCTTAATGATATACCCACCAAGGGAAAAATTGGAGTTATCAAAATATAATGGAAGCAAAAATTAGTGCATGGCTTGGTTCAACAAAGAAGAAGAGTATTTCAATATATAAAACATAAAAAGTGATGAAGAAAAGGTTAAACATGCCTCCATGCATCTATAAGTTGACGTGTATAATTGGTACATGTGGTGGAAAGGATCCAAAACACGTTATACAACTTGACGAGAACTCGACATTGTTCTCGTTTTTTGGGGGGTCAATTTTAGTGACTGTTTTTACCTTTGTTTCAAAAAGTGTGTATATTGGTAGCACCATTTTTCATTTTCATCCATTTTTTTGTGATTTTGAAACTTCTTGGTCATAAAAAAACTATAACTTTTATTTACAAGGGACTTTTTCCAAACTTTATAGAAAAATCTACATTTAATAGCTAGTTATAGTAAAAAAAATACACACATTTTTGAATTTTTGTAAGATTTAGAAGCTAGTTAGAACAAAAAATATATGCATTTTCAAAGTTTTTTCATCAAGCTTTTATCTTAAAGAAGTCATTTTTTGGGCAAATTTCTAAACAAAATGAGAAAAAAAGACATTTCAAATAATTTTTTCAACATATTTTCTGCTAGATTTGATGTATAAAAATGATACTCTTTAACAATGTTTTCCATAAAGTGATGATTCACATAAACTCAACAAAACGTATACAATATATTTCTAAATATCATATTAAAAACATAACAGTTATTCTCAAAATGAAATCTTCAATTCAAAACATTACAAAAATATCTTATCAAAATTTTGTCAGCTTTGACATTTTTGTCAACGATATGAAACTAATCAACAAGATCATGAAACCTGGAATCTTCATTGAAATTGACATTTTATGTTGGTTGTCTCTCTTCTTGGACCTCAATATGTTCTTCCATTGGGTCCTCTACTTCTTCAATCACCTAAAATCACTTAATATTGCATAGTGTCGATCCCATTCCAAATGTGATGATCAAGGGAGATGCATAGCCCTTAGGCTATGAATTAGGCATGCCCCCATCCCCGTTCCCAATGAATAGCCCTTGGGATATGCATTGGGAATGCCCCCGTGCCAAATGCATTGTCCGCACCCCGTATCATAGCCCAAGGGCTATGCATTGGGCATGCCCTTGTGCCCAATGCATAGCCTTGGGATATGCTATGGGGCGCCTGGGGGAGGATCAGAGCTCCTCCTCACTTCCCAAAGTGACGGGCCTAGTTCATCGTTTTGGAAAGCGGGGAGGAGCTCCGCTCCTCCCCCAAGTTTCCTTTCGGTGCATGTAGGGTGGGCATTCCTAAGGGGGACAGGGGACATAGCTTCACTCCCCCTTAATCCCCTTTGGGCGCCCATAGCACCTTCCCATCGGGAGGAGTGATTCTCGGCCAAAGGGAGCTAGGGGGGAGTGAAGCTCCACCCTCGGGCCCCCTTTGGGTGCCCACAATGCCCACCTATTGGGCGTTGTGGGCCCCCAAAGGGAACCCGCGGGGAGATCCTCCCCGTTGCCAAAGGGGCGGGTCGAGCCTGCCCCTTAGGCAGCAGGGAGGAGATTTGCTCCTCCCCTTGGGTGCCCTTTGGGTTCCCAATGCATATCCCACGAGCTATTTCATAGGTCGTGGGCTATGCAATGGGCACCCAAAGGGTGCCTAATGCATAACCCTTGGGCTATGCAATGGGTGCCCAAAGGGATTCTCATCACATAGCCCGTGGTCTATGCAATGGGCCACCCATAGGGCACCCAATGCATAGCCCACGGACTATGCATTGGAGGTATCCCAATGCATAGTCCGTGGGCTATGCATTGGGTGCCCTATGGGTATCCCAATGCATAGTCCGTGGGCTATGCATTGGGATACCCATAGGGCACCCAATGCATAGCCCACGGACTATGCATTGGGTGCGGCTATGCATTGGGTTCCCTATGGGTGGCCCATTGCATAACCCATGCATAGGGCCGCCCCTTTGGGCGCCCGATGCATAACCTAAGGGTTATGCATATACCATGGGCTATGAATTGGGACGCTCCTTTGGGCACCCAATGCATAACCCGAGGGCTATGCATATCCCAAGGGCTATGCATTGGGCCGCTCCTTTGGGTGTGAGGCGATGGAAGACCTTGCAAAGGCTAAGTACAAGATATTAAGGAGGGTTGCATGATTGAAGTTTTGGCCACAAAAGATCCACGTGGTTATCCATTCTGAATTGCAAAAGTTATGAAGGTCAATAAAGAAAATGAAGAGTTTATATCTATTGAAGTACATTGGTATGCAACATACACACAACCATTCGATGGTGTGTACAAGCCGAAGATGGTGGTTGAGAAAAAGGTTTGCAAAAAGAGAAAAAGAAAGGGTCAAAATGTAAATCATCGTCACATAGACATTTTGAAATTAGAGGATGTTGACATACTAGTTTATGACTTCCAGTTGACAAGGAAAGGCACTCTTCACTCCAAGACTATAGAGATAATAATCAAAATATTGTTGGCACCATAAATAGTTGCAACATGGGAGTCTTCTAAAACAAGGCGTAGATCTAGAAGGAATACGACATATGCAATGTTGGGCGTACTGGAAGATTCATATGGTGCACTCATTGATAGTAGAGAAGAATACGGGTCATCTACATCTTCATCCAGTCATTCATCTGAAGAAAATGTAGCTTCTGATGGTGTGTCAGAATACATGTGTTGATTTGAATATTTGCACATGAAACATTTTGTCTTTTTTATTAATATGCCATTGTTTGTATGGAAACTCTAAAGGAGTGATTGAATTTTGATATGAATTACTTGTACGTATTATGGTTTAATATATGATTTTATGATGAATATCATAATTTCTTTTTTATATGAAAAGAGTGGTCAAATTATTTCTTGAATAATTTGTGTTTAACTCGGTGCAACTTTTATATAGTGTTACTAAGAGATTAAATAAGCACAATTTTCAATTATGATAAAAATCATATAAAAATGCTAGGTTTTGAAAAAGTGTTCTACTCGTAACATTAGTTTTCAATTCAGAGTTTGATTTTAAGGTTTTTGCAAACAACAATAAGAAATGTTTTGGTTTATTTCTATATTTTTGACCCCAAATAAAAAAAGTGGTGCTACCGGTAGCACCACTTTTTGATTTGGGGTTGTTTTTTGGTGTTTTTTATGCAAAAATATGGGGTTTTATGGTTAGAGTTCTCGTTTTGAGTATAAAGTTCTTGTCAAGTTGTATAACTTATTCCAATCATTCATATAATTGGGACTCGTTCAAAAATGATTTTCTTTAAATATTCCAAGGTATTTTCGAAAATGAATTCTTTTCCAAACTCACTAAGCTGCAACAGAAAGGAAGTGTGGGTGAATTTACACATGAATGGGTAGCTCTTGCTACATGAGTATTCATGTTTTTTGAGGATCAACTACTCCAGACTTATGTGGGGGGACTATAACCACATATCCAAACATGTAACATACCCATTACCCTAAATACTATATTTGGGGTATGGGGTATAATTTGTTTCCTTTATTAGATATATGAATAAGATGTTTAAATCTACACTTATTGAATATTCTTCTCTAGTTAGGAATATGCATTATAATAGTTAACTAATAATTGCAACATCGTGACTTTGTTAACGTTTTTTAAAACTATCTAAAAATCTTTAATGTAAGGATTATAATCTATAACTCCCACATGTTAATATAACATTTAAGAACATCAAAACTAATAAATTGTTAAACTATAATTCATTACACCCTTCTATATGATCAACATAAAATATCAATAGCATATTCTCAACTCAAGTGACCATTCACGAAGATTGAATCCATTAAAATTTGAGTGGTACTTAAGACTCTCAAAATCTAATTAAGTATATAAATTCTTTCCTCATATTTGGTCATACTCTAATAGTTCTCATGCAATTATAATATTCAACATTTATGAATTTACTACCATATGTTATAAGTAATATAAGTAATAAGTTAGTTTACACTTGTAGCCACTTATATGTTTACTTATCAATCATAATACCATTATAAATATGTACATTAGATATAAGGATTTCTACCTTTGACACCTCATTTATAAATCTACCATTACTAATGAAAATTATAGATGTTAGTTAGCATTATAACAAAACTTGTATTTACCATAAATTCCCTATCACGAGTTTCTTGAATAACTACTTATGTAAAAGGCTGATACAAGTTAAATGATTTCAAACTATTCACTATTCATGATAATGATATCAAGTCAACCCTTCGGCCAACTACATTGGATTTTACAATATAATACTTATTTAACAACAATCATTATGTAATTTGAATTGTACTATATCAATCAAAACACAAAACACATACATAGTAAGACAAGGTATAGTCCTCAACATACTAATCATATTTTTATTTTTAGTTGATCATTTATCATTGAAAGTCAAAACTATCTAATTAGTCCAAACTGTCTCAAGGAATATAAAGACAATCAAATACTTCTTTAGATATCTACCCATCGATATGATATTCTATCTATGTTTCAATGAAGTCCAATAAAGTGCAGTAACATATTGAATACATTTGCACTTATGTAAGTATTTGATGTCCCTTATGCATTGATTTCATCCTTTTGTAACTATTAAATTAAACAATAGCATACTAAATAATGGCATTGTTATCCTGTAATTCCCTCTAGTCCATTATGAGTGAGTAAGAGCAATATCATATATAAGAATCTTTATGTATATAATATAATCAAATAACATTAACATAACATATGAAGAGTATTTAGTTGAAATAAATTAATTGAAGCAACCAAATGTGTGTCTAGAACATTCCACTCAATCATAGACATTATGTTCATCTTATACACTTTCAACTGAGAGGCCACCCCCAAGTTGGGAATGGTATCCAGTAAGGTGTAAGGTCAACATAATATATACCAAGACTCCTTAACATGATCGAGAAGCTAATTTCTATAGTCTCAGTGAATTGATAAGCTCGGTTTCATTATAAAAATATGTAAAACTCAACTTCTCCATAAACAAATATAGAGTTTGGATTTCATATAATTTGATTCTAAACAAACAAGACGGGGTTCTTGGCTTTCTAGCAACGGGATTTGACCGTTATATGTTTAGACAAAACATAGTTCGATTGTTAATCAATTGAAGTAATTAGAAACTTTGGCTCTTTATTTGATTTATCTAGAGCACTATGCTCAACACACTTAGGATAGAGAAGTCCACATTGTCTAAGTAATGTGTAATGTGGCTTTTCGAATCATATACCAATATTATGGAAACTCACAAGACAAAGTTCCTAAATTATATAACCCTTAACCATTATTTATAGATCTCGACTAGAGCTCAACCTTGTAATTTTTGTATCTAATTTAATTAGAAAGGAAATTATATAGAAAGGGTTGGAGATCGTCTTCCACATTCAATAGAATATTATTCAACTAATAAATGTAGACTTGAAAACTATTTTTTATTATTTATCGAAATAACATATGTTTAGAAAATAGTTCCTTATCGACATATGTTGGTGAGCTTCAATTTTCTTTTTAGTGTGACTCTTATTGAAAAAAATAAAAGTACCCTTTTGAAGAGGATAGGGCAAGGAAAATATTCGTGAATATTTCAATTTTTTTGGTGTTGTCTTTGTTATGATATTGAATTTTCACCGTGAATTATTTTTAACTCCCTCAATTTTTTAATGATAGAGATTAGGAAAAAATAATAAAAAATAACAGTCTTTAATGAAATTAAAAAAAAATTATACCATGAGAAAGTAGATTTAAAGGTGAATCTATTGGTAGAAATTTTGACAGATAACTCTACGATTTTGCATGGTTTTGAGCTTTCCAAAGTGACACGTTGTTGTAAATTCTAGAAATGCTCGTCTGTTTTGCAGGTTTTGTTGACCAAAACTCTAGGCCGAGAGTTTGATCAAACTCCCATATGGAAGTTTGATAAACTCTCATCCGAGAGTTTTCTTGAAATGCAATGATTTCATTGGCCAAAAATTTAGGCCAAGAGTTTGATAAACTCTCATGCGATAGTTTAAAAACTCTTATCCATGAGTTTAAACTCTCAACCGAGAGTTTTATTAAACTCTCGTTTGAGAGCTTATGTTGAATTTTTCACATGTTCTCTCACACATGCTTCTTTTCTCCTCTGCTCCTTTGTCAAAAAAGCGTTATCAAACTTCATGTTTTCACTTGGTGGAAGAAACATGGATAAAATTGAAGCATGACAATAAGGTGTTATGGACACAAATAACTAGGAAATAATAAAATAAGCAAGATAATATAATAATAAATATTAAGGATATTAATAAAAAATAAATAATAAATAATAAAGATATTAACATATAATAAATAAACACGATGAAAAGTAAATAAGGGGAATAAAAAGACATGTATTTTCTGTGAAAAGGTACCAAGTCCGGTATGCATTATTTATGTGGGGAATATTCATTGTAATCAATCATCTTCTTATCAAATATTTGTTTCACATATATATTTTTTCTCTTTCATTGAGTCAATCTAAAGAGAAGTTGCTCATTTGGTATTAGAGCCAACGTAGGACAACCATATAATAGTGAACCAAATTCCAGCGTCTATACACGTTCTACACTCACCATACCATACAACCCAATTGACATTTCCATAAAACACAATTAGTCCAACTTCCATTGATTCTGTACTTCTCCAATTGTCTATACATTCAATTTCCGCTCCTTATCACCCACACAAACAATCATATAATCATCAATACATTCAATTTTCGCTCCCCATCACCCATATAGATAATCATACAGTGGTTCGTACAATTACCAATTTCCCAGTCAATTACCAGTCGTATAATCAATTTCCAGTCCTTACAATTACCAATCGTATAGTCAATTTCCAGTCAATCACCAATCTATCCAATTAGTAGTCATCCATATGCTATCAAGTTTTCAACTCCCCATTTTCACTGTCCATACTCCATCTATACAATCCTCGAGAATTTAAAAAATCAATTCTGTACAAGCTTGTATGAACTTGAAGTTTTGGGTCACCCGCACAACATATAATGTCCATACAAAAATCTAATTCAACCAAAATTGTTCCAAAGTACATGCACCCTGGCAACAAGGAAAATGATGGATAAAATTGAGAGAAGAGAAGCACAATACAATAAGGTTATTAAGGAACAAAATAGAATCAACACAATAATAGTGCAAAACTATAATGGTATGAAAAGTGATCGGGAAGAACTAAAAGATCTATTTAATAAAACCCAAACAAAAATTAACAATAAAATATACAAAATCATGAGTATTTTGAGTTTCCATCCTAGTAACACAGAGAGCACTTCCTTGAAACACACCCTGTGAAGCTCGTCTAACCCACCTCCTATTTCGTCTAATCTACCTTTGATATCACCTACATGACCACCATCATACATTAACACGGAATATCCTCCCCCTATATCACAATATCAACCACTGATGATATACCCACCAAGGGAAAAGTTGGAGTTATCAAAATATAATGGAAGCAAAAATTAGTGCATGGCTTGGTTTAACAAACATAAGAGTATTTCAATATATATAACATAAAAAGAGATGAAGAAAAGGTTAAACACGTCTCCATGCATCTAGAAGTCAACTCATATAATTGGTATATGTGGTGGAAAGGAGCCAATCATGCATATAATTCTAGGCCTCGTTCAAAAATGATTTTTTTAAATGATTCCAAGGTATTTCCGAAAATGAATTCTTTTCAAAACACACTAAGTTACAACATAAAGGAAGTGTGGATGAATTTACACATGAACGGAAAGCTCTAGCTACATGAGTATTCATGTTTTTTGATGATCAACTACTCTAGACTTATGTGGGGGTCCACTATAACCACATATCCAAACATGTGACATACCCATTACCCTCAATACTATATTTGGGGTATGGGGTATATTTTTTTTCTTTTATTAGATATATGAATAAGATGTTTAAAGCTACACTTATTGAATATGCTTCTCTAGTTAGGAATATGCATTATAATTAGTTAACTAATAACTGCAACATCATGACTTTGTTAACGGTTTTTAAGACTATGTAAGAATCTCTAATGTAAGGATTATAATCTATAACTCCCACATGTTAATATAACATTTAAGAACATCAAAACTAATAAATTGTTAAACTATAATTCATTATACCCTTCTGTATGATAAAACATACAATATCAATGGCATATTCTCTACTCAAGTGGCCATTCATGAAGATTGAATCCATAGAAGAGTTGTACTTAAGACTCTCAAGATCTAATTAACTATGGAGATTCTTTCTTCATATTTGGTCATCCTCTAATAATATAATTACTTATCAATCATAATACCATTTTTTTTCCTGAGATTTTTCCTGGGAAAATGTCCGTAATTTTATTTCAAAAAGATGATTAAAATTACATTCTACAGATGTAGTAGAATCACAAGGATCCCTACATTTTCACATATTTCTGTCCCATATAAGCAGATACAACAGCTTATAAAGAGCTGAACCAAAAAAAAGATAAACCCAATAAAACTTCACCACAAGAAGATGAATCTTGAACAGTAAAGAGAAACCCAAAAGACGTCTTCAAACCGAAACCCTCAGCAGGAGAAGCAAGCAGATCCAAGTCTGTGGACAAGCAGCAAACTCTGGATCTCCCAAACTGGCGAACTCAGCCAGCAACTACTGATGAAGAAAAACGGCCAGACACTAGCTGGCCCTTGCTGCTGCGGGCTATAGCGAGCCGGGCGGCGTGCTGCGAGAGACGCTGGGGACATCCCTGAAATGTAAATCAGCGAAGAGAAACCCGTGGCTCCTGAAAGAAACCTCTGCCACCGGCCTCCAAGAAAGCAACAACAGATCTGCTCGTGATATCAAGAAAAGCAGCAAGATCTAGACTCTGTCATCATGGGACTCCTTCCTTCACCACCGCCATGGCGTCCACGGGCTTCTCTCCATGCGGATGGATCTGTGCTTTTGGTTTCTTCTTTCTGGAAACACGGATCGTCCTGGAAGACCACGATCAGAACCACCGCGGCCGAAGAAGGTGCTGGTGAGCGCTGAGACGGTCGGCCGGAGGTCGCCATAGCCAGTTCTCTTCGCCGCCCCCCCAGTTAGGGTTCTTACTATCAAATCTTCTTATATGCTATCGCGCCGATCCAAAGTCCAAGATCAAGATAGCAGCCCGTCGAAATCTGGATACAAGAACCCTGTTAGGGCCATCTCCGGGACTCACAGCGCCACCACAGAGGGAGAAAACGCCGCCGCCTCCATTAATGCAGGACCGCTAAGACCAGGACCAGAGGGGAAAAAAGGGGTGGCAGCCATGGAAGGAACCATGGCCGCCGAGATTCAATCGTCCCTCTTCCTAGTTGCAGAGCAGCCTCCCCCGCGCTCCCCAGCCATCTCCAAAATCAATCATAATACCATTATAAATATGTACATTAGATATAAGGATTTCTACCACAACTTTTGCATGTTTGACACCTCATTTATAAATCTACCAATAGTAATGAGAATTATAGATGTTAGCATTATAACAACACTTTTATTTACCATAAATTCCCTATCATGAGTTTCTTGAATAACTACTTGAGTAAAAGGATGATACAACAACACTTGTATTTACCATAAATCCCCTATAATGAGTTTTTTTTTATAACTACTTAGGTAAAAGGTTGATACAAGTCAA
Organism: Larix kaempferi; assembly: GCA_027924585.1. Taxonomy (NCBI): domain Eukaryota; kingdom Viridiplantae; phylum Streptophyta; class Pinopsida; order Pinales; family Pinaceae; genus Larix; species Larix kaempferi. The sequence continues at coordinate 104,169 of BSBM01002136.1, read as the reverse complement.
ATGATTTCAAACTATTCATGATAATGATATCAACCCTTCGCCCAACTACATTGGATTTTACAATATAATATTTGTTTAACAACAATCATTATGTAATTTGAATCGTACTATATCAACCAAAACACATACATAGTAAGACAAGGTATAGTCCTCAATATACTAATCATATTTTGATTTTTGGTTCATCATTGATCATTTATCATTGAAAGTCAAAACAAGCTAATTATTTCAAACTATATCAAAGAATATAAAGACAATCAAATACTTCTTTAGATATCTACCCATTGATATGATATTCTATCTATGTTTCAATGAATTCCAATAAAGTACAGTAACATATTTAATACACTTGCACTTATGTAAGTATTTGATATCCCTTATGCATTGATTTCATCCTTTTGTAACTATTAAATTTTAAACAAGAGCATATCTAAATAATGGCATCGTTATCGAGTAATTACCTGTAGGCCATTATGAGTGAGTAATAGCAATATCATAAATCATAACATTTATGATAACATAATCAAATAACATTAACATAACATATAAAGAGTATTTAGTTGAAATAAATTAAATCGAGCAATCGACTATGGGCCTGTAACATTCCATCCAATAATAGGCATTCTGTTCAACTTATACACTTTTAATTGAGAGGTCACCCTCAAGCTAGGAATGGTATCCACTAAGGTGTAGAGTCAAACAAAATATATACCAAGACTCCTTAACAGGACCAAGAAGCTATGTTCTATAGTCTCATTGAAATGATAAGCTTGGTTTCATTATAAACCTATGTAAAACTCAACTTCTCCAACTTCTCCATAAACAAATATAGAGTTTGGATTTCATAGAATTTGATTCTAAACAAACAAGACGGGATTCTCGCCTCTATAGCAACGAGATTTGACCGTTATATGTTTAGACAAAACATAGTTCGACTGTTAATCAACTGAAGTAATTAGAAACTTTGGCTCTTTATTTTATTTATCTAGAGCACTATGCTCAACACACTTAGTATAAAGAACTCTGCGTTCTCTAAGTAACGTATAATGTGGCTTTTCGAATCATATACCAAGATTATGAAAACTCACAAGAGAAGAGTTCCTAAATTATATAACCCTTAACCATTATTTATAGATATCGACTACAGCTCAACCTTGTAATTTTTGTATGTAATTTAATTAGAAAGGATTGGAGATCGTATTCCACATTCAATAGAATATTCTTCAAATAATAAGGATCATAGGTGTTTTTTATATTCAATGGAAAGTTCAAGTCAATTTATATATATAATTTGCATAGATCCATCTTAAAAGAATCTATTAAGCGCTAAGAGGGATCAAATCTCTTGAGCTGCAAATTCTTTCTCAACATTTGCAATCTTCAAATCAAGTATATAATGCAATGTTTATGTTTCTAATTAATATAATTTGTATACTTTATATATATAGCTTTCTAAATATTTTAAATTTAATTTGAGTTGGCATATTATTATATATATATATATATATTAAAGGACACTTGTCAACTCCACAATGAGCATGACAAGTGTTACACATCCTCTACTAGACTGTAGAATACATCTCTTCCACACAATGAAGAACTAGAAATCACTTTCTATATTAGAGAGAGTCTAGATACTGGTATTCAAATAATATTAACCAGATATTATTCTCCACATTCCAGAGAACATTCTACAACTAATAAAGACTGCTGGTGTTGTCCACATTCAACGGAATGTTCAAGTCAATTTATATATAAATGAATAAATTAGGAGAGGAACCGGTTCTCTATGAGACCGCTCCACCTCTGGTAGGATTTTAAACAATTATATATATATGACGTGAAGCCCATAGACTCCGCTGTTAGCTAATTAAAACTAAATAGGTTTTTGGCTCTTAACCATAGAGATTGCGTTTAACAGATAAATAGAGCTCGACTTAATAAACAAACCATAGTTTTTCTCTGTACACATTATATACAATGATTAGAACTCAGTTCTCTGTACACATTATATACAATGATTAGCTAGAACTCAGTTCTCGTTTACTCCACATGGAGTTCATCGCTGAGAACTTACACCTTCAGGGCTTGACTTTGCAAACCATAGGCAGATATAAAATGATCACAAAACAGAACTTCTCCAAAGAAAATGAGTGACGCTCTCTTAAAAGGACCGGTCCTCTTGCAGAGGTCGTCCTTCTCTTCCACCCGCAAAGGTAGCACCATACATATATATAACCTGTAAGAGCAATGAATAGGAACGGCCCTCTCTGTAGAGAGCCCGTCTTTCTCTATAAAATCCATCCAATAAACTCAAACCCATCCAATAAACTCAAACAGTATTCTGTTTCTTCAAGATGGCTTTCTCTATATTTAACAAATTCAAACAACATTTAACTACATCAAATAGATCTATTTTAAAAGGAATCTGCCAAGGGGTTAGAGGAATGAGAGTTACAAACCCTTTTTTAAAATGGAAATGTTGAAGAATTGTGTAATGCAATGTTTATGGCTTTAATTTATATAATTTGTAGTGTTATATATATGTCGTTCTAAATATTTTAAATCTAATTTTACCGAATATGTTATTTTTGATAATATTTATTTTTTATTTTTTATAAAGGACCCATATCTACTATAGGATGAACATTGAAGGAGTTACACATCTCCCCACTACTAAGCTGTAAAATGCATATCTTCGATACAATAAGGAAATGTCAACTCCCTGGAAACCACCCTTTTCATCTCAACAAACTTAACATAACAATCTAGTCAAAAAAGATGGGTCGACTCTCTTGAGACCATCCTCTCTACAAATAATATTTTAATTAAAGGAGTACATACCTTGTTATTATGTTCATTTCCAAACCTCAAAGCTATGCTAGCATCTCTTCCAGATTTTCATCATTTCAACGGAGCCCTCCTCATTAATAAACATATATCTTCATCCAAGGTTGACAGGGTCGGTGGCCTGCTCTCTTTTTCTTCAGGCCACCTCCCTTTCTCCAAAACTCCCCCAAAAAGGGATCCCCAACTCTTGAGGTAATTCCACTTTTACTCCAAGAAAACCCATGGGTGATTTCAATGAGCTTATGTATGCTAATTAATTATTTTACCAAAACTTCCATAAAACGGTTACACACTTTTATTTCATATATATATTAAATAGACAAGTCCATTCCCTATAATTATATAACTTTTATATCTTTGATAACAGTAGATACTCTCATTCTCATACCCATACTCAATATATATAAATAACTATTTTGTAACCACAAATATATGTATTATTTAATTTATAAAAATATGTCACCATATATATTATATGTAATTGGAAAATAATTAAATTAAAATAGATATTAAATTTTATAAATAAATCTTAGCAAAACTCTAAAGATTGGGTGATTATTAGTGATTTATTTTAATTAATTAATAATCATTAATTAATAACGTCCTTATTAATTAATTCTCAAACTTTAAAAACTTATAACCATAAATTCATACTTAAACCTATTGGCTTTAGGCTAATAAGTGAGCATTAACAATTCACCTATTTTCTACATACCATGATGACACCTAGTCATCATTAGGATTTCCAAGGATTCACAAGCTTTCAACCCCCCCTAGTGGATACCGTTGCCCCTATTTTCAACTGCGCTGCCCATTCAGCCCCCTTAGATCTATTTTCATTATTTCATTACTGCATTTTATATCATACATAACATCACCATGCTTTTAACTAGCACATGGCTCCAATCACAAAATCATAATGATGTCTAATGCTACAATGTTCACTAGCAGGGCCTTAGCCTTGAATTCCTCACCATGAACTAGTACATACACATATTTTCATCACATAGATTTCAACAATAGGTGGTCAACAACCATGGATGTTACATCCTCTCCCCCTTAAAATAACATCGTCCTCGGTGTTCCCAATCTTTTAGATATTGCTTCCAACCTTCTGCCGCTTGCACACAATGACATTTCCACTTTTAGTTGCCCTTTGATGGGATTTCCAAGACATTTGCATGTCCAACAACACTTTCAGATGTCTTAAATATTTATTGCATTCAGTCTCACATATGCTCTACAACAAACAAATTCAAGGTTTTTCCAAAACCACACACACACACACATATTCATTCTTAAATCAAAGAATGCACAACAAGAACAAGTGCTTAAAATAAATTATTCATCATGAGGAGTACCATCCTGCTCCTTTGAGATAGTTTTTATTGGTTGACTATGTTTCATTCTTTTTGTTTTTTCCATCCAACAACAATTCCTCATGGCCAGATTTACTCTTAAAGCTTTCAACGTCATGTTTAAACAAGTTAGTTTGCACATGATATATATACATTTTGGGGAAACACTCCCAAGGCATAATAGCTTGTTTATTACATTAATTTTGAGTCAGTCTTCCATTGCACTTGCATTAATCGTTAGCATCATAATATATATCAAATTCACAAGTTATACAAATTAACACTTGAATATCTAAATATTATTGTCATGGAACATTGATATTGGCACTTCCAATTCATATGCCTAACACTTAAGAAATCATCTCAAACTTTGTACATATAATATCATTAAACAATATCCAAATATATGCCTTTCATGTGGTTGTACCATTCCAAGGTACTTTTGCAACAATAGGCATCCTCAACTTTTCTCAAACATTTTGTCATTTACACACACACATGAGGGTCATCTCTTGATGGAACTACCAGTTCTCATGCAAGCCTCCTCAAAGTGTACATATAGAATTTCATAGTCATTATTGCACTTTTTGTAAACAAACGACGCACTCCTGGTGGTATTTGTTATAGTGCAGTCAAATACCACTTGAACAACTCTTTTAGGATCCCCGGGCCTAGCTATAATTGCTAATGAATTACATGCCCATCCAACATGAGAACGATACCCCTTCATTACTATACAATCCCTCAAGCGTATCTCCTACCTGTGCTCTCCAGGATGTGCATACAATCGGGGCATCCCCATAGTTGTTTAAAATAATATCTATTGCTTATTTATTATTATGTTAGTTCCAGTTTATGTTTATCTTCCATATACAAACCTAATTAAAAATGCATAATATTAAATCTATAAAAAAAGCTAGGTGTAAGGAAAAAGTTGTAGAAAATAAAATTGAAAGGTCATTCCAAACAAAATTTTATAACATTTATTCAAGAATGAATGTACCATAATCCATAGATATTGAGAATAAAAAATACCAACCACCACACCTACAAGAAGATAACAAAACAAATTTGGAAGCCCAAAGAACAAAGGAAGGGAAATGTAAACATTGTGGAGAAAAATGGGACCCCAGACACAAGTGTTATGAGGGAGATAATTCAAAAAAATTATATACATGTGAAGCAACTGGAGAAAACAACTCACATGATGAAGAGTCAGACGAAGAAGACAAAGGGGGTCCGAAAAGTATTCCCTTAGAACCAAATGATGAGAACGCACCAAAAGTATCATTAGTAGCCATCACAAGTATCTATTAGCCGCAAACGCTAAAATTAAAAGGGCACATAAAAAAGGTACCAAATATGAAAGTGATGGTAGCAGATGGAAAAAAAATCGAAAGTGTTGGGAAGTGCCACAAGGTTAAATTACAAATACAAGATTATAGCCTATTATTTGACTTCTACACCTTACCATTAGGAGGAGTGGATGTAGTGCTAGGAGTTCAATGGTTACAAACACTAGGTACTTATTCCACTAACCACCTCCAACTCTTTATTAAGCTAAAATGGAAAGGAAAAAAATATAGATTGTATGGGTTCAAAACTCCCCGCACACAAATTGTGTCATCCCATTAGATGGAGAAGCTAATTTTCAACGGGGCACCCACATATATGATACAATGCCATCATTTGGAAGCACTAGCTTTAGAAATAGTTGAATCCGAGTAATTAGAGATCCATGAACTAATTCAAAAACATTAAAAAAAACATTCCAATATCTTCCCATGAATTTTCCACCATAGAGGGAGATTGAATATATAATTGAAGTAAAACCGGTTTCAAGTGTGGTCAAGATTAAAACTTATAGACACCCACATCACCATAAAACAAAAATAGAAAGTGTGATCCGGGATCTACCGAGATGTGGTGTTATTACAAAAAGTAGAAGTCCATACACAACTCTAGTAGTGTTAGTTCGTAAAAAATATGGGTTTGTTAGGGTATGCATTGATTATCGAGGATTACACAAGATAACAATCAAAAACACATTTTCCATTCCCTTCATTGATGAAATTTTGGACAAACTCCATGGGGCTAGTTATTTTTCAAAACTCGATCTAAGATCAAGATATTATCAGATTAAAGTACAGTTGGAAGATGTGGCCAAGACCGCCTTTCAAAGTCATGAAGGACACTTCGAATTTAAGGTGATTCCTTTTGGGTTAACAAATTCTCCTACCACTTTTCAAGTAACCATGAATGAACTATTCCGGCCTTATATGAGGAAGTTTGTGCTAGTCTTTTTTTACAACATTCGTATTTATAACAAGACATGGGAGGAACATCTAAATAATTTGGAATAAGCACTCTCTCTCCTAGAGGAAAACCAATTCCATGCAAAAATGTCAAAGTGTACATTCGACAAGGAAGAAGTGGAGTATCTCAATCACATCATATCAAAAGAAGGTGTCTAGGTAGACCCAAAGAAAATTAAGGAAATCACATAATGTCCCAAATCAAATAACATATCTAAGCTAAGGGGATTTTTAGGTTTGACATGATATTATCATGGATTCATCCAAAACTATGCTCATGTCACTTCCCCCCTAACAAACCTCCTAAAAAATAACTCATTTCAATAGACTAATGAAACAAAAAGATGTTTTCAATCCTTGAAAAAAATTATGTCCACAACCCTTGTATTGTAAACACTTGATTTTACAAAACATTTTGTAATCGAATGTGATGCCCCAGTTTTTGGAATAGGAGTGGTGTTGATGCAAGAAGGACACCCGATAACATTTCAAAGTTGGAAACTAAATAAAAGAGAATTCCTAAAATCCATGTACAACAAATAAATACTATCCACCATGCATGCCTTAACAAAATGGCAACAATACGTATTAGGAATCAAGTTTATGGGACACATAGATTATAGTAGTCTTCCATACCCATTACAACAAAAAACATTTATAATTAAACAACATAAATGGATAGAGAAAATCACCACCTTCGAGATGGAGATCTTACATGAAAGGGGGAACGACAATATAGTGGCAGATGCTCTGTCACAAAAGGATGAGGATGCATAATCTTTTTATATACCAATGGTACTTCCTGAATGGTTAGATGAAATCCAAATCAAGTATGCCAAGAACCCAAAAACATATTCAATAATCAATATTCTCAATCAAAATCCAAATTTTGAGTTGAAAAGTGATATCCTTTGGTATAAGGGAAGAATCTATCTAAGCCCCACCTCAAAAATTAAGTCTAAAGTTCTGAAAGAGTCCCAAGACTCAACAGTTGCAGGACATGTAGGTTTTTTCAAAACTTACTACAATGGATAACAATCATTATTTTTGAAGGGGATGAACAAGGACATTCATAAATATGTAGTGGAGTGGGACAATTACCAAAGGAACAAAAGTGAAATGTTATGACTCTAGGGTTACTCCACCCCCTACACATTCCAAATTGAATGTGGGAAGAAATTTCCATGGACTTTATTGAATGGGTACCCATATCATAGGGGAAAGAGAAGATATTTGTGGTAATTGACTAACTCACTAAGTATTCACATTTCATGGGTGTAAAGAAAACAATCTTAGCAAAACAAATTGCTGAGATATTTCACAAAAACATCTACAAATTACATGGATTTCTGAAGATCATTGTCAGTGATAGGGATGCCAAGTTTAAAGGGAATATTTGGAAGGAGTTTTGCAAACAAATCATAATATCACTTAACATGATCTCCTCATACCACACCAAAATAGATGGTCAAACATAAGTTGTCAATTAATATTGCTTAGAAGCCTAGTTTCGTTGTTTTATGACTGATAAGAAGAATAAGTGGCTCCAACCGTTTCACTTTGTAGAATTGTGGTATAACTCCACTTACCACACAACAACTAAAATGACACCTTTTCAATCCTTGTATATGTATGAACCTCCAAAGCGGAAAGAGTTTTCTCTAAGTGATACAGATTCCGGCAATAAGAAATCAACTAGATGGAAATTAGAAAGCAATCTCGATACTCAAAGAAAACTTAATATGAGCACAAAACCGTATGAAGCAACAAGCATACCAACATAGAACGTAAATGGAATTTAAAGTTGGAGATTGGGTTTTCGTGAGACTCCAACCATACAAACAATTATGTCTTAAACAATAGGGGAAGAACAAGTTGGCACCCAAGTTTTATGGGCCATACTAAATTAATAGGAAGATCCATCAAGTAGCATATGGATTGCATTTTCCAGTTAAGAGTCGTATCCACAACATTTTTCATGTGTCATGTCTCAAGAAAATGGTAGGACAACATTAGTCAACATAGACAGTACTTCCTATTTTGAATGATGAAGGAAAAATGATTTTAGAGCCATAAGCTTTCCTCGCCACTAGGGAAAAGTGACCATGTTCTCGAATAATTAAGGAGTGTCTCATTAAATGGAAAATGATTCTAGATGAAGATGCGTCGTGGGATACTGAGAACTTCTGTGAGCAATTTCCTTCATTACCCTTGCTTTGAGGACAAATCACTTCAAAAGGGGGGAGGCAATGTTATGGACACAAATATCTAGGAAAGAATAAAATAAACAAGATAATATAATAATAAATAACAAAGGCATTAATAAACAATAAATAATAATGATATTAACATATAATAAATAAACATAATGAAAAGTAAATAAGGGGAATAAAAGGACACGTATTTTATGTGAAATGGTACCAAGTCCCCTATGCATTATTTATGAGGGGAATCTTCATTGTAATCAATAATCTTCTTAACACACACACACACACACACACACACACACATATATTCTCTTTCATTGAGTAAATCTAAAGAGCAGCTGCTCTATAATGCATGCAAGATAATTCAACAACTACAAGGGGACTCTAGTTCATTAGATAAATTTATGTGGAAGAATGATTCACTATAGTTCTAGGATCACCTATATTTATGTAAAAATTACCAACTTAAACAAAAGGTCCTTTTGGAATTGCACACTTCTCATATAGGAGGACATTCAAGGTTCTTAAAAACTTACGACATGATCAAGAAGTTATTTTCTAGGAAGGGCATAAAACAAATGTAAAAAAGTTTGTGGGGGAATGTTTGGTTTGCCAACAAAATATGGGAGAGACAATCAAGACACCAAGTCTTCTACAACCATTAGCCATACCAAGTCAACCTTGGGAAGAGGTCTCAATGGATTTTATCATAGGTCTACCAAAGTTAGAAGGAAAGATTGCCATCATGGTAGTGGTGGATCAACTCACAAAGTATGTCCTTTTTTTCTCTCTTTCTCATAATTTTAAAGCAAGTACAATAACTACAACATTCATGGAAACAATTAAGAAGTTACATGAAATCACCATGGTTATGTTAAGTGATAGAAATCCAATTTTCACTAGTAATTTTTGGAAGGAAGTATTTTCTTGTTTGGGTACTCAATTGGTTCACAACTCTTCTTACCACCCTCAATTGGATGGGAATACTGATATTGTGAATAAATTTCTAGAAGGGTATATTAATTGCTTTGCATATGATAAACAAACAACGGGTAAAATGTTTTCCCTTGGAAGAATGGTGGTACAACATGTCCTTCCATACTTCTTAAAAAATGTCACCATTTATGGCACTTTATGGCTATCAATATCCATCCATCACATCATTCTTGAAGGAGAAATATAAGGTTCAAGCAGTGGAGGACTACATAGAGAACCAACAAGAGGCTCTCCAACTATTAAAATATAACTTGGCTATATCACAAAATAACCTGAAGAACATCGTAGTGAAAGGAAATTTGAAGTAGGGGATTGGGTATTTTTGAGGTTATAACCATACAAATAGATTTCCCTCAAAATAAGGACAATAAATTAACACACAAGTAATATGGTCCCTATAACGTGTTATATAGGATCGAAAGTATGGCTTACAAATTGGATTATCCTCCATATTCATGTGTACATCTAGTCTTCCATGTTTCTTGCCTAAAAAGTTAATTGGTGACAAGATCAAAATCTAGACTATTTTACCTGAGATTAATGAATAAGGGAAATTGATATTAGAACCTGAAACAATCCTTAACAAAAAGATCAAGTAACTATGAAATCAAGCAATTATTGATTACCTCATAAAGTGGATAACTTGCCAACAGCAGAGCCAACATGGGAAGATGAGTTCTTCATGCGGAAAAATCCAAAGTTAACCAAGTGGTCAGGACAACAATTATTTGAAAGGGAGGGGCATGTTAATCCCTATATATTGCGATATTACATTTCTATTATTATATTAATATTGCAATCTTTGTTGGTTGGATAGGACCTTAATTGTTATTGTACCCTTTGTCTCTATGTATATACCAAGGAGATCTAGTTTTATGATCATCTCAGATTAAATTGTGATTTTGTTACATTGTATAAGGAGGTTTCCTCATTAAAGAGGCTTATTATTCATCTATTTATTTCATTCTCAAGGTGTTGGGTTACTCTTTCTTTCTATTGTTATGCTATTTTGAGAATTTGGTGCATAATAGATAATGTAGGGTTTCCAACAAACCCTATGCCAAAGTTGATTTTAGAAAAATACCTAGGAGCCAATGAGTATAACTTAATAAAGTAATCTTCCAAGGATGAAGAATTGAATGTTGGAACCTAAACCTTGAAATGGATCTGTGGACTAGTCAACATATCCATTGCAAGGTTTATGGCCAAACTATATCTTTCCAACATGTAGTGCTTCATCCCTAGAAGATCACTCAGGTAAGTTATCCTATATATATCTTTAAAAAAAAAAACTTAATTATGTAATTTTATAATAATAATAATAACCTAATTTAAGGTCATAACTTAGCAATATGCCAAATTGACATATGAGAACCCCTTTTTTGTGGGACAATATTATGGATCAAATACCGTGTATAGCATAAAAACAAAAAGAATAAGTAATGTAATTCCTTTAGAATGATAACGAGTGAATCAATAACAATGCCATTTATATAGGCAACCTCCTTTACACCTTGTAGTTATTATTGATTATCAATTATCTATACAGTTAGACCCTTGTAGTATATATAGGAGACATAGGGTACAATTACAAATAAGCAACCTAGCAGACCAATATTGACAACAATAATATAGCAATAAAAATGAAATTTCTCAAGACTCAGTGGCTTAACATGCCCCTCCCCTTCAAACATGTGTTTCCCTCAATGCTTGATTAAATGAGGATGCTTTTATATAAATAACTCATCTTCCAAACCGACAACTTATATTGACATGTTCTTCCATTTGATGAGGGTTTGAGTATTTGCTTAGTTTCTTAGTTGTTTGATTCATGTTTCAAGGATTGTTTGAGGTTCCAGATGTATGATTTTTCCCACTTCATCAAGTTATGACAAAATATTATGAACTTAGATTTTGTAACCTATTACCTTATTTAACAAGAAACATGGAAGACCATATGTACACATAAATATTAAGGAAAATCTAATTTGTAATATATATATTTCCATTCATTTCCAATACCTTTTCAATACCTTATAAGGACCATAGTACTGGGTGCTAATTTATCGCCCTTCATTTGTTCTTTGAGGGGCATCTATTTGTATGGTTTTGACCTAAAAATAGGGAACCCCCAAGTTCAAAGTACCTTTTACTATGTTGTTATTGCCAAGTTGTGCTTCAGTAGTGGGAGAACCTCTTGTTGGTGCTGATGTGATCCTCGACTACTTTAGCCTTAGGATTCCCTCTTAGGGTAATATGATTTATGGGGGATAAAACCCATATAGTTCCATAAATGGGAACATTTTGAATGACATATGGAAGGAAGTGTCAATATACCATAATTCTGCTAAAGATTACCATATGACCCATTGTGATTATTTATTAGATGTAAATCAATGGATATAACCTTCAAGAAAATTATTCCCAATCTTAGTTTTCCATCAAATTGGGGATTGTAAGAGGAATCACGAGTCATTTGAATACCAAAACAAGAAAATAAGTCAGTCCAAAAATTACCAGTGAAAATTGGATCTCTATCATTCACAATAATATTTGGGTTTCCATGTGCTTATGAATGATTTCCATGAATGTTGTGGCTATTGTACTTGCTTTAAAAGAGTAAAAGAGTGAAAAAATGGGCATAATTTGTGATTCTATTCACCACCACATTAATGCCATTATTCCCTTAAATATTTGGTAGACTAACGATAAAATCCATTGAGACCACTTTCGAACATTAACTCAGTATGGCTAATGGTTCTAGAAGACTATGTTTTGATAGTTTCTCTTTTTCCCTGTTGGAAAAGTAGACACTCTACCACAATTTTTTTGAACATTAGTTTTAAGACCAGATGAGAAAAAATCCTTCATGATAAATTGTGATAAGGTTTTAAAAACCTAAGTGTCCCCTTATAGTAAAATCAAGAGATTTTGTGTGAACCATTTTTCTTGAATCTTGAGTTGGCAATTCTAACATACAGTACAAGAAATCCTTACCAAAATTAATCATTATTCCATACAAATTTATGTGATGTTCTAGGGTTTTTCTTTAGTTTTTTAATGAGCTTCCATGTATTTTGGTCATGTTACCATTCTATGCTTGCTTCTTCCACCCCATTGACTTGTAAAAATGGTATAGTACAAAGTAAGGGCCCAATGTCTTCTTATTTCCTTGAAAATGTGAAATTCTAGAACACAATAGATCATAGAGCTAAGAATACCTCACAGTGAGAATAATGAGTAGAAAAGATGAATTGCAGTGAAAATTGCAGTGAAATGAGCATTAAAATTAATCATGCATTGGAACTCAGATAGAAACAGTAATGTGTGTTATGATCCATTAATCGGTATAGTCAACATATATGTTACAATGGAGAGAATTCGAATCCCTGTCAGTCTAGCATAGGAATTGTCACCACTGGAGTGCTCCGGAAGTCCCAAACTCAACTCAACTCAACCAAAACTCAGTTAACTGAATATATTGTTAGTTAACTGACCAAGGAGGGTGCATTAATGAGTTATGCATGCAAAGTAGGTGAAAAAGAGTGCATTAGATCACAATCAGTAGTGATTGGAGCTAAAACCCCCCATAGAGTTCAGGGACTCAAGTGGACTGAAATAGAACACAAAATTAGCTCCTAAAATGCAGGGACTAAATCTGGTGGGACTAAAATCATGCATGCAGGGCGCATTAGGTGACTAATGGGTCCTAGATTACATTTGCACACCACTAGGGGGGAAATAACATCATCAACTACTAGGAAAAGGTAAATAATGCTAAGTAGGATAAGGATGGAGTATTAATTATCCTAACACCCCCCCTTAATCCAAACTTGGACATCTTGGGCCTTGGTTACTGATACCAAAGGTCACCCATACAATCCAATAAATGATAAAAATAATTGTTCATGAAACTATGGAAATGGGGAAAAACCTCATGGTAAAAATACCCCCCCTCAAAAAAGAACAGCAGGGAACTCAAGCATCCTTCACACTAAGCAAAGAAGGAAATTTTTTTTATGAGTGAAATACTTTGTAAAAATGTGGGCAATATGCTCCTATGTAGGATAGTAATGTAGGTGTTGGATCTGGATCTAGATCTGCTCCTCTAATGTACATCCCACTGTGTCGAAGTTGTATTTTCCAAAACAAGTCTTTCAAAAGCCATCTTTTCTACTGGAGCGAATGGCTCATTGTAGTCCAAATCATCAACCTTTGAGTACCCTTTGTCAACTAACTGAGCTTTGTACTTGGTTGTAGATCTATCATGGAAAGTCTCTTTGAAATATTGTGGATCAAACCCCACCATCATGTAGCACCTCTCTGAGAGAAGTGTATTTGTATGACATAGGGCAAGGTTTGCATCTTGATACTGAGTTTTGGTTCTTCTATGGTCAGATAGATCCCCAGCTATGTTCCCATCAACTTCAAGGACTTTGTGATCCCATATTGGCCTTGGACATGGATTGGGAGCAGGTGTTGGATCTGGATCTGGATCTTCTTGAACTTCATACTCAACATAAGATCTTGGTCCTCATCTTCAGAATCTAAAACTGGATCATCAGAAGAGACATCAAATTTCTCATCTTCATCAGATGCAAATGGAGTAGGCAAAGAGTATGGGAAAAAGTGAGAGAACTCATATGCCTTTGAGGAAAGGCTTGAAACCCCTTTCACTATCATCTTCCCAGATGAGATCTCTACTAACTCAACTGTGTCAGGTCCAAAAATAACTTTCTTTGGTGAACCTGTGTGTGTCATCCGATAAACAGATAACAAGTTTGCTTCCAAATAAGGAACAAATAGAACATTTTTGAAATTTCCATGCTCCATTTGTATTGTTCCCTTCCCTTCATCAAATATATTATAATTATCTCCCATGTGAATACTCGGACCATCATTGAGATCTAGATAAGAAAATAATTTTCTGGAGGAAACCATGTGGTTGGAGGCTCCAGAATCAATGAGGAAGGCTTGTGATTGTGAGAATCCAATCTTCAGTGCACGACACCTCTCATGATCATCTGTCTCACTTCCAGAATCAGTATCCTTTGTGCCTTCTATGAGGGAAATTTTGTGATGTTCAAGTATTTTGGTCATTTGATCTATCTTGTTCTTCATGCAAGATCTCTCCAGATGGTTTCCTTTCTTCCAATAGGAACACTTGGTATCCTTCTTGGAGCTGGAGGATACTTCTGATGGATTAGGATTCTCATATGGTTTGGATTCAACTTGATTCTTGTCCCTTCCTTTTTGCTTCCCTTTAGCATTCACACTTTTTCACTCTCCATCCATAAGGGCTTGATTTTTGGAGGCCTTCAAGGCACCCATCTGAATCAGTTTGTCTTGTTCTTGGATGAGAGATTCGGTGAATGCATCTAAAGAAGGAATTTTCCAGTTGGGGATTGAAAATATCTCTGAATGGAAGGTAGAAAAAAATATTGAAAATTTTGGACCAAGCTTGCTTAGGATGGATAGCACCAGTTGCTCATCCTTCTTCTCAATTCCACATTGTTTGTACTGCATGACCAAGGATTTGAATTTCGAAAATAATTTTTGTATGGTTTTGAAACTGTTGGGTTGAAGAGCAATTAATTCATTCTCTATAATGTGGCCTCTCAGCTCATCTTGCTTGCCGAAGAGGGTATCAAGCTTCAACCAAACCTCTCTTGGAGTCTTCAATCCATCAAGGTGGAAGAGAAAATATCTGGAAATATGAATACACATGAAACCAAACACTTCATCTAATATGTTCAAGTACTTGGATTTCTCAACAGCTGGTTGAGGTTCAACCTCATTTCCCATTGTGACCTTGTACAGAATCTTGTTGCGCAACACCATTTGCATATCAACCGTCCAATCAAGATAATTGAAGGGTGTCAGGATCCTTGGAGACAAAGGAACATTCAAATTCTCCATGTGAAATTGCTGGACTGAATAAAAACTGAAACTGTTGTATTGAAAAAACTTCAAAATCTTGCAAAAAACTCTCAATTTCGGAGATAAAATTCTACTGAGCACTGCTTTAGGAAAATAAGAACTTTTATCCTAATCCTTCACACTTGGATAGACCTCAAAGGATTTCTCCAATGAATTCAATGCAATGGCACCGGGATTTGCTGTAGAAATCCCTAGGCTTCTGGTGCATTACTGAAAGCAACTGCTCAACCTACACTCTTTGAGCTCTGATACCATGTGAAATTCTAGAACACAATAGATCATAGAGCTAAGAATACCTAACAATGAAAAGAATGAGCAAAAAAGATGAATTACAGTGAAAATTGCAATGAAATGAGCAATAAAATTAATTATGCATTGGAACTCAAATAGAAACATTAATGTGTGTTATGATCCATTAATCAGTATAGTCAAAAGATATGTTACAACGGAGAGAATTCAATTATCCTAGGAGAATTTGAATCCATGTCAGTCTAGGATAGGAATTGTCACCACTGGAGTGCTCCGGAAGTCCCAAACTCAACTCAACTCAACCAAAACTCAGTTAACTGAAGCTACTGTCAGTTAACTGACCGAGGAGGGCGCATTAGTTAGGTAAAAAATGGTGCATTAGATCACAACTAGTGGTGATCAGAGATAAAACCCCAGTAGAGTTCAGGGACTCATGTGGACTGAACTAGAACACAGAGTTAGCTCCTAAAATGTAGGGAACTGACTCTGGTGGGCCTAAAATCTTGCATGCATGGCACATTAGGTGGCTAATGGGTCCTAAATGACATATTCACACCACTGCGGGGAAATAACATCATCAACTACTAGGAAAAGGTAAATAATGCTAAGTAGGACAAGGATGGAGTATTAATTATCCTTACAGAAAGTTTGTCTACTACTACATTTTCTTTCCCTTTTTGTAGAGAATTTCAAAGTCACAACCTAACATCTTTGTGACACATCTTAGTTTCTTTTATAAGATGGTCATTGTTGTAAGAAGTTCTTTTAACTATCATGATATGTATTTACCTGGAAGTGTCTTCCTATTAGGCTAGGGCACCATTGCTTAACCGCGTGTAGTATGGCCAACACTTCCTTCTCATAAATGGGTTTGAGTAAGTTCTTTCATTTTAGTTGGTGAATTTCAGAGGCAACATGCCTTCCTTTTTGCATTAAAACTACATTAATCCCATGCCTTGAGGCATGGCACTCCACAATATAGGTTTTTGTGAAGTCAGGTATGGCTAAGACAAGGGTTATACACATGGCCTCCTTAATTTTTTGGAAAGTTCAAGTTCCTTTTTGAGTCTAAGAAAAATAAATATTTTTCAATAATGATGTTAAAGGCACCACTTTTCAAACATAGTTCTTGGAAAATGTGTAGTAGTAGCCTACCAATCTTAATAATCCCGTAAGATTCTTCAAGGTTTTGGGAATTGACCATTCCATCATAGCTTTAATTTTTTTAGAGTCCACCTTGATGCCCTCATGATGAGATACAATATGATCCAAATATTCCACTTCCTCAACCCCAAAGTCACGCTTGGAAGGATTTTCATATAGTTGTTTCTCCTCCAATTGTTCTAAGACTCATGTCAACGTGTTGTACATGTTCTTCCTCATATTTGTTTTAAATTAGGATATCATAAAAAATTAACAACACAAACGGTTTTGAGTAAGGGAGCCTAAAATTAGAATTCATTCAGATTTGGAATGTTGAGGGTGTAGTAGTAAGGCCAAAAGGCATCCCATGAATTCATAATGACCTTTATGTGTTCTAAAGGTTTTTTTGGGGATGTATTCAACCCTCATTCTAATATGATGATATCCTAAACGAATATCCAAGTTAGTAAATAAATTTTATCCATGCAATTCATATAATAATAACAATGACGTGAATGATAAACTTATCCTTAATGATGATCTTGTTGATCTCTTTACAATCAAAACCCATACACCATGAGTTTTTTTTGTAAACCATCATTGTTAATGATGATACATAAGTTTTTTCTAGGTCAAATGGTGCCAACCTCTATCATGTCTCAAGTCATACCGTTCAATCTCACTCTTCTAGGCAGAGGGGTGTTTATACGGTTGAATGTTAAGAGAAACTTAGGATATGTAGGATCAATTCAATGCCATGTTAATTCTCTAAAGTAGGAGGAAGACCATTGGGTATCTTAGAAAATACCTTATAGTGATTGTCTATAACTCTTTGGAGATCCAATGGTGTAGAGGGTTTAGATACCTGAACATCTAGTGAACACATTTGTACAATTATTCATTGTGGTCCCTTTTTAAAAAAATGTCATTATATTAGAACTTATCACTTGGGTGGTTTTCGTTTCATACCTTGAGCTCAATTTCCTTTCCTTCTAAATAAAATTTCATAAAAAGTCCTTGAAAATTAAAAACTAGTACAAAGAGTTGTAATCATTGGACCCCTAATGCCACATCAACACCATTCATTTAGCTTCCAATCATTAGACTATCCAACAAATAATCGCCCTTGGTGATATTAATACTATGACACCCCATTATCAATTTATGGTACCTCTAATTGTGATCATTACTTGAATCTTTGGTGTTGAACATATAACACAATTAAGAAGTTTGGCTAATATATAGTTAACAAAGTTATGTGCACTACAATAACCATTCAACATTGTTACCTTTTTATATATATTTTTATATCTTTAGATTTTGAGTGCTAATGTTGACCAAAGCATGAAAATATATGGTTGGAATAACTCTTTTCATTTTATATCTTGATAAGGTTCCAACTCCTATTCTTCTTCCTCTTCACAATCTATGTAGAGTGATTTATTCTCACCACACTTGTTCTCCTTGTTGTAATTATTGTCACAATTAATACATATACCTTTTCTCTTCTTTCATTCATTTGTTAGGTGTCAAACCTTGTGATTTAAGTGGGGGTGGGAGTGGGAAGATTGTACTCTCTATAAGTGTTGGTGACAACCCTTTTGGTAGATATATTATTATTTTCATTTCTCTTTACTAGAACAAAAGCCTTATCAACGGACTTAGGCTCCAAGATATGCACCTCATGTTGAATGATCTCCTTTTAAATGCCCATAAAGAGATCCAAAAGATTATCCTTTTGAATGTTCTTCATGACTCTAAGAGTCAACTTTTGAAACGGTCGAATGTGTTTTATAACTAGACCCCTTTTCTTGAAATTTATTAATTGGGAAAAGAAGGTGTTTCTCATAGTATCCCCACAATGTGTTGTTATTTCATCTGTAAAAATAGACCAAGAAACAATAGAGTCCTTTTTTGCAGTTACAAAGTCATATAAACTATACAAGTTGATAAATTTCTAA
Organism: Larix kaempferi; assembly: GCA_027924585.1. Lineage (NCBI taxonomy): Eukaryota > Viridiplantae > Streptophyta > Pinopsida > Pinales > Pinaceae > Larix > Larix kaempferi. The sequence continues at coordinate 85,150 of BSBM01002136.1, read as the reverse complement.
ATATAAGGATGCAATAGTTACCTTTTGTAGAGTGGGCACTAGTTTTAGATCAATGAATTGCTCCATGTGGAATATCCATGTTATGGGATCATTACCATCAAAAATTGGCATATCAATCTTGGCAATGAAGTAGTTTGTAGGCTCTAAATTGAAATCACAATGGTGCAGGTCTTGGAGTGAAGATTGATCATGTTTATTTGACTAAATCCTCTTGTTCTCCAAATGTGATAAAATGTTCTCCATTGTAATTGGAATTTGATCCTCTTGTTCATCTTGTCCTCTCCCCAAGGAGAAAAATTTAGGATAAGGAGGTTTTTGAGATCATCTCCATCTCATCTTTCATATTGTTTTTGAGATCGTCTTTAAAATATTGAAAATTGATTTTACTTGTCATATTTAGGATGCCAATCTTTCTTCCCGTAGATTCTAGGATCTCCATTCTCTATTGCAACTTAGACATCTCAAAGTACACCTCTTCACTCTCTTCTTATGTCAAGGATGAGCCATCGTAAGCCTTTCCAAAGTTCGTAATTGAATTATTATGTCTAAACATGATGAGATTAGTGTTTTGGAGACTATTTTGTTAGAAAAAATTCAACTCGTTGTAACTTCTCCAATCCTAATCCTTTGTTGATGAAAATTTTCCAAGATTTAATTTGATATGTCCTCTTCAAAATTCTGCTAATCTCATGCAATTTGGATGGGAAAGTTATAATGTAATTACCAAAACTTCTTTATTTTTCCATATTTTAAGAGCGTGAACTTGTACATATTTCCATGTCACCAATATTTTACTCCTAAATATAAAATTTGGATCGAAAACACTCCCTTCCATCTTATTTCTAATGTCATTGATAACACTCAATTTGGATCTGGTAGGTTTTAGATATGATTGTTTTACCAAAACTATATTAGTATGAGTAGTAGAAAACACTAAATTGAATAGCTTATAACTTTGAAACTATAACAAAGTAGATTCTTAAATTTTAAGCCAATATAGTTCACTCTGTTTTCTATTCACTCGAATAGCAGGTTACCTATGTTAATGAAGTTTAAATCTATTTAAGGAAATACACTTTGGTATAATGCTAACCCGTCCAAATATTTTGGAAAAAAAGGATACGTAAACAAATAATCAAAGGACGCGGTGAGTTGGTTTATCTTACTTTTATATTTATTACAATTTGTTTAATTATAGTATAGTTTTAGTATAGTGTTTAGAAGTTTATGTAAAAATTATGGTTTTAAAGTAAGTTTTATATTTTTAAAATATTTTATATTTGTATATTATAATTTATATCAATGTTTATCTAAACAATTATAATTAGGTGAAATTGTAAAAAAAAAAAATTATTGGTAGGAAATTAAAGTGTTAAAAAAATAAAATTTATTTTTTAAAATTTATTTACATTAAAAGAATTTGAAGGAAATTTTTATTTATGCCAAAAATTATGTAAATCCAACCCAAGGAAATTTTTATTTATGCCAAAAATTGTGTAAAGCCTAACCCAAGTAAATGTGTACTTGAATCATTATAGAGTAAGATAATTCATTATGAATTTATAGTGGACTTATGAAATTACAAATTTTAAGTGAGTATAGTTTGTTTAGAGAGAAGAAATTTAAAGAAAGCATCCCAAATGCAAAGGTTATCCAACCAAAAAATGAAAAATAAAAAACTTAGTAGATGGTAGAATTCAATGACAAATACTAAAGGAAAGAAAGCATATGCATTCAATCTTGTATCTTTGATAACATTACTTATCACACCCATGAAGGGGTGAAGAATTTGAAATGCAAAGTTTCTCCAACCAAAAATGAAAAAAAAAAAAAAAAAGAACTTAGGTAACATTACTTATCACGCCTATGAAGGGGTGAAGAATCTGAAATGCAAAGTTTCTCCAACCAAAAATGAAAAAAAAAAAAAACTTAGTGTATGGTAGAATTCAATGACAAGTCTCAAAGGAAAGAAAGAATATGCATTTCATCTTATAGTTTTGGTAACTTAACCTGTCACACCCATTGAGGGGTGTATATTAAAAATGATAGAAACATAACCAAGGAGTATCCTCTTGACTATACTTCAAGGGACATGAAAATGAAACACGAATCAGATAAGTTAGACTATGAAAGGTAACTGACCCCTATGTTGAATATATACAATTCAATGCAATTAACATTGTTAAAGTTTCCACCATCATTACATTAATTGATATAATGATATAAATAAAAAAAAGGAAAAAGTGTAGTCTCAACAAATAATAATTGATTCCTTGTGAGATCCCAACAAGGAATCTCAAACAAGCTTTCCAATTCACCAATATGTTAAAGTAGCTATGTTGGAATATGGCCTTAGCTAAACAGAGTTTGTAATTATATGCTCAGTCTTTAGAATAATTGCTTTGAGATTTTATGTGTTAAGTATTTATCACCCATCAAGAAGAAAGACATGATTTTGCATTTAATGGTGTGTGACCTTCGATTTAACATAACAATCATCATGATTTTCACTGTTTGAAGGTACCCTTGGAAATGCATGCCTCCCCATATGGGAAACCATGTCACTTTACCGAGTCAAACTCTAATGGAGGCTATAAAAACACTTAACTTTAATTCTTTTTCATCAAATTGGAAATTCCCTAAACATTTAAAATCAAATACAAAGTTAAAAATTGAATATTAAACTATAAACCTAAATTTTTATAATAAACTTTTTTATATCAAAACTATGAAATAATAAATATGATTTTAAATTTATCTATTAATAATATTTATTTTTTATCCATAAAATAAAATAACCTTGAAATTTTATTCTTGCAAGTTTCATTTCTCTTTACATATTTATTTGCAATCATTTCTATATTTTGTATATCAAAAATTTGTTTTTTTATTTTTTTTAATCTTTATTAAAAAAAATTATAAAAAGATTAAAAAAAATTATAATTGTTTTTAAAAACAAGTGAAAGAAAAACTCATGAAAAAAACCAAAGTTATAATTTTCTTTAAAAAGAGTTGGAAAGAAAAAGTAATCCAAGAAAAAATGGTCCTCGCTACATTTTTTAAAGAAGAAATAGATATGTAAGAGTAGAAGGGTGTCCATGATTTTATATGAGTAGTACTTATCACAGAAGAAATGGATATATGAGAGTTGTATGACTTTATATGAGTTATTGTCATAAGAAAAATGGAGTGAGAATAAGGAATATCTTATATAGGTGTATTTTGGAGTAAAAGAATTAAATGCAAAGAATGTTTTATGGTTTTTTTCTTAAATAAAACATAAAGAACTATTTATGGAGGGTTTCCTAATTGAAACACAAAGAATGATTTATTGGACCTTTCTTAAATGATACACAAAGAATGATTAATGGAGCTTTTAAGATTTATTGGACTTTTCTTAAATGATACACAAAGAATGATTAATGGAGCTTTTCTTAAATGAGACTCAAAGAATGGTTTATGGATCATTTATTAAATGAGACTTAAAGAATGTTTTGTGGAGCATTTCTTAAATGAAACACAAAGAATGGTTTATGGAATCTTTCTTAAATGAGACATAAAGAATGGTTTATGAAGTCCTTATTGACTTCTTTCAAGAGTTTGATGTCTAAAGAGGGATGATATTGGATAGAGGTGAGATGTTTTAATAATAAGATGATAAAAAAGAATAAATAATTACGATATGGTGAAGTAATGCATATGAGTTTTATTCATTGGAAAGGTTTGATTTTAAGATTGTTTAATTTAGCATTTAAATATACTTATGTGTTTATTAAGTATTTATTTTGTTAATATAGTTTGGGATGTTGGCATTATTTTTTATGTAATTTTAAACATTATCTATGATGGATAACTAGATTGTATGATTATAAGATGCATTCATAACTAATATGACATGTTTTATGCCCTAAGAACTACAAATTCCATGGAACTCTGGTTTATGATGAATATGATACATTTTATTTATGCTTGTTCAAATTTAGGTTATTTGTTTGAGTTTTAAGGTTTAATGTGGCATGATTTAGTTCAAACATTGCCTTTAAATGAGTCATGCATTATGAGCTCCTTGGATTAATGTTGAATGTCACCAATAACAAACTTTGGAATCTAAATTGATTGATCTCAATTACTCTCCAAACAACTTACTCCATGTGAGAGAATTTGGGGATAATGTCCCTTCTCAATCTTCAAAAGTTGCCAAGCATTTTAGGAATAATTGAATATTAAACTATAAACTTAAGTTTTTATAATAAAAAAGTTTATATCAAAACTATGAATAATAAATATGATTTTAAATTTATCTATTAACAATATTTATTTTTTATCCATAAAATAAAATAACCTTAAAATTTTATTGTTGCAAGTTTCATTTCTCTTTACATATTTATTTCAATCATTTCTATATTTTGTGTATAAAAATTTTGTTTCTTTATTTTTTTTAATCTTTATTAAAAAAAAATATAATTGTTTTTAAAAACAAGTGAAAGAAAAACTCATAAAAACAAAACAAAGTTCTAATTTTATTTAAAAAGAGTTGAAAGAAAAAGTAATCCAAGAAAAAATGGTCCTCTCTACATTTTTTAAAGAAGAAATAGATATGTCAGAGTAGAAGGGTGTCCATGATTTGATATGAGTTGTTCTTATCACAGAAGAAATGGATATATGAGAGTTATATGATTTTATATGAGTTATTGTCATAAGAAAAATGGGAGTGGGAATAAGGAACATATTATATAGGTGTATTTTGGAGTAAAAGAATTAGATGCAAATAATGTTTTACGGTTTTTTTCTTAAATAAAACATAAAAACGATTTATGGAGCCTTTCTTAAATGAGACACAAAGAATGATTTATTGGACCTTTCTTAAATGAGACACATAATGATTAATGGAGCTTTTCTTAAATGAGACTCAAAGAATGGTTTATGGATCATTTCTTAAATGAGACTTAAAGAATGTTTTGTGGAGCCTTTCTTAAATGAAACATAAAGAATGGTTTATGGAGTCTTTCTTAAATGAGACACAAAGAATGGTTTATGGATCCCTTATTGACTCCTTTCAAGAGTTTGATGTTCAAAGAGGGATGATATTGGATAAAGGTGAGATGTTTTAATAATAAGATGATAAAACGAATAAATAATTACGAAATGGTGAAGTAATGCATATGAGTTTTATTCATTGGAAAGGTTTGATTTTAAGATTGTTTAATTTAGCATTTAAATATACTTATGTGTTTATTAAGTATTTATTTTGTTAATATAGTTTGGGATGTTGGCATTATTTTTTTATGCATTTTTAAATATGATATATGATGGATAACTAGATTGTATGATTATATGATGCATTCATAACTAATATGACATGTTTTATGCCCTAAGAACTACAAATTCCATGGAACTCTGGTTTATGATGAATATGATACATTTTATTTATGCTTGTTCAAATTTAGGTTATTTGTTTGAGTTTTAAGGTTTAATGTGGCATGATTTAGTTCAAACATCGCCTTTAAATGATTCATGCATTGTGAGCTCCTTGGATTAATGTTGAATGTGACCAAGAACAAACTTTGGAATCTAAATTGATTGATCTCAATCACTCTCTAAACAATTTACTCCATGCGAGAGAATTTGGGGATATTGTCCCTTCTCAATCTTCAAAAGTTGCCAAGCATTTTAGGAATAAGCAATCATTACCCTCACTATTCTAATTGATGATTAAAGCTTTCAAATTATTTAGAAGGGAAAGAAGCAGTCTCTTGTAACTAAATTGCATAAAAATGGGAGTCAAGGGGCATAATTCCATCGATCAAGGATCGATTGGAAGATTGAGTTAGGAGTCTCCAATTAGAAGATGCTGGAGTTAGTTAGTACTTATTAAGCATTAGAGGACTCATTCAAATTTAAGAGGAGATAATTATCTAGTCATGTTATGAAATTTTTGAAATAAAGAGCAATGTTCATTGAAGATTTGAGTACTTGTTAGATTGCTTAGGGTTACTATAGATACCTTGAGTAAGGGCCCACTCAAGGGAATCCAAAGAACCCCTGTATATTTAGACCTTACTTTCTCCATTTCTTTATCTTTGTAATTTTATGTTCTTGTAGCTTAGTGTGATGAATTTAGTTCAACAACATTGTGATTTCCTACATTCCCTTTCATTGTCATTTTATGCATACAATCTTGTAATGTTTTACGGTTATGGTGTCCAACACTTTGAATTATATCCCATGGATTTGAATATGATCACTGTTGAGGTCATAATCTATTTGATTGGTCTAATTACACTAGTTGTTTATCTACATAGAAATGATGTGAGATCTTCTTTAACCTACTCATTGATTTCACGTCTAGAGGTCTAGGTCACCAACCAAGTATATGATTTGCTAAGTGAGTGAGAAACCAAAATTCGGCATCTCCTCTAATTTAGAATTATCCATGATTGACTTCTAATTTAGTAGTTTTACATTAGCATGCTTTCATTGTTAATTTTATATATATCGTTGTTAAGTTTAGTACTTGAATATGTTCTCACAATCAATTCATGATTTATGATGATGTAAGGGTTAAATCACCTAGTATCACAACATATCATTGATTGTGGAACCCCTCAATTTATATCAACCTTTTAGTATCAAGGTTGTCACCTACCCAAAATTTGAGACTATTTATTTTAATTGCAAAAACATTATGTTAAATTATAATTACAAAGTTTTGTAATTATGACCAAATCTGGTCAAGGATGATTGTAATAAACATATTTTTATTATTTAATAAATTAAAACAGGAGACAAACACCCAAGGGAACTATTAAATGAGTGTTCACTGACCCACTAGGAGGAATGGAAGCTGTTAGAAGGCATGGCACAAATGTCAGCATTTGCACTCCACCACTAGCTGTTGGTTATGGGACAACAACTCCTAAAATTGTGGCATTATCCCCCAGGTGGGTGGAATAGAGCTGTTAGCTCATTCATGACAAGGTTAACTACTAAAAAGGCCTAGGCAACCTAGATAAGGAAATTCGAATTGAGCAAGGATCTCTACATTATTTTCTGCAGAAATAAATCCTCAAGTGTATCAAGTGATCACTGCGAGATTCGAATAGGGAGGCTATGTGGAAATGCATTGTGAGGCTGCTGAAAATATTCTGAGAAGGGAACCAGAGGTGTTGGTGCAGGTCTCTTTGACTGCTAAAGTCTATAGGACTGAGTGATCCAAATTGTTGCTGCAAGTGGAGGACCTAAAGCTTCTACAGATTCTTCTTCCTAGTGGTCCAGTGAATAAGCTCGGGGGTCCTAAGGCAAGTAATTTAGCTGTCTTCAGGAATAGGTTGGGTGGAATAGGCTCCTTGGGTTGTTTGTTTCCCTACATTCACCAGGTTCTACTGTTCTGTCCTGTTTATTTTCAGCTATATGAGTTTCTGCATTTGTAGATTTAGTATTTACAGTTAATAGCATACAGAAGTAATTGTTTCATTTTTTGACCTAAGCATGAATTTGTATAATGTTGGTTAAGTAAGTGAGATGATTGATTAAATACCTTCTTTGTATTTTTCCCCATGTTGTCTTCTGCATAGTACTCTAGTATAGAGAAGGAAAATTTTAAGATAGATGATTTAATAGGTTGATTGCCAAATGAATGAAGAGACAATTGTTGTTGACTTTCACTAGTTTGTCTTATCAATCATATTCTGTGATATAGAGTATATGTCTAGATTTAGGATCGAAATAACATCTCATAGTACAAGCAATTTAATGTTATCCTTCACATACTGTCAGAAATAAATATTACTTTTTTGTACAAAAAACTTGGGTTTACACTTAGGTTATTTACTTCTATTCAGATGCAAATGTTATGCATTCTTTTATTTTTCTCTTTTACACGGTATAGTACTATATTCCCATTTCATTTCTTCTATTAACATTTATGAAAATTATAACAACTGCAAAATAATCATAACAACATTTCATAACATTTTATTATATTTCTTTTCTGATAGGAATGGAATAACCTAGATTTATGTTTCCCATGTTTTCTAAACAATACATAGACTTCTAATATCTCCTGTATTTTACTTTAGTATTTAAGATCAAAACAATTACTGACCTCTGCACTCGAAGTAACTAACAAGTAATTGGAGAAAAACAAAACTGGATAATTCGAATCACCTTGCCAAGATTTCTTAAACATAGATTAACTATGATATTTCAATATTATCGTATTTCATTTTCGCAGCATTTATTTAATTAGAATTAAGCTCTTATCAATTCTTTTCACCTGATTCCAAAAACCAAAAACGCATTCTTACTGCTCAACTATTACATTACAATATCTATCTAACTTTTCAAACCAATTTAGACAAGAGTAATAATTCATCGATCAAATTATTTACTAAATTATGGTTCCAAACCAATTTGAGTCATATTGTTATTTTTCCAAACTTAAAAATTAAACTTTTCGAGCACAGGGTTTCTCTGTTGAGAAATAAGTTAACCTATGGCTCTCGACCTTTATCAAACGATAGTACAGTTTTTAGCTAAAAACAAGTCTACCATCGAAACCTACAGAGTAGGGTTTTAATTGCAAAGAGTAAGGTAGAAACCTTTGGCACGTAGCCATTTTTAAACACCCAGTTTTCAATACAACAAACATCGATTTATATAAACAAAGAAACCGCACAGAAACCATTTTAAGTTATGATCAATGCAAAATCAATCTCTTATCATCATTTTTAAACAAAAGACTTAACATTGTCGCACAGGACTTTATTTTGCAGAAACGATTAATTCTAAACTCTAGGCTTTCACCAAAACATTGTTTTAATTACTCAAACATCGATGAATTGAAACTCATACATTGCATAGAAACTATTTGAAGTCTTCTTACTACTATTCTTCCATTAAAATCGGTCGAGGGTTCGACCCTTTAACATTACATTATAAACAAGTTTACATTTCATCAAAAGTTACAGCGAAACGCTGCATTGACAGGGCAGTAAAATGAGCTGAGGATTTTATCCTCTATACACATGACGTGAGACTCTCGATTATCATCTCAATAGATTAAACCTCTGCCAGGAACTGTTCTTAGTTCTCGTCAAACATCAAGACTCGACCAACATGCCAGGAGAACCTACAGGGATAAGAACCACCGAGGCTTACCGAATGGAATGGCAGCGGATTTCCCATAAGCATCAGTCCAGGTATACAAACAGGAGAATGAGGTTACCTGCCAAGAAAATTCAGGGAGTGATTAAAAACCATTACATCACATTATTAACTAAAGTAGCAGAAAAATTCATTATTTTTTAAACGAAGATATTACCTTGTAAGATTTTGCAAAGAATCGAAGTGTGAACCATTGAAATCTTTCGGTGCCACCCAACAGCCAAGCATTACAATATTATTTCCTCACCTCTCAACTTTCGGCCCTCAAACCTTCTTAAAAACCTGAGAAACCATCAAGTTACAGTCGCAGGTCACACCATCGAACCCGAGGAAGGAGTCCTCAATCGAGAAAACTCCAAACCCTAAAATCTTGGAAACGGTTTGCCTCTCCACCGAGCCGGTATCACCAAATGAATGCACAAGAACAACCTCAACGAAGACGTAGTGGTAATTTTAGGGTTGAAGTCCCAAAACCGAAATAGATCTAGATCAATGGGTGAGATCGAGCCAGCATAACACCACGTTCTATGAAGCATTCCAGCATTTAAACTCCATTAATGACCTTACCATCGTAAATTCCAGCTCAGAGGCGATTCACCATGTCAAGTATGCATATCTCAGATTACTAGCAGTATTATCCACCAGGTTTCCACGTGAAGAAGGTTATGTTGACAGCCAGCAATACATTCCACCGTGGGAGTTAGCTAGGGTCATTAATGCTTGGACGGGACGCATTTAACCTGCCAACACATGACTACAGCGAATTTAATACCCGTCACTATCCTTGTCAATATGTTGATCGGGTTTGCATAGTGTAATATCATATAATATCAATGTTTATAGTCGCTAATATGTAGGGTAGTAGTTAGGGTTACATCGTATAATCCATTGCATTTCCAATGTTTTGTAAATCAAATGCATGGTTTATTTATGTGTCACATATTTTCCAAAATGGCATAGGTCTCAATTCATGAAAGGTCTTTGATACTTTGCATATAGGTTAGAACTTCATAAAATTACCACCATTAATTATATTACCACATTATATCAATGCATAGTATACATAAGATGTTTTAGTCCTATGGTTTATCATTTCATTCTAATAGCATCATGATTGATAACATTACATTATAATACTCCTTTGCTACAATAGTATGGGTAATGTATAATAGTATGCATGATAGTGTAACTCCTTACAAATAGAGAATTAATGATAGCATCATAATAAAGACTTAGACATGGAATTCTGGCAGCTATTGGAGAATTTCATAGCGGTACAAATTTCCTTCTTTGACGATGCACTAAGAGTCTAAGTTTAGATATTAATTGTTACACTATCTGCAACTCGTAAATATGGTTAAAGATCACTTACAGAAATAGTTCAGAGATCCATACCCTTATGAACTCTCAAATTACAAAAGTACTCATAATTATTATAAAGTATTGACAGTGAAACTGAAAGCATATTTTAGAACTACTTGTATTACTGGAATTGTCGTAATACCCTTACCTGCGAATCTGCGAAAAGGAAACACAGGAAAATGCTTTAGCTAAAATAGCTAAGTAAACCTCAAGGTACCCCATAGGACCCCTTCATCACCATCCAAAAGAAAACTGTCAGTACTTTATCAAGAAAATATATCACAAGATAAACTTAATTACAATATGTAGATTACAATTAAACACAAGCATAACTAAAGATGTATTTTGTGTTATGATGTATAAATTGTCGTTATCGTAATTTGTCATTAGTTAAGAGATTAGTATCTATTTTATTTCCGCATTAGCAAATAGAACTATCGTCGTAATTTGTTTTAAGAACTACGATGTATCATTATCATTAATTATTTTAGTTAAAAGATTTAACCATTATTTTATTTTCCGCATTAGCAATTTCAATATTTATTGCTACTTTAATTTTTTTTTTAAATTTTGTAGATTTACGAGATGTTACATGTGGTATCAGAGCTCATGTTCGAACTCTCGGCCTGAAAAGGTCCAAAGAACACGCAACATAAAAATTTTATGAGAGCATAAATCTTTACTAATTCAAGTTAAATTATTTTGCTATACAGAAATTTGTTATGGAAGGATTAGCTGAACACATGGAAGATAGATTTCAACCGAAAACCCATACCAACAATCGCATGGGACAACATTATGAAGAAGAGGTCCATGGTGAATTGAATGACAATTCATCAGAATTGTTACTTGCATTTCAGGAGATGAAAGCAGAAATAAGATCTGTTAAATAGGATAATGAGAGAATTCTGAAGACACAAGAAGAACTGAACCAAGTATTGTTCGAACAATGTCCAATTGACGAATAAGATAGAATGGTTGAAAATACCTCCAAGACCAAAGAATTACCTCGTCAAAACAAGGGTAAGAAAGTGAGAACTGATGATGAGAATAACAGTTCAACATCATCAGTAGCTGCAAATGAGATACGTAAAAAGAAACGTAATTATTCAAGTGATAGAAGCGAGGGGGATTAAAAACCAAGAAGGAAAAGCCATAAACAGTATGAATAGATTTCTCAGGAGTTCAAGAAAATCAAACCCCCAACTTTCAATGGTGAAACTAAGAAAGGAGAGACAACTGAAGCATGGTTGTCCGGCATGAATAAATACTTTCAAACCTATGATTATTCAGAATCATTGAAAGCAAAGATGGCCATATACAACTTGATAGGGAAAGTAGACATTTGGTGGCAGGACATCAAAAGAGTGAAGGGCATCAAGGACAAGGATGGGAATTGGAGCACTTTTAAACGATACTTCAAGAAGAAATTCCTATCTGAATAATATTACGAAGAAAAATCCAAGGAATTTTATGATTTAAGACTGAGAACCATGAACATGAAGGAGCTAAACAACAAATTTCTGAATTTGCTAAGGTATGTGCCATGCCTCGTGGAGGAGAAACCAAATATTCATAGGTATCTAAGTTGAAGTTGTCTACCTTTCAACATCAAGGACAGAATAGAGTATGGCAATCCAAAGACCTTGGAAGAAGCCATGAGAAAAGCAACTTTCTGCTATGATACTAACCAGAAAAGAGAAGGGATATCTAACTGGAAAAATCATAAGCACAGCAACTTTGAGCTGAAGAAGAAAAATTTCAGATTCAATGGAAATTCTAGTTTTCAAAGGAAAAACTTTCCAAATAAAAAATTGCAAGGAAACAGTCCCATAAATAATCAGCAGCAGAATTTTACAGCTCCTAGAACTACACCCAATACTACCATAACTAATGACCAAAGAACACCTATAAAATGTTTTGAGTGTCAAGGTCCTCATTATGCATCAAACTGTCCCAATAAGAAGCAAACAACCAATAATATTCATTCCATACAATCTGAACCTGCTGTGGGAGACTTGGCAAGAGATATGCCCATAATTAATGCAGCTCTAGACAACAGGAAAGCGGAGCGTCAAGTCTCTATGGTAGAGATTGAAGGTATGCTACAAAACCACCCTATTTCTATTTTGATTGATCCAGGCGCTAGCCTGAGTTATATATCTCCAGATATTGTAGAAAATTTTAATCTGAAAACAGAAAAATTTAATAAATCCTGGTTAGTTAGACTAGCAACAGGAACAAAAAGAAAAGTGTCTGATTTTGTTGAAAGTTGTGTTTTATCTATGAACTAGTTAACGACTCAAACCAAGCTAAATGTTTTACCTTTAGGATCCTATGACATCTTAATCGGAATGGACTGGTTAGAATCACATCATGTTATTTTGAATTGTTATGAGAAAATTTTTACCTATCTAAATGATGAAGGAGAAACAGTAGAAGTAAAGGGTATTCCTAGAAAGACATCACTTAGACAGATTTTAGCTATGTAAGTAAAATGAGCAGTTAGAAAAGGATGTAAGATGTTCGAAGTGAATGTAGTACATGAGGAGTTAATTACAAAAGAGGAAAAACTGAAACTAGAAGATATACCTGTCCTAAAAGAAAATTTGGATGTTTTTCCAGAAAAGATTCTAGGATTACCCCTGAAGAGAGATCTAGATTTTACCATTGAGTTGATACCGGGTGCGGTACCGAACTCCAAAGCTCCATATAGGATGAATATATTGGAATTAAATGAGTTAAAATCACAATTGAAGGAACTAATTGATAAAAACTATATAAGACCCAGCGTGTCTCCTTGGGGAGCACCTGTTATTTTTGTTAAGAAGAAGGATGACACTTTAAGGCTTTGTATAGATTATCGCCAACTGAATAAGATGATAATCAAGAATCAATATCCATTGCCCCGCATATACGATCTATTTGATCAGCTGCGTGGAGCAATGATATTTTCAAAGATTGTTTTGAGTTCAGGATATCATCAAGTTCATGTGAAAGATGAGGATATTTTTAAAACAACCTTTAGAACTCGCTATGGACATTATGAGTTCGTGGTCATGCCATTTGGGTTGACTAATGCCCCGACAGTTTTTCTGTTCTTAATGAACAATATTCTGCACAAATATTTGGATAAGTTCGTCATTGTGTTCATAGATGACATTCTGGTATATTCTAAAAGTAAGGAAGAACATGACGAACATCTGCATATTATTTTACAAATACTGAGAGATCATCAGTTATATGCTAAGTTTAGTAAGTGTGAATTTCACAAAGATAAGATTCAGTACTTAGGTCACATAATCTCTAAGGAAGGAATTTCGATTGATCCCGATAAGATAAAAGCCATTAATGAATGGCCGCTTCCTAAGGATGTGTCGGACGTACGATCATTTATGGGGATTACAGGATATTATTGAAAATTCATATAAAGTTTTTCGAAGATTGCAAACCCCATAAACTCCCTACAAAAGAAGGGGAAGAAGTTTGTATGGGCTCAAAAGTGTGCAGACAGTTTTAAGAAGTTGAAGTAATTACTAACTACAGCACATATTATGAGAATTGCAGATCCTAATAAGGATTTTATAGTATGCACCGATGCATGTAATGACGGACTCGATGGAGTTCTAACACAAGAGGGACATGTTGTTGCATATGAGTCTCGAAAGCTGAAAATACATGAGAAGAATTATTCTACATATGATCTGGAATTATTAGTAGTAATACACGTCTTAAAAATGTGGCGTCACCATCTTATTGGCAGAAAATTTACTTTGATGACAGATAACATGGGGCTGAAGTATTTACTAGATCAAATGAACTTGAATGCTAGACAAGCTAGATGGCTAACCTTTCTAAGTGAATATGATTTTGAAATTCAGCATATAAAGGGTAAAAAGAACAGGGTTGTTGATGCTTTAAGTCGTAATACAAAATTAAATTTTATTTCAGCCATCAGTACATAAACAACATATTTAAAAAATCAGATTTTCAAAGGGAGTAAATCAGATGAAGAGTATAGAAATTTACATGAAAATACAACAGAAAGTAATTCTGAAAATTCTATGGTAGATTTCAAGTTAAAAGAAAATGGCTTGCTGCTGTACAAAAACAGATTATATGTGCCTAATGTACCAAAAATAAAAATTCCAATTTTAGATGAGATGCACAAAAGTCATTATGCTGGTCATCCAGGTTATTAGAAAACCATAACTATGTTACGGAAAGATTATTATTGGCCCAGGATGAAGGATGAAGTAGCATAATATATAGATAAATGCTTTGACTGTCAAAGAGTAAAAGTGGAACACCAGCATCCGGCTGGGCTGTTACAGCCATTACCTATACCTAGTTGGAAATGGGAGATCATAAGCATATATTTTATTACCGGACTACCCAAGAATTAGAAACAAAATGATTCCATCATGTTGGTAGTGGATCAACTCAGCAAGGCAGCACATTTTATACCAGTAAAAACTACTTATAAGGCTCTAGATATTGCAGAAATGTTTATGAAATAGATTTTTCGATTACATGGAATACCAAAAATGATAGTTTCAGACCGTGATTCTAAGTTTACTGGAAAATTTTGGAGATATTTGTTTAAAGGGTTGAAAACAACCTTGAACTTTAGCACATCATTTCATCCACAAACGGATGGACAGATAGAAAGAGTGAATCAAATATTGGAAGACATGCTAAGGATGTATGTTAAGGACCAGCCTAGTAAGTGGAAGGACTACTTGCATTTAGCAGAATTTGCATATAACAACCATTACCATGCATCAGCCAGGCTTAGTCCTTTTGAAATTATTTATGGTAGGAAATGTAATACACCAGTTTCTTGGAATGACCCAGTTAATAGAGTTATATTAGGACCTGAATTGTTGAAGGAAATAGAACTAACTGTGCAACAGGTACAAAGAAATCTTAAAGCTGCCCAAGATAGACAAAAGAGTCAAGCAGATCTTAAAAGGACTCATAAGGAGTTCCAGATTGGTGAGCATGTTTCCATTAAGGAAAGATCAAAGAAGAGCTCATTAAAATTGGGAAGCTGTGTCAAACTGGCACCCAGGTATTGTGGTCCTTTCAAAATTTTGTCAAGGATAGAACCCATGGCATATCAACTATCTTTGCCACCAAATCTAAAAATACATAATGTTTTTCATATTTCAGTTTTAAAGAAATATGTACACGATGCTACTCATGTTATAAATTGGAATGATGTACAGGTGGAACAAGATGATGATTTTCAGGTGGAACCGAACTGTATCCTTGAAAGGAGGAAAACTATACTCCGAAATCGCACCATTGGGCAGGTAAAGGTGCAATGGAAGCACCTTAACCCAGAAGAGGAAACCTGGAGGTTGGAGAGTAGTATGCAGGTAGCATACCCAACTCTATTTCAGGAACACTCAGAAAATGAATGAACAACATCGAGGACGATGTTGAGACTTAAGGGGGGGTGTATGTCACCTACCCAAATTTTGAGACTATTTATTTTAATTGCAAAAACATTCTGTTAAATTATAATTAAAAAGTTTTGTAATTATGACCAAATCTGGTCAAGGATGATTCTAATAAACATATTTTTATTATTTAATAAATTAAAACAGGAGACAAACACCCAAGGGAACTATTAAATGAGTGTTCATTGACCTATTAGGAGGAATGGAAGCTGTTAGAAAGCATGGGACATATGTCAGCATTTTCACTCCACCACTAGATGCTGGTTATGGGATAACAACCCCTAAAATTGTGGCATTATCCCCCAGGTGGGTGGAACAGAGTTGTTAGCTCATTAATGACTAGGTTAACCACTAAAAAGGCCTAGGAATCCTATATAAGGCAATTCGAATTGTAGGGCCCCTCCTGTAGGATCCTTCCTGCTTAACTTGAAACTCAACCACTTGATACAAAAGAGATTAGAAAGTATAATGACTAGATAAATAAACTAAATAAATGAATAACTTAGCAAATTAAAACAAACCATAACCTGTCTCTGATACCATCTTGTCCACTGTCGTCCGTGTCTTCCGTAGGATCCCTCCAGCAAAGCTCGTTTAACCATAGGTGAAACAACCATTAGCTTTGCAACCCAACCATAGGCTCATGATTTCAGTCGCATAGCCTCCCCCGAGCTTTGGGTTGTAGTGCTCACACACAATAATCAAGAAACCCAGCTTGGGATTTATCTCCACCAAGATTTCTAGCCAAACCCTCAATAGCAACAAGTCATGAGGTAACTCAAAATTACGATAGTCATCCAGGGTCTAAGTCCTTTACCCATTCCCAATGCCTTCCTTATAAAGAAAAATCTCATGCGCACATGTCGCTTCATGCATAATTATTTATTTTATTTAAATTCTAAATAAAAACAACTCACCCATCCAAGTGTCATCTTTTCTAGGAGATGCACCAACATTCCTAAGTTTGCTCATATTTGTTCCCTATATATTTCACTTAACTCCTAGATATGTGGTGTAGTTGGGGTTGACTAGGTGTCCATGCCTAGGATTCCATTTTGCTCCTAAATAAATATTTTTAATATTTTTAAATAATAAGAAATATCCTTTCATGTGAAAATGCCTAAATAACACTTAAGATTATTTAAATGCCAAAGTAATCATTTATGTGCAAATGCCTAAAGTACTCAAATAGATTTCTAAGTAATGTTCTAGGTGCAAACTTATATGTTTTTATGCAGTTAATTTTAACAATCATTTTCACTAGGATCTCCGTGCCACACCGTTGGGCCACCCCGTTACTTAATTTCATTTCCCTAACATGGCACCACTCTGTCGGGTCTAGTCATCTGTAGTTTCCATTCCACGACAAGGTACCACATCGTTGGGTCCTTGCGTCCACTCTTTCCATTCTCGGCAGGGTACTGCACCGTCTGGCCCTTCTTCCGTCATCCTTTCGTTTTGACTTGCGAGAACTTCATGTAGAGATTTCAGGAGTCATTACCTTCTATCCTTCGTCTACA
The DNA here is from genome assembly GCA_027924585.1 of Larix kaempferi. Taxonomy (NCBI): domain Eukaryota; kingdom Viridiplantae; phylum Streptophyta; class Pinopsida; order Pinales; family Pinaceae; genus Larix; species Larix kaempferi. Next base: position 67,635 of record BSBM01002136.1, on the reverse strand, counting down.
CACTATTAGGGACTAATGGCGCTGAGGAGTGAGTCCGTTCTCACTGCGCGCCCCCCAACTCGTATGTGACCAGCTCCGTCGTGGCCCACCTCATACGCGCTCACGCTTTCCTCTTGAGCAAGCGAATCAGTGCTTATCTGCTCATGCGTGGTATTCTGTCGGAAGTCAACATCATCGTTGCTCTCCCCATGTGTGATTTATCTGTACTCTACGACCCTTAAATTCCCTTGTGTGTCCGTCGGTGAACCGTTTCACCTACCGCTACACACATTTCTCACAAACATATATTAGTAGTATTGTCCTCAATTATCATAATATGATTCATAAATCTGTTATTTCGTTAAGCATTTTATAGTTTACTCATAACATTACTCATTCATCTAATCAGAAATGCATCTCGTCAATATTTACTTTCTTCGTTCTCATCACATAATCAATCATACAGCTAGTCATTAAGCATCATTTACATGTACATTTTTCATAATCAAAGTTAATCATTAAACAACATGTAATCATTCGTTTACATCAACTATCCATATACACATATATCATTATTTCATTGATTCATAATCAGTCGTAGTCGTGAATATACTCAATATAACATCAAGGGGTCGTTTTATTAATGTTTCAATCATTCGGGTCACTCAATAGATTCCTCAAGGTCTACAGAAGTCTAGGGGCACTACACGAATTGAACAGGGAGCTCTACATTATTTTCTGTAGAAATAATTCCTCAAGTGTATCAGGTGATCACTAACAGATTCGAATAGGGAGGCTATGTGGAAGTGCATTGTGAGGTTGCTAAAAATATTATGAGAAGGGAGCCAGAGGTGCTGGTGTAGGTCTATTTGACTGCAAAAGTCTATAGGACTGAGTGATCCAAATTGCCGTTGCAAGTGGAGGACCTAAACCTTCTACAGATTCTTCTTCCTAGTGGTTCAATGAACAAGCTCGGGGGTCCTAAGGAAAGTAATTTGGCTGTCTTTAGGAATAGGTTGGGTGGAACAGGCTCCTTGGGTTGTTTGTTTCCCTACATTCACTAGGTTCTACTATTATGTCCTGTTTATTTTAAGTTATATGAGTTTCTGCACTTGTAGATTTAGTATTTACAGTTAATAGCATACAGAAGTAATTATTTCATTTTTTGACCTAAGCATGAATTTTTATAATGTTGGTTAAGTAAGTGAGATGATTGATTAAATACCTTCTTTGTATTTTTCCCCATGCTGTCTTCTGCATAGTACTCTAGTATAGACAAGGAAAATTTTAAGATAGATGATTTGATAGGTTGATTGCCAAATGAATGAAGAGACAATTGTTGTTGACTTTCACTAGTTTGTCTTATCAATCATATTCTATGATATAGAGTATATGTCTAGATTTAGGATCAAAATAACATCTCATAGTACAAGCATTTTAATGTTATCCTTCACATACTGTCATAAATAAATATCACTTTTCTGTACAAAAACCTAGGTTTTACACTTAGGTTATTTACTTTTGTTCAGATGCAAATGTTATGCATTCTTTTATTTTTCTCTTTTACACAGTATAGTACTATATTCCCATTTCATTTCTTCTATTAACATTTATGAAAATTATAACAGCTGCAAAATAATCATAACAGCATTTCATAACATTTTATATATTTCTTTTATGGTAGGAATGGAATAACCTAGATTTATGTTTCCCATGTTTTCTAAGCAATACATAGACTTCTAATATTTCCTGTATTTTACTTTAGTATTTAAGATGAAAACAATTACTGACCTCTGCACTCAAAGTAACTAACAAGTAATTGGAGAAAAACATAACTGGATAATTCGTATCACCTTGCCAAGATTTCTTAAACATAGATTAACTATGATATTTCAATATTATCGTATTTCATTTTCGCATCATTTATTTAATTAGAATTAAGCTCTTATAAATTCTTTTCACCTGATTCCAAAAACCAAAAACGCATTCTTACTGCTCAACTATTAAATTACAATAGCTATCTAACTTTTCAAACCAATTTAGACAAGAGTAATAATTCATCGATCGAATTATTTACTAAATTATGGTTCCAAACCAATTTGAGTCATATTGTCATTTTTCCAAACTTAAAACTTAAACTTTTCGAGCACAGGGTTTCTCTATCGAGAAACAAGTTAACCTACGGCTCTCGACCTTTATCAAACGACAGTACAGTTTTTAGCTAAAAACAAGTCTACCATCGAAACCTACAGAGTAGGGTTTTAATTGCAAAGAGTAAGGTAGAAACCTTTGGCACGTAGCCATTTTTAAACACCCAGTTTTCAATACAACAAACATCGATTTATATAAACAAAGAAACAGCACAGAAACCATTTTAAGTTATGATCAATGCAAACTCGGTCTCTTATCATCATTTTTAAACAAAAGACTTAACATTGTCGCACAGGACTTTATTTTGCCGAAACGATTAACTCTGAACTCTAGGATTTCACCAAAACACTGTTTTAATTACTCAAACATCGATGAATTGAAACTCATACATTTCACAGAAACTATTTGAAGTCTTCTTACTACTTTTCTTCCATTAAAATCGACCGAGGGTTCGACCCTTTAACATTACATTATAAACAAGTTTACATTTAATCAAAAGTTATAGCGAAACGCTGCATTGATAGGGCAGTAAAATGAGCCGAGGATTTTATCCTCTATACACATGACATGAGACTCTCGATTATCATCTCAATAGCTTAAACCTATGCCAGGAACTATTCTCAGTTCTCGTCAAACATCAAGATTTGGCCAACATGCTAGGAGAACCTACAGGGATAAGAACCACTGAGGCTTACTGGATGGCATGGCAGTGTGTTTCCCATAAGAATCAGTCTAGGTATACATGCAGGCGAATGAAGTTACCTGCCAAGCAAATTCAGGGAGTGATTAAAAACCATTGCATCACATTATTAACTAAAGTAGCAGAAAACTTAATTATTTTTTAAACAAAGATATTACCTTGTAAGATTTTGCAAAGGATCGAAGTGTGAACCATTGAAATCTTCCGGCGCCACCCAACAGCCAAGCATTACAGTATTATTTCCTCACCTCTCAACTTTTGGCCCTCAAACCTTCATAAAAACCTGAGAAACCATCAAGTTATAGTCACAGGTCACACCATCGAACCCGAGGAAGGAGTCCTCACTCGAGAAAAATCCAAACCTTAAACTCTTGCAAACGGTTGGCCTCTCCACCGATCCAGTATCACCAAATGAATGCACAAGAACAACCTCAACGAAGACGTAGTGGTAAGTTTAGGGTTGAAGTCCCAAAACCGAGACAGATCTAGATCAATGGGCGATATTGAGCCAGCATAGCACCACGTTCTACGAAGCATTCCATCATTTAAACTCCATTAATGACCTTACCATCATAAAGGCCAGCTCAAAGGCGATTCACCATGTCAACTATGCATAGCTCGGATTACTAGCAGTATTATCCACCAGGTTTCCACGTGAAGAAGGTTATGTTGACAGCCAACAATACATTCCACTGTGGGAGTTAGCTAGGGTCATTAATGCTTGGATGAGATGCATTTAACCTGCCAACACATGACTGCAGCAAATTTAATACCCGTCACTATCCTTGTCAATACTTTGATCAGGTTTGCATAGTGTAATATCATATAATATCAATGTTTATAGTCGCTAATACATAGGGTAGTAGTTAGGGTTACATCATATAATCCATTGCATTTCCAATGGTTTGTAAATCAAGTGCATGGTTTATTTATGTGTCGCATATTTTCCAAAATGGCATAGGTCTAAATTCATGAAAGGTCTTCGATACTTTGCATATAGGTTAGAACTTCATAAAATTACCACCATTAATTATATTAGCACATTATATGAATGCTAGGTATACGTAAGACGTTTTAGTCCTATTGTTTATCAGTTCATTCTAATAGCATCACAATTGATAACATTGCATTATAATACTTCTTTGCTACAATAGTATGGGTAACATATAATAGTATGCATGATAGTGTAACTCCTTACAAATAGAGAATTAATGAAAGCATCATAATAAAGACTTAGACATGGAATTCTGGCAACTATTGGAGAATTTCATACCGGTACACATTTCCTTCTTTGACAATGCACTAAGAGTCTAAGTTTAGATATTAATTTTTACGCTGTCTGCGACTCGTAAATATGGTTAAACGTCACTTACAGAAATAGTTCGTAGATCCATACCCTTATGAACTCTCAAATAACGGAAGTACTCATAATTATTATAAAGTATTGACGGCAAAACTGAAAGCATAGTTTAGAACTACTTGTATTACTGGAATTGTCGTAATACCCTTACCTGTGAATCTTCGAAAAGGAAACACGAACAAATGCTTTAGCTAAAACAGCTAAGTAAACCTCAGGGTACCCCGTAGGACCCCTTCATCACCATCCGAAAGCAAACTGTCAGTACTTTATCAAGAAAATATATCACAAGATAAAATTAATTACAACATGTAGATTACAATTAAACACAAGCATAACTAAAGATGTATTTTGTGTTATGATATATAAATTGTCATTATCGTATTTTGTCATTAGTTAACAGATTAGTATCTATTTTATTTCCGCATTAGCAAATACAACTATCGTCGTAATTTGTTTTAAGAACTACAATGTATCATTATCATTAATTATTTTAGTTAAAAGATTTAACTATTATTTTATTTTCCGCATTAGCAATTTCAGTATTTATTGCTACTTTAAAAAAAAAATTAAATTAAATTTACGGGATGTTATATGTGGTATCAGAGCTCATGTTCGAACTCTCGTCCTGAAAAGGTCCAAAGAACACGCAACAGAAAATTTTTATGACAGCGAAAATCTTTACTAATCCAAGTTAAATTATTTTGTTATACAAAATTTGTTTTCTAAGTTACAGGTATGGAAGGATCAACTGAACACATGGAGGACAAATTTAGACCTAACAGCCATACCAACAATAGCATGGGATAGCATTATGAAGAAGAGGTCCATGGTGAATTGAATGACAATTCATCAGATTTGTTACTTGCATTTCAGGAGATGAAAGCAGAAATAAGATTTGTTAAACAGGATAATGAGAGAATTCTGAAGGCACAAGAAGAACTGAACCAAGTATTATTCGACCAGTGTCCAATTGACGAACAATATAGAAGGGTTGAAAATACCTCCAAGACCGAAGACTTATCTCGTCAGAACAAGGGTAAGAAAGTGAGAACTGATGATGAAAATAACAGTTCAACATCATCAGGAGCTGCAAATGAGATACGTAAAAAGAAACGTAATTATTCAAGTGATAGCAGCGAGGGGGATTATAAACCAAGAATGAAAATCCATAAACAGTATGAACAGATTTATGGGGAGTTCAAGAAAATCAAACCCCCAACTTTCAATGGTGAAACTGAGAAAGGAGAGACAGCTGAAGCATGGTTGTCCGGCATGAAGGAAATACTTTCAAACCTATGCTTATTCAGAATCATTGAAAGCAAAGATGGCCATATACAACCTGATAGGGAAAGTAGACATTTGGTGGCAGGACATCAAAAGAGTGAAGGGAATCAAGGACAAGGATTTGAATTGGAGCACTTTTAAATGGTACTTGAAGAAGAAATTCATATCTGAACAATATTACGAAGAAAAATCCAGGGAATTTTATGATTTAAGACTGGGAACCATGAACATGAAGGAGCTAAACAACAAATTTCTGAATTTGCTAAAGTATGTGCCATGCCTCGTGGAGGAGAAACCAAAGATTCAGAGGTATCTAAGTTGAATTTTTCTACCTTTCAACATCAAGGACAGAATAGAGTATGAGAATCCAAAGACCTTGGAAGAAGCCATAAGAAAAGCAACTTTCTGCTATGATACTAACCGAAAAAGAGAAGGGATATCTAACTGGAAAAATCATAAGCACAATAACTTTGAGCCGAAGAAGAAAAATTTCAGATTCAATGGAAATTCTAGTTTTTCAAAGGAAAAACTTTCCAAATAAAAAATTGCAAGGAAATAGTCCCAGAAATAATCAGCAACAGAATTTTACAGCTCCTAGAAATACACCCAATACTACCATAACTAATGACTAGAGAACACTTATAAAATGTTTTGAGTGTCAAGGTCCTCATTATGCATCAAACTATCCCAATAAGAAGCGAACAGCCAATAACATTCATTCCATACAAGCTGAACCTATTGTGGGAGACTTGGCAAGAGATATGCTCAGAATTAATGCAGCTCTAGACAACAGGCAAGTGGAGCATCAAGTCTGTATGGTAGAGATTGAAGGTATGCTACAAAACCACCCTGTTTCCATTTTGATTGATCCAGGTGCTAGCCTGAGTTATATATCTCCAGATATTGTAGAAAATTTTAATCTGAAAACAGAAAAATTTAATAAACCCTGGTTAGTTAGACTAGAAACAGGAACAAAAGGAAAAGTATCTGATTTTGTTGAAAGTTGTGTTTTATCTATGAACCAGTTAACGACTCAAACCAAGCTAAATGTTTTACCTTTAGTATCCTATGACATCTTAATCGGAATGGACTAGTTAGAATCACATCATGTTATTTTGAATTGTTTTGAGAAAATTTTTACCTGTCTAAATGATGAAGGAGAAATAGTAGAAGTAAAGGGTATTCCTAGAAAGGCATCACTTACACAGATTTCAGCTATGCAAGTAAAAAGAGTAGTTAGAAAAGGATGTAAGATGTTCGCAGTGAATGTAGTACATGAGGAGTTAATTACAAAAGAGGACAAACTGAAACTAGAAGATATACCTATCCTAACAGAATTTTTGGATGTTTTTCCAGAAGAGATTCCAAGATTACCCCCGAAGAGAGATCTAGATTTTACCATTGAGCTGATACCGGGTGCGGTACCGAACTCCAAAGCTCCATATAGGATGAATATATTGGAATTAAATGAGTTAAAATCACAGTTGAAGGAACTGATTGATAAAAACTATATAAGACCCAGCGTGTCTCCTTGGGAGCACCTGTTATTTTTGTTAAGAAGAAGGATGGCACTTTAAGGCTTTGTATAGATTATCGCCAACTGAATAAAATGACAATCAAGAATCGATATTCGTTGCCCCGCATATACGATCTATTTGATCAGCTGCATGGAGCGACGATATTTTCAAAGATTGATTTGAGTTCAGGATATCATCAAGTTCGTGTGAAACATGAGGATATTTTTAAAATGGCCTTTAGAACTCGCTATGGACATTATGAGTTCGTGGTCATGCCATTTGGGTTGACTAATGCCCTGACAGTTTTTATGTGCTTAATGAACAATATTCTACACAAATATTTGGATAAGCTCGTCATTGTGTTCATAAATGACATTCTGGTATATTCTAAAAGTAAGGAAGAACATGACGAACATCTGCGTATTATTTTACAAATACTGAGAGATCATTAGTTATATGCTAAGTTTAGCAAGTGTGAATTTCACAAGGATAAGATTCAGTATTTAGGTCACATAATCTCTAAGGAAGGAATTTCGGTTGATCCCGATAAGATAAAATCCATTAATGAATGGCCGGTTCCTAAGGATGTGTCGGACGTACGATTGTTTATAAGGATTACAGGATATTATAGAAAATTCATAGAAAGTTTTTCGAAGATTGCAGACCCCATAACCTCCCTACAAAAGAAGGGGAAGAAGTTTGTATGGGATCAAAAGTGTGCAGACAGTTTTAAGAAGTTGAAGTAATTACTAACTACAACACCTATTCTGAGAATTGCAGATCCTAATAAGGATTTTATAGTATGCACCGACGCATGTAATGACGGACTCGGTGGAGTCCTAACACAAGAGGGACATACTGTTGCATATGAGTCTCGAAAGCTGAAAATACATGAGAAGAATTATTCTACATATGATCTGGAATTATTAGCAGTAATACACACCTTAAAAATGTGGCGTCGCCATCTTATTGTCAGAAAATTTACTTTGATGATAGATAACATGGGGCTGAAGTATTTACTAGATCAAATGAACTTGAATGCTAGACAAGCTAGATGGCTAACCTTTCTAAATGAATATGATTTTGAAATTCAGCATATAAAGGGTAAAGAGAATAGGGTTGCTGATGCTTTAAGTCGTAATACAAAGTTAAATTTTATTTCATCCATCAGTACATACACGACAGATTAAGAAAATCATATTTTCAAAGGGATTAAATCGGATGAAGAGTACAAAAATTTACATGAAAAGACAGCAGAAAGTAATTCTGAAAATTCTATGATAGATTTCAGGTTAAAAGAAAATGGCTTGCTGCTGTACAAAAACAGATTATATTTGCCTAATGTATCAAAGATAAAAATTCGTATTTTAGATGAGATGCACAAAATTCATTATGCTGGTCATCCAGGTTATTAGAAAACCATAACTAAGTTACGGAAATATTATTATTGGCCCAGGATGAAGAATGAAGTAGCAAAATATATAGCTAAATGCTTTGACTGTCAAAAAGTAAAAGTGGAACACCAGCATCCGGCTGGGCTGTTACAGCCATTACCTATACCTAGTTGGAAATGGGAGATCATAAGCATAGATTTTATTACCGGACTACCCAAGAATCAGAAACAAAATGATTCCATCATGGTGGTAGTGGATAAACTCAGCAAGGCAGCACATGTTATACCAGTAAAAACTACTTATAAGGCTCCAAATATTTCAGAAATTTTTATGAAACAGATTTTTCGATTACATGGAATACCAAAAATGATAGTTTCAGACCATGATTCTAAGTTTACTGGAAACTTCTGGAGATCTTTGTTTAAAGGGTTGAAAACAACCTTAAACTTCAGCACAACATTTCATCCACAAACGGATGGACAGACAGAAAGAGTGAATCAGATATTGGAAGACATGCTAAGGATGTATGTTAAGGACCAACCTGGTAAGTGGGAGGACTACTTGCATTTAGCAGAATTTGCATATAACAACCATTACCATGCATTAGCCAGGCTTAGCCCTTTTGAAATTCTTAATGGTAGGAAATGTAATACACCAGTTTCTTGGAATGACCCAGTTAATAGAGTTATATTAGGACCTGAATTGTTGAAGGAAATAGAACTAACTGTGCAACAGGTACAAAGAAATCTTAAAGCTTCCCAAGATAGGAAAAAGAGTCAAGCAGATCTTAAAAGGACTCATAAGGAGTTCCAGATTGGTGAGCATGTTTTCATTAAGGTAAGACCGAAGAAGAGTTCATTAAAATTGGGAATTTGTGCCAAACTGGCACCCAGGTATTGTGGTCCTTTTGAAATTTTGTCAAAGGTAGGACTCGTGGCATATCAACTAGCTTTGCCACCAAATCTAAAAATACAATGTTTTTCATATTTCAGTTTTAAAGAAATATGTACACAATGCTACTCATGTTATAAATTGGAATGATGTACAAGTGGAACAAGACAGCGATTTTCAAGTGGAACTGGACTTTATCCTCGAAAGGAGGGAAACTCTACTCCGAAATCGCACCATTGGGCAGGTAAAGGTGCAATGGAAGCACCTTAGCCCAGAAGAGGCAACCTGGGAGTTGGAGAGTAGTATGCGGGTAGCATACCCAACTCTGTTTTAGGAACACTTAGAAAATGAATGAACAACATCGAGGACGATGTTGAGACTTAAGGGGGGGTGTATGTCACCTACCCAAATTTTGAGACTATTTATTTTAATTGCAAAAAAATTATGTTAAATTATAATTACAAATTTTTGTAATTATGACCAAATCTGGTCAAGGATGATTGTAATAAACATATTTTTATTATTTAATAAATTAAAACAGGAGACAAACACCCAAGGGAACTGTTAAATGAGTGTTCACTGACCCACTAGGAGGAATGGAAGCTATTAGAAGGCATGGGATATATGTCAGCATTTTCACTCCACCACTAACTGTTGGTTATGGGACAACAACCCCTAAAATTGTGGCATTATCCCCCAGGTGGGTGGAACAGAGCTGTTAGCTCATTAATGACCAGGTTAACCACTAAAAAAGCCTAGGCAGCCTAGATAATTCAATTCAAATTGAGCAAGGAGCTCACAGGGAGCTCTACATTATTTTCTACAGAAATAATTCCTCAAGTGTATTAGGTGATCACTGAGAAATTCGAATTGGGAGGCTATGTGGAAGTGCATTGTGAGGCTGCTGAAAATATTATGGGAAGGGAACCAGAGGTGCTAGTGCAGGTCTCTTTGACTACTAAAGTCTATAGCACTGAGTGATCCAAATTGCTGCTGCAAGTGGAGGACCTAAAGCTTCTACAGATTCTTCTTCCTAGTGGTTCAGTGAACAAGCTCGGGGGTCCTAAGGCAAGTAATTTGGTTGTCTTCAGGAATAGGTAGGGTGGAACAGGCTCCTTGGGTTGTTTGTTTCCCTAGATTCACCTGGTTCTACTGTTTTGTCCTGTTTATTTTAAGTTATATGAGTTTCTGCATTTGTAGATTTAGTATTTACAGTTAATAGCATACAGAAGTAATTGTTTCATTTTCTGACCTAAGCATGAATTTGTATAATGTTGGTTAAGGAAGTGAGATGATTGATTAAATACCTTCTCTGTATTTTTCCCCATGTTGTCTTCTGCATAGTACTCTAGTATAGAGAAGGAAAATTTTAAGATAGATGATTTGATAGGCTGATTGCCAAATGAATGAAGAGACAATTGTTGTTGACTTTCACTAGTTTGTCTTATCAATCAAATTCTGTGATATAGAGTATATATCTAGATTTAGGATCGAAATAACATCTCATAGTACAAGAATTTTAATGTTATCCTTCACATACTGTCAGAAATAAATATTACTTTTCTGTACAAAAACCTAGGGTTTACACTTAGGTTATTTACTTTTGTTCAGATGCAAATGTTATGCATTCTTTTATTTTTCTCTTTTACACAGTGTAGTACTATATTCCCATTTCATTTCTTCTATTAACATTTATGAAAATTATAACAGTTGCAAAATAATCATAACAACATTTCATAACATTTTATTATATTTCTTTTCTGATAGGAATGGAATAACCTAGATTTATGTTTCCCGTGTTTTCTAAACAATACATAGACTTCTAATATTTCCTGTATTTTACTTTAGTATTTAAGATCAAAACACTTACTGACCTCTGCACTCGAAGTAACTAACAAGTAATTGGCGAAAAATAGAACTGGATAATTCGTATCACCTTGCAAAGATTTCTTAAACATAGATTAACTATGATATTTCAATGTTATTGTATTTCATTTTCGCGGCATTTATTTAATTAGAATTAAGCTCTTATCAATTCTTTTCACCTGATTCCAAAAACCAAAAACGCATTCTTACTGCTCAACTATTACATTACAATAGCTATCCAACTTTTCAAACAAATTTAGACAAGAGTAATAATTCATCGATCGAATTATTTACTAAATTATGGTTCCAAACCAATTTGAGTCATATTGTCATTTTTCCAAAATTAAAACTTAAACTTTTCGAGCACAGGGTTTCTCTATCGAGAAACAAGTTAACCTATGGCTCTCGGCCTTTATCAAACGATAGTATAGCTTTTAGCTAAAAACATGTCTACCATCGAAACCTACAGAGTAGGGTTTTAATTGCAAAGAGTAAGGTAGAAACCTTTGGCACGTAGCCATTTTTAAACACCCAATTTTAAATACAACAAACATTTATTTATATAAACAAAGAAACAGCACAGAAACCATTTTAAGTTATGATCAATGCAAACTCAGTCTCGTATCATTATTTTTAAACAAAAGACTTAACATGGTAGCACAAGACTTTATTTTGTAGAAACGATTAACTCTGAACTCTAGGATTTCACCAAAACATTGTTTTAATTACTCAAACATCGATGAATTGAAACTCATACATTGCACAGAAACTATTTGAAGTCTTCTTACTAGTATTCTTCCATTAAAATCGACCTAGGGTTCGACTCTTTAACAATACATTATAAACAAGTTTACATTTCATCAAAAGTTACAGCGAAACGCTGCATTGACAAGGCAGTAAAATGAGCCGAGGATTTTATCCTCTATACACATGACATGAGACTCTCGATTATCATCTCAATAGCTTAAACCTCTGCCCGGAACTATTCTCAATTCTCGTCAAACATCAAGATTCGACCAACATGCCAGGAGAACCTACAGGGATAAGAACCACTGAGGCTTACCAGATGGCATGGCAGCGTGTTTCACATAAGCATCAGTCTAGGTATACACGCAGGCGAATGAAGTTACCTGCGAAGCAAATTCAGGGAGTGACTAAAAACCATTGCATCACATTATTAACTAAAGTAGCAGAAAACTTAATTTTTTTTTATATGAAGATATTACCTTGTAAGATTTTGCAAAGGATCAAAGTTTGAACCATTGAAATCTTCCGGCGCCACCAAACAGCCAAGCATTACAGTATTATTTCCTCACCTCTCAACTTTGGGCCCTCAAACCTTCTTAAAAACCTAAGAAACCATCAAGTTACAGTCGCAGGTCACACCATCGAACCCGAGGAAGGAGTCCTCAGTCGAGCAAACTCCAAACCCTAAACTCTTGCAAATGGTTGGCCTCTCCACCGAGCCGGTATCACCAAATGAATGCACAAGAACAACCTCAATGAAGACGTAGTGGTAAGTTTAGGGTTGAAGTCCCAAAACTGAGACAGATCTAGATCAATGGGCGAGATCGAGCCAGCATAGCACCATGTTCTACGAATCATTCCAGCATTTAAACTCCATTAATGACCTTACCATCGTAAAGTCCAAATCAGAGGCGATTCACCATGTCAACTATGTACAACTCAGATTACTAGTAATATTATCCACCAGGTTTCCACGTGAAGAAGGTTATGTTGACAGCCAGCAATACATTCCACCATGGGAGTTAGCTAGGGTCATTAATGCTTGGACATGATGCATTTAACCTGCCAACACATGACTACAACGAATTTAATACCCGTCACTATCCTTGTCAATATGTTGATCAGGTTTGCATAGTGTAATATCATATACTATCAATGTTTGTAATCGCTAATACATAGGGTAATAGTTAGGGTTACATCGTATAATCCATTGCATTTCCAATGTTTTGTAAATCAAGTGCATGGTTTATTTATGTGTCGCATATTTTCCAAAATTGCATAGGTCTCAATTCATGAAAGGTCTTCGATACTTTGCATATAGATTAGAACTTCATAAAATTACCACCATTAATTATATTACCACATTATATTAATGCATAGTATACGTAAGATGTTTTGGTCCTATTGTTTATCATTTCATTCTAATAGCATCACGATTGATAACATTACATTATAATACTCCTTTGCTACAATAGTATGGGTAACATATAATAGTATGCATGATAGTGTAACTCCTTACAAATAGAGAATTAAGGACAGCATCATAATAAAGTCTTAGACATGGAATTCTGGCAGCTATTGGAGAATTTCATAGTGGTACACATTTCCTTCTTTGACGATGCACTAAGAGTCTAAGTTTAGATATTAATTGTTATGTTGTCCGCGACTCATAAATATGGTTAAAAATCACTTACAGAAATAGTTCATAGATCCATACCCTTATGAACTCTCAAATCACGGAAGTACTCATAATTATTATAAAGTATTGACGGTGAAACTGAAAGAATATTTTAGAACTACTTGTATTACTGGAATTGTCATAATACCCTTACTTGCGAATTTGCGAAAAGGAAACACGGGCAAATGCTTTAGCTAAAACAGCTAAGTAAACCTCAGGGTACCCCGTAGGACCCCTTCATCACCATTCAAAAGCAAATTGTCTGTACTTTATTAAGAAAATATATCACAAGATAAACTTAATTACAACATGTAGATTACAATTAAACACAAGCATAACTAAAGATGTATTTTGTGTTATGATGTATAAATTGTCGTTATCATAATTTGTCATTAGTTAAGATATTAGTATCTATTTCATTTCCGCATTAGCAAATACAACTATCGTCGTAATTTGTTTTAAGAACTACGATGTATCGTTATCATTAATTATTTTAGTTAAAATATTTAACCATTATTTTATTTTCTGCATTAGCAATTTTAGTATTTATTGCTACTTTAAAATTTTTTAAATTTTTTTAAATTTACGGGATGTTACAAAGGTATTGACCATATAACATTGTTTATACTCTATACATAATTAGGGAAATATGAGTAAAGGTCATGACTAATTTCTTAGGAAAGAAAGTCAAACAGGTTATTCAAGCTAGGAATTTAGTTTGTAACTATTTCATAAGTTTTACAATTCCGATCAAATTCCTCTAATTGAATAAACAATGCACATTACCTCATATGTTAAAATATTCTTGGATTGATAACTAAAGTACAGTTGAGGAGTTCAACGATATTGTTGTAATTCTTTGGCCCATTAATATACAACTAAGTATAAATGTTTGATCGTCACAATTTAATGGTTCATCAAGTTCCAGTCGTTGTAATTTATCCATTTATTTTATTTTCATATTTGTTCCTTGATGTGAGTAGTGAGGTGATCTTCCATGATGGAAGATAGTGTTAAAATTAAAGTTGACATTGGTTTAGGTCCTAATATTTCTCCTCAATCCTATATGGATCATATCCTGTCATTTTGTATGGAAAAGGTAATATCACTTTCAGTCTTAACTATTGGTCTTGCATGGGTAAGATGAAAAAGGATTACTTACATAAACATGGGATGATTTAAAGTTTTAATTGGCTAGGCTCATAAATGAAAAATATTTTATCATAGAGTACAAATTCTTGGAGTATTTGATCTTGATTTGTTTGTGTGCAAAGGGTTATTTTATTTTGGAGTTCAACTTTAAGTTATATTGTGAATAGGATCCTCATAAAAATTGAGGAGGCCAACATTCCTTAAAATGGCACAAATATGTGATGTAATAGGGAAAGGGTACATATACCTCTCCCTCTCCCAAGCATCTCACTCATGTACAAAGTTGTGTGGGTTGACATGCTCCTACTCCTATTTTTTTCATTGAAATTTTCATTATCTTTGATTCACAAACAATTTTCATAAGGCATGTGTGCATGCACGTGCACACGCACACACACATAACAAATTGAAATTATAAAACACACACACACACACACACACACACACACACATAAAATATTTTTAAGGTTGGTCAAGCCAGACACAAATTTGGTGTATGAGACCCCCTTGTTTGTGGGACAAGGGACCCCCCTCTATGCAACGATTTAATTGATAAATTCTACTTAGTTGTACATACCCAACCCCCCTTTAAATTTGAACCTATGACCTCTTAGGAGGAAACACATGTTCTTAACCATTAACTTCTACTCAAGTTGTTCCTACAAAAGTATCGTGTTAACCCAATGGTGTTCTTAAAAAAAGATAATTGCACTACTAGTGATGCTCACTATAAAAATGGCTTATTGGTGCATTAAAAAAAGTATGGACATTTTGTTATCAGTTTTTCCTTACATTGCACACCAACAAAGTCATAAAACATAAGTATCCCTATACAAGTGCGCTTGATATACCCAAGCACACCGTCAACGAGGCTTTTACTTTTTACCAACGCACTGTTTATGTGGGAAACATGTATTTTGAAGACTTTTCTGGTGCGCTATATATGCATTGAAGAACCATCTATGGTGAATTATCAATATTGAGAACCATCGTATACATTTCATCACAGCTTATACATTGCACATATATTTTTGAAATGGTTTTGTTTTACCTGTAGATGACAAATAGGTAAAAGCACCATTATCGGTGCCATTTACTATTAACAAACACAATACATATGGTGGGATAATGGTTAAATAATGCACACTTGATGCTTTTGGAATGGTCAGATGTAGTGCAAATGGTTCCATAATGATTTTTATAACCCACCATCCAATTCTACATAGTTGAAATACCTGTGAGCCAATGATGTCTAATCACAAGATGCATCATCAATGGCGCCACATTAATTAACATAGCGCACATTAATATAGTAGTGATAGTGGTGGTGAGGTATGGAGGGATGAGATTGTTAAATCGACTGAAAATTAGGGTTTCAACTTAGGGTTTACCCACTGCGTTGTGGAGTGTCTGCCCCTTGGTATGATCCATTGTGGTCGCAAGGGGGAAGGTTACTCTTCTCCCCTTTCTTTTCAGGAGGTAGTTGGGCACAAAGCCATAGCTCCGTCGAATGGGAACAAAAATCAATGGAGGAAAAGTGGCTCAGGGGATCCACTATCTTCAACAGACCACACAAGAGACAAATGAAAAGGAAAATAAGAGGACAAAAATGCATCCACCTTGCATCCAAAGGTGGCTTGATTATGGGAGCTAGGAAAATGAATTATGCAAACCACATAAATGTTGAGATATGAGGTGTTATCATAGAGGTATGAAGGGTATACATAGTACATGAGATACCATGCCTTAATAGAAAAATTCTCGGGGTTGTGGCCATCTGAAAGAGATCTAATCCATTGGAGCGAGACTTGGTGGAATCCAAAAATCCATTATGACGTCCACTTGGGTTCGAAGGGGTTCTTCACTGCTACATTTCACAACCTGGATGATAGGGACCATATATTTGAAAATGGGCCTTATTTATACAACTCAATTGGCCTCTTCCTATGGGACTGGACAAAAAAATTTAGTCTAGACAAAGAGGATTTCTCCTATGCACTAGTATGGATCCAACTATACTTCTTGTTTCTTGATTTCTAGCTACCTAAGATACTGGAGGGAATAGGAAATACACTGGTAAAATTTGTCGATATCTCAAAAGCAATCAAGGTGAAAAGCTACACTTCTTATGCCCGAATATGTGTCTATCTCAATATTTCATAGGCTATTCCTAGAGAAATATGCCTCACAAGGCATGGCGAAGAATGGATTCAAACCATGGATTATGATAACATATTGTTTAGATGTCGGAAATTCCATATACATGGACATATCTTCAGAGACTTCCCGCTCAATAACTCTCCTAGAAAAAAAGGATTATAAATAAATAGAAGCAAGTAAAACTTCATCCTTGTACAGGACAGAAAATGAGAAACCCATCAAAAGGTAGGTAGCAACATGGGAAAAAAATTGACTCAAGGAACAAGTTCGACAATCTACCCCCAGATCCGAAGGCTACAACAATGGAAAGAATAGAATACAAGGAGCAACAGAAGCAGGAGAACGTGGTACCAAACAAAGAAAAACCAACACAACATATGCAAACATCCCCAATTATGGAATAAATCTAAACACTAAGAAACATGGATCCTTTACCCTTCGAGTAAGAGGACTTAACTATGTCTGATGGTGTAGACCTTGAATCAGAGTTTGATGGCAATGATCTACTGGGACTGAACTTGGAAAACCCTGTGGAAGCGTGACATAAAATAGACTACCAGGCTGTCCTAATCGAGCAACTGACAAAATTCCACAAGGTCTTCCTCAACTCAAGAGAAGGAAAAGAAACTAGGGCCAAATCCAACCTAGGGATAGCTCAGGGTCCAAACAACCCCATCAAGAAGACCCCTAAAAGCGACAAGAGGAAGGGAAGGAAGCCCATTAAGAATTTGATTGAATAATTTGGGCATATCATGGTAAATTATGACCAAATGGAAGTGTTGACATGCACTTTCTCCCCTATCTCACCAAAAATATGACTCAACGAAGATACAATCCTGGCACATAAAAGTCATCAATAGTAGGAGAAAGAAGAGACTCCTACATAAATTCATTAGAGATGAGAAGCTAGACATTTTCTTATTACAAGAAATCAAATGTGTCAGAGAGGAATCCAAGTGCAATCTCTCCAAATGTTGTTACCAAAGTGAAATGATCACCACATATGCCAGGGGAACTATCATAGAATTGGCGATCCTACGGAATCCCAAGACTATGGAACTGATCAACTCTTTTTCAATGCTGGATAATAACAATCACGTTCAGACCCTAGAATCAACAATCCAAAGAATAGTTACCTGCAATGTCTATGGGCCTCAATCTCTCTCGAAGAAACTCAACTTCTTATAAAACCTGAATCACATTAAGAAGTTGACTAGATATCAACACTGGATTATAGGAGGGAATTACAACATGATTACCTCCTTGTGTGAAAAGCAGGAAGGAATCAAAAGGCTAGATTCAGATAGCACAGAATTCAACAACACCGTCAGGGATCTCTACATGATTGACCTAGAAACCATCAACAAAATTTTCACATGGATCAATCAAAGATTGAGATCCCAATAGGTCGCTTGTCACTTTGACTGATTCCTAGTAAGTGATACTCTTTTTATGTCAGGAACAACCATGGGAGCCTTTATTCTTCCCTTTAATGGATATGATCATTGACCCATTAGTATATCCATGGACATAGGAGGCCCCCCACTGTATAAACCCTTTTGATTTGAGAATTTTTTTTCTCAAAAACTACGAATTTTAAGAGAAAGTCGGTACATGGTGGGAGGAGTTGGCAGTGCACAGTGGATCCCTCATGTACAAATTTCAACAAAAGATGAAACATTTCAAGCATAAGTTTAAGCACTGGGATAAGACCAGTTTTGGAAACATATTCCAGGATCAAAGAGAGTTGGATACACAAATGAGGAAAAAACAAGAGGACATCATCCTTCAAGGTAGAACGGAGGACCTCATCAGACGGGAACACTCTCTTTCACAACAAATTGAGGAACAAAACCAACATGAGGAAGTCCTATGGCACCAAAAATAAAGGATCTAGTGGCTCAAGGAGGTAAAATGGAACACCAAGTTATTCCATCAATATAATATCTAAAGAAGACATATCAACATAATCCATTGACTAAAAACCAATCGGGGAGAGATGGAAAACGAGCGAAGGGACATTGAAAATGAATTGGTGCATTTCTTCAAAGGCCCAATGACAGAACCCAATAGACACATTATATAAGCAATCAACAAAATCATGCGCCACATCCCCTCCACCATATCAGTTGAACAAAATGCATCCCTGATGAGACCAATAACCCAGGAGGAAGTGGACCTAACAATGAAATAAATGGCTTTGGGTAAATCACCTAGCCCATATGGCTTCACCATGAACTTTTTTCATCACTGCTAGAACCTGGTCAGAGAAGAGGTGTGGTTATTGGTTGAAGGCTCCAGGTGAACTCAAGGGGTTCTCTCTGACCTAAATGCCACCTTCATATCCCTCATCCCCAAAGAATAAAGAGTAGAGGATCCAAATAAATTTAGGCCTATATCCCTTTGCAATGTGATATAAAAGGTAATCACAAAGGTTATCGAATTAAGACTGAAGTCACTTCTGTTGCACCTTATCTCATAGGAGCATACGAGATACGTGGAAGGAAGGCAAATCATGGAATTTTTTTCATGGCACACGAAGTGATCCACTCTCTTTGAACAACTAGAACCCCAGGTATGCTCATTAAACTGGATGTCTCAAAGGATTTTGATAAGTTAAGTTGGAAATATATGTGGGCTACCCTAACAACCTTTGGATTTGATGACCAATGGAAAAATTGGGTAATGGATCTCACCTCTGCTTCTTTCTTCGCCATCTTGCTTAATGGATCCCCAAATAAAATTTTCTCCCCCTCAAGGGGTATCTACCAAGGAGACCCTCTATCCCCCTTTTGTTTCATTATAATCGTTGAATGACTAAGCAAAAGAATTAGATCCTCCATCCATAATAGGACTCTTGTCAGTCTCCCCCTCCATGGTTTGAACCCACCACCCTCCCACAACCAATTTTTTGATGACACCCTCATCGTTGGGGCTCCTTCTATCAAAGAAGTCACTACTCTCCAAACCATCCTTCAAGAGTTCAGTGATGCCTCAAGCACTATGATCAACAATACCAAGTCACAACTTTTTTTCTTTAACACCCTTCTAGCCATACAATGTCACATCTCTAGGATCCTTGGATTCACTTGAAGCACCCTTTCGCTCAAATATCTTGGTATCCCCCTTATTGATAATGACCTTAGGAAAAACTCTTGGGAAGACCTTCTGACATCCATGGAAAAAAGGTTATCATCCTGCACTTTTTGTACCTTAAATCTTCCAATTTGCATTACTTTGCTCAAATCAATTTTACAAGCCATACCACTCTACCTTTTTTCTACTCTAGCTGCCCCCAGGGTAATCCTAAAAACCATCCACAACCTATAGAGAAACTTATTTTGGAGTGGAACTAGGGACAACAAAAAATGGGCCCTGGTTAAATGGGCAGACCTCTGCCGACCAAAATTCATGGGAGGCCTTGGCATTAGAGACCTAGAGATGATTTATCAAGTCCTAAGTGAAAAATGTTGTTGGCATTGAATAAAAATGCCAAACGACATGTGGGCATGAATATGGAAAGCAAAGTGTTCACCCAATGTGCAAAAAAATGATCTTGATTTGGAATGCAGCTTGGCAGAATCGTAGCCTGGCAAAGATCGTTGTTTCTGGGAAATTTGGGATGACAACACTACAAAATTCTGGGCAGAATCCTAGTAGCAACTTCCTCCCCTCCACAACAAGGATTCTTTGCAAAACATTCTTCAACACATTGACAATCATCAAGAGCACCCAATTTCTCTATACTGGAAGCAGTCTCAACAGGATGACAACTAGAAGCAATGGAAAAGTATGAATATAGAAATAGGAGTCCTAGATCATGTGGATATCCATCCTTGGATTGAGGAACTAATAGACATCAACTCAAGAACAAGCAAGGTCCAGACATTCTTAGATGGGGCCATTCGCTGACAGACAATTTTTTGGTCAAAGAGGCTTACGCTTTGAAGACGAGAGCCCATCTCTTGAACAAAGATGTGTTATGGAAAAGAGTTTGACATTTGGGATATTGTCCCAAAATAAAATCATTCCTCTAACTGGTTGGTCTAGGATGAATTCTCACTTGGGACAATTCGCAGTGGCATGGATTCTTTGGACCCTCAAATTTCCATATTTTCTCTCAAGACTCAGAAACAATTAACCACCTCCTGGACAACTTCCCATTCATCTCTCAGATATGGGATCAAGTAGCCGCTATGATGTTCCAATCTAACAGGAAACTACGTAATGCAATAAGAAGCTTGATTTCCAAAGAAAATCCTGGTACAGCTGGCAATGGGGGAGTCTTCAGGGATCCAAATGGTGTCATTCTTTGCACATTCGCAGGCGGACTGGGGACGAAAACAAATAATGTTGCAGAGATTTTGGAACTGTATTATGGACTTAAATTATCCATCCAACAACAATTCTTCTGAATTTTTATTGAGGGGGACTCTAAAATAATGATTGACATGCTCACATGCCTCCAAAATGGTATGCCACCCTCCAAGTTAGCTTCCAGTTGGATACTTGAGCATCTCTGGGATTCTATAGTAGAAATCATTTACCCTTTGCTTCTTATTATCCCTTCCCGTGTCAAATATATACAAACAAAGTTGAATATCACCTCGCAAACATAAGCATAGATATTCAAGTGGATTGCAACAACCACCTTTGTCCTCTGGCTCAACCAACTCCACTCTCACTTTCCTTCTAGGATCTAGCTGTGCAAGATTAGGCTCTCCCAGATGAGGTGGAAAACAAACCATATGAGTGCATTTATGGTGATAGGAGGGCACCATTACAGGAGGTGACGTTCAATGCATATGACCATTTATCGAACTCCCCTCCCAAGAGCGCGCTTGTTCGATGCAAGATGGCTCATTAATGTCATGGTTATGGAAGAGGGAGAACCTGAGGAGATGGAAGTGCAACCACTTTTTTATAGCTGGAAAGTATTAAGCGACCTCATGCAGATCACTTAGCATGAACTTGAGGTATTTCAGAGTGTAGCCAAAGCCAATCTATAATTCAAATATTGATGTGAGGGTGGTGGTGAAAGAGTGACCATGGTGAGGGAGAGACACAAAGGGCATAGCTAGAGAGGACACTCCAGCCATATGCAAAGCAGAGGAGCGGGAGGTTCCAAAATAGTTAAGAACTTAGTTTCAATGATTGATACCCTGTTGGAAATCTATAATGATATTCACAACATGGAGGGTGATACCCAGACCAATTTGTATGAATTGGAGCACAAGGTCCAGGTGGTGATTGACTAGTGCATTGATATTCCCGAGTTGTTCAACCTCCCTTTACCGATTCTTGCAGTGATTGGTGAACCCAGGGAAGGAAAACCAACCCCGGTACTATTAAGAGATAATTTTCAAGATCATGGTGTGTAAACTAAGGAGGTAGCAGAACCCAGTGTCAAACAGGAATAGGAGAAATCGATGGTCACCAAGGAAGAGAAGGATGTCAAGCCTCTTGCACCTCTCTCAGGTCGTGGTAAGCATGAAGCACTAGAGTGTAGCCACAAAAATGATGAGAAGGGGGAGCCTTCACAATAGCGAGAATGCATGGCACATGAAAACAAGATGAATTCTCCATAGAGATTCTCCCCTTGCGCATCTTTTGGTCAAGAATGGCTCTCTTTACTAGGGTTCTCTTCATAGTTTATGTTTGTAGTTCTTGTGCTTATGGTTATAATTATGGAATTTTTTGGTCTCAAGATAGTTTTAATGTATCGGGCCCAATAGCGACAGTTAGGAGGTATTTTGGAACAGTTACTCTTAGTATGTGCCTAAGTGTTTCTCCCTCTTGGAGGCCTAATGCCATTTTTGTAAATATATTTAAATTTTGTAAAATGTTAATGTAAGAATCTAAATTACAAAACAAATAGTAGTGATAGTGGTAATTGTGTTATATTGTACCTAACATAGAAAGGATACCAATAATTATTAGGGTACTACCCTAACCCCCCTACTTTATCAATGTACAAGGTCATAATGCCCATTATATAGTTTATAGGGTAGTGACTAAATGTAAAATGATCATCTTTATTGAATAAAGGCCCCTATGTGGTTGTCCTTCATTAATAGTGGGACCAAAAGTAGTTATGACTTTAGATATTGAAGCACTATATATAGAATAATAAGCTATGTAATGTTTAGTCAAGAATTATCTTTGTATTTCAAGCTTTGTTATTGGAGGTTGCCCCCTTGAAGAGGCAATTAAACATAGCTCTCTATCCTAAATATATTTCATACAAGACATTTATTTCTAGTATTATTTATTCTCTCTCTTTTTTGTTTCTTTGCTTTGAATTTTTTGGGTTTAAGTATATTACAAGTGGCATTAGAGCTCTTTCTTGGGACAAAAAAGGGGAAGAATTTTTCATCCTAGGGTTTGTCTCCTTCAAACGAGTCATCTTTGAAATTTTGTTCCCTTTTTTTTGTTTCCCATGATTCTTTAGGGTATGAAATATACGGGTTACAACTAAAAATGCCAAAGTAATATGTGTCCAAATTTAAGCTTCTGGGTTGCTATACTTTCGGAGAGACACTTTTTTGTAAGTTAGGTGTTTTGTCTAGCCCAAAAAACTAACCTTACATAGTTGTTCTGGGTAAAACTTGTATATCTAGATTTTGAAATATCAAATTGGGTTCCACTAGTTGTATTGGAAAGAAGGCAGAACACAATATTTCTTGTAAAAATTTCATTTTCAATCTAAAACATTGGACGCATGGTAGGCTATACAAGTTCGCTCTTATGAGAAGGCCAAAATCAACAAGTTTGGGGAAAATTTACCTTTATTTTAATTGGGACGAAATTTTTTAGTAAAACCCATGGCAATTCAAAGTAGACATATCAATATACTACATAACAAAATTTTGGGCTCATATATATAGAAATTTCATAGTTATAGAAGTCTCAAAACTGCCTCAAAATCTGTGTTTTGCAAGGAGTTGTGCTTATTTCAAAAATTCCGCTTCAAACCTTTCCTTGAAAAGTAAGTTGTTTTCCAATCATTGTAGAGCTATTTATGGGGTTAATAAACTCAAAATTATTTTAGAGACATGTTATTGAGTCTTTAAATAGCACAAAGATCTATTGTTCAATGAGTAAACCTACAGTTGGGGAAGCATGCATGCAAAAAATACAAGTGATACTAAATCACATTATTGGACACCCTTGTAACTTATGGTTGTACCCCTTAGAGTGTATTGCATTAGGAAACACTTGTATATGGAATTTCACTTCCATGTACCCTTGGGTATATTGGAAGTCCCCTACGTGTACCAGGAACCAACCTTAGATAAATTGATCCACCCTCTTGTTTCTATAGTACACTAAAAAAACACTTGGGGAGATCACTCTCTAGTCCTAGGTAGTCAATTAGTATTACTAAGGGCATAGTCAAGCCTCCTTAGCAAGTTCCTTGCGATATTAGGTCAAATACTACTATTGGACTCTGAACAAATATCAAAGAGATATAGAACTTGACACTCCCTCATCTTTAGGACCCTATAAAATTTAGTCTCTCCCAACCACCCCATAGTGGACAGTCCTTTTCCTTATACACGACTTGGAAATACCCTAGACAACATGAACACCCGCTCTAATTCCATGAATATTGACACACTATATGAAAAATACAGGACTCTTCAAGCCAAAATTCGGGAAAATAATGCGCAACATATAGGAGAGAATCGACACCTTTGGGAGGAAATAAACAGCATAGAACAAAAGTTAGATAAGAAGTTGGTAGGTATATATTGAGCATTGGCTCGACAGTCACCTCATGAAGAAATGCTTTGGAATGCGCAGTAGAATGAGACACACTAGGAAGAAACATCTTACTCAGGACTATTTATCCATCAGTAAACATCCTCTCATCCTTACATCCATAAACCACGCTCCATGAATATTAACACCTAGAACCATTTTCCTAGAGTGGACTTTAAAAAAATTGATGGTTCAACCTGATAGTATGGGTCACCCAAATGGAACATTACTGATGACATGATGAAACTTAGGGTGGGGGGTCTTGTATCTAGAGTTGGAATGATGGAAATGGTGGGAGTGGCATAATTTTTTTATAGGAAATACATTGTCTAGTATAGTCTATTTGTTAAATCTATACATGCTTGTTACAAACAAGATCCTCACTATTTGGTACGGCTTACCAAGTTACACCGAATGTGTAACATCCCGAATTTTCATAAAAATTTAAATTTTTTGAAAACAACATTAATTACGATAATTTATGATTGCGGAATAATAAATGTTGATTGTAACAGCAATTAATTAAACAGATGTTAGTACTAAACATAATTTAAATATGTTTAGTAGCAATGTGACAGTGACAACTTAAACATATTAACAGTTGTCGTAATTATGGTAAAAAAAGTACTAATAGAGCGGAAATATGATGCGATAACTTTCTTTTGCAAAGATACTGACAGTTTGACTTTGCTGCATAAGGGTGTCCTATGAGGTACCCTGGAGCTTACTTAGCTGCAATGCTAAAGCATATTGAATATACTATGTGCAGACGACAGGTAAGAGCGAAGTACATGTATAGTTTAGTTTCAACATCATAATTAAATAAAATGTTATAATTTCTGTTGCGACTCATAAAAAATGTACAGGTATGTATTTCATAGCTATAATTATTGTTTTTTCAGATGTATGTCTTATAACTCCATAATGTTTAAAACAGAGTCATCTATGTACGTCGTCCTGCTAATGGTTTTATTGCCGTAACTCTAGTCGTGGTTATAGCTGGCTTTGTCGTCGTCTTTATCTTCCCATTGCTGAAGTAACAATGTATCACAGAAATCATTAAAATGTTTGAAATGAGAGAATACACCTAATCATTTAGTTAACTAATAGATAATCAATTATCAATGAGTTCACTGATATGTATACCATATAGACTATCTATAGCTGTCATAATAGAATTTATATTAGTGCAACCAAATTGCCATGATAATAATAAAGTCTTCTCAAGTATGGTCTACACTAGACGTAATTGTATGAGCTAGATGTGATAACTTATAAGCTTATAAGGCTTGTGAAGAGTATCAATTTAAAGTATGAATTACATGTGAATGAGAACTATGCCACTTATGACTATAGTCATCCTATCAATTGTTACAAGAATCATAAATTTAATATTTAAATACTATAAGGCTTACCCTTGGAAAATATAAACTTGAAAATGTTATTCTATATAAATAACGTGAGTCTAGTATACAACTTAGACTTAGGACTATATGGATCTATGTATCGTCGTGGTTTAAACAACACTATAACATAGGTTATGAAATATAACTTAGAACCCATACGAAGCTTGGAATTCGACTTACCATAATTTATAATGTTATATAGTTATGTGTTGATATTTGAAATCTCATCGTTGGAAAATGAGTGCTGACAGACATTAAATGTGATGGATAGGTTGATGATTTAACAAGTGATACGAAATCGTTGTTGTTGAATGTGATTCAGGCCTGCATTAATGGCTTGATTCAACACTCAAGCTGACAGGGATTGCCAACAATCCATGTAATAAGAGTTTGATGTAGTTGTTTCTACAGTTGTCACTGTGTAATCGTTAAGTGTTGTAAAATGCCTTCGAGCTAGTTATTTGATTGGTTCTCCATGTTCCAAAGTGGCAACGCCGAGATTGTACTGTGCAGTGGGTATTAAATGTCATTTTTGCTTGTCCCAATGCTGAATCGCTGGCACCATGGTGATCGTTGATGGTGTTAAGTTTGGGCCATTAGATCACAACCCTAACTTCTATCGTTGAGTTTGGTTTAAGAGATTTGAAAGTTGTTCATTATGATATTGTTATGGTTTGTGTGGCCGACAGGATGCCAAAATTTCTAGGGTTAGCAAGTATCAGGAGGTCTTGACCTCGAGTCCTTTAGGTAGGATTTGAGTTGCAGGTTTTAGCCATTGTATTGGCGTTGTCAAAAGAGACCGTTCCTTTGGTTTGAACTGTTAAAGCGTTGTTGGTTTCGAACTCTTCGTTGTGAATTGTGTGATTTTTGCCAAGTTGTAGAATGATAGAAGTTCTTTGGTTTTGTTTATAGCAGAGATCTCGTTAACTTCTGGTGATTGCAAGTAGTTTGGCCATCAAAATGAGAGGGTAAGTTTTTCTTAGAATACGCAATGACCTTGGAGTTTTTAATTTTTTTATTTTCAGTTTTAAAAATAGAATAATGTTACAGTCCAGAGTCTAAGCTTGATCTTCGTCAGTTGCAGGTTGTAAAGGAATGGTTCAAGCCAGGGTTTGGAAAGAGCAGCATGCTTCCAAACTGGTAAGCTCCGGGTCTTCCAAATCCTTCGTAGGTGCTCTTCGTCTATGTGTTGAAGTGGTTTCAAAGGATGAGTGGCCAGTTCCACACCATGCCTCATCGTTGTCTTCAGTTGGAAAAACTTAAAACGATTCTATTGTTAATCGATTGGTGTCTGTACAGGGCTGTGGCCTTTGTTTTATTTGCATGATACTAAACTTTTGACTAAGATGTTTGTCTCGTTGATCTATGGGTTATAAGCCCATCAGAACAAAGGATTCCTTGTATTTGTTTTGGAAATATTTAAAGCTTGGGTTTGAAACCCTAAGCGTTTTTCGTTTTAGAAACAAGTTGTAATCGTTTTTGCTTTTGAGAAATTGTTTATCCTTCTTTAAGATGGAATCCTGAATGGTGTATACAAAAGAACATACCCTACTGTTTAAAATATGAAAAGATGAGTAGAGCCGAGGCTCGTTTTCAGTGAGTAAAACTCTTCTTTTCGAAATGCTGAACTGTTGTTTGAATCCAATGCTACTTGGTTTATTTCTATATAATAATAGGTATTTGACGCACTTGTTATTGAATGTGAAAACTGTAGTGGAAGTCTGAGTAAAAGTGGCGATGATAGAGTCAGTTTTGTTTTTGCTATGTAAGAAAAATAACAGGCTATACCCCAACTGGGTACTTTCGTTGTTTGCATGCAAGGTGTCTTACTGAAACTAAATATCAAGAATTAAAAATCAGGTATGTGTCAATGCTGAAAGTTGATATCGTGATTTTCGACTCATATTAGGGTTTGTGAAACTTTGTCTTAAATGATAGCTTTGTGATATGTGCTGTTGGAAAAGGATTTCCAAAAGAACTTTGGCTCGATCCAAAGCCTGTGTAGAATGTAATGGTTTCTATTTGCATAACAATAAAAATGGAACTCGAAAATCTAACTTAGGGTTTGATAGAAACCAAGTTTTATTTTGAAATAATAAAAACAATTTATAATATATATAGTTTATAATATAGATGAATAAGATGGAAGGAAAACAAATATGGTTTATCATGTTTTCAGTATTGCTAGAAAATAATTTTGAAATGTTTAAAGAGGAAAATGAAAACAATGTGTATATGAACTATGAAGGTATAAAAATATGAATACTGTGTAAGATGACTGAAATTTGGGACTTATAAACATAACTAGCATTTCTAGTTATTACAACAATAATATTTTTTTTCTAAGTATAATGTATAGAACTTTTAAATGTATTGATTTCCTATGTAAAAAATAGAGGTAATAAAACACAATGTACTTGTACAGTCTGTAAGCTAGATTTGTTTTTCATGGAAACAATAGAGTCTCCTCTATACTGTAATAAGTACTGTAAATTAATTACTACTGTTATTTATAGAGCAGAAATGAAAACATAAATCAATCATTGTACTTGTCTATTCGAATCAATGGCATTTGCCTATCCTCTAATCTATTCTTAATTTGCGTATCTATACTAGAGTACGATGCACAAATAGCATGTGGAAAAATATAGATACTGGTTTATCAATTCAATTCATCATTTAAACTTTAACATTCAGAATTCAAATAAATTTAGAATTAGATTATTTTTGCAAACAGAAACAGAGATTACTAAATATACAGAACAAATCTATTAACTGAGATAAGATAGAAAAATTGTAAAACCTGGATAAAATATGTGGGGGAACAAACAACCCAAGAAGACTGTTCCACCCAACCAATTCCTGAAAACAATCAAGTACTTCCTTAGGACCCCCGAGCCTGTTCACTGAACCACCAGGAGGAAGAAACTCCAGGAATTAGGGGACTTCTTCTTATAGTAGCAATTAACTTCTGAATCTTCAAGAACTAGCAATCTAATAGAACTGCACCAGCATCTGTGGTTCTCCTCAGCAATATGCAGACTTAAGATTGCACTCACAGCTAGCCTCCCTATTCGAATCTCTTAGTGATCACCTGATGCACATGAGGAAAATATTTTGCATAAATATTGATTAAGAGTTGCCTGCTCAATTCGAATTTGCCTTTTGTAGGCCGCCTAGGCCTTTTCAGATGTTATTGGGTCATTAAATGAGCTGCCTGCTCACTCCCTCCACCTGGGGGATGATGCCACATTTTTAGGGGTAGTTGTCCCATAACCAACAGCTAGTGGTGTGATGCAATTGTTGCCATCTGTCCCATACCTTCCAACAGCTTCCATTCCTCCTAGTGGGTCAGTGAACACTCATTTAACAGTCCTCTTGGGTGTTTGTCTCCTAATTAATTTATTTAAATAATAATATTCAGTAATTACATTCATCCTTGATCAAAACTGATCATAATTACAAAACTTTGTAATTAAATTTAACATAAAGTATTTTGCAAATAAAATAATAATTTTCAGAAATTTGGGTAGGTGATAGAATGGGACTAGTTGCAGACTTTATCTTATATTTTGAGCAATTAGCCATCCATACAAAAAATTAACAGATTCTTTCTATAAATAATTTTTTATTAGTGGCCTAAAGTAGGCAATTAAAGCAAAAGTCAAAATGCAACATCGCGCTACCTAATTGGAGGCATATCAGAGGGATTTAGGAGCAGAGATAATTATCAATGCACAAACAAACAAAACTTTCATTCCTCACTCACACCCACACATGTCAATTCCTCAAGAACAATTCATTTTCCACCCTTGAAAGTACAAATCTTGTCTCCATCAGAAATGGTAGACCCACAAAGATGGGGACTCTACTATAATTGTGATGAAAAGTATGTTATGTGTTATAAATGTAAAGAATGGAAGTTGTTTCATATTGATGTGATCATTCTTATCCATTCTGAATAAATAATTATGGAAGATACACCTAAGTTTGAGGCTATTGACCAAACTCTTCCCATGCAAGAATAAGTGGAACTTGAAATCCTCAAGAATAACCAGTCATTTCTCTTCATGTTTTATTTGATATTTCGTCCCCAAAAACCTTGAAACTTGTGGGTACATCAAGAACCACAAAGTAGTAGTCTTGGTTTCTAGTTTCAACACCCACAACTTTATCCATCAATTATTTCTTGAAAAATTCCATTGTTATGTTCACCTAGTTCCCAAATTTGAATTATGACAGCCAATGGCAAGATGATGAAATGCAGTGGGAATTGTGAAAATGTGAGACTCCAATTGGGTGACTATCATCTCAAACCTCATATGTTGGCCATATATATGGGTGATTGTAATATAGTTTGATGGTTGGAATGGCTATGCACATTGGGGCCAATTACCATGGAATCCTAGCTGGAATTATACTTGGAATTTACTCAGGACTCTCATACTCACACCCTCAAAGGGATCTAGGTAGGCTCCCTTGAAACCACAAGTTCTCACTAGATGGAAAAATTATTGAAGAAAGGACACACTATAATTATTGCTCACTTTCATTCCATCCAGGCTCTGGGTAGCACCACACCCAAAATCCATACTAACTTGCAAAAGGTTTTGGACAAATATCAATAGATATTTGAGACACCAAAATGTTTACCCCCATATAGAGAAGAACATGATCATGGTATTACCTTAATTTTGTGCAGTAAATCACCAAGCATACGATCATATATACATCCATTTACACAAAAGAATGAAATTGAAAATATCATTTAGAATCTATTGGAGATAGGAGTCATTCGTCCTAGTAGTAGCTCATATTCATCCTAAGTGGTCATGGTTTTAAAAAAGGAAGGAACTTAGTGCATGTGTCATTATTTTCATGCCCTCAACAAGTTGAATACCAAAGTTAAATTTCCCATCCCATTCATTGACGATATTTCGGATGAGCTCCATGGGGTCAAATTTTCACCAAACTTGACCTTCATTAAGTATACCACCAAATCAAGATGAAAGAGACCAATATTCCAAAGACAACTTTCCACACACATGAAGGCCATTATGAGTTTTTGGTAATTCCCTTTGGACTTTGTCATGACCCCTTTACTTTTCAGACCTCATAAATAAAATTTTGAGGCCATAGCTTTGTGAGTTTGTGTTGGTTTTCTTTGATGACATCTTACTTTATAGTAAACTTGGAATGCCTATGTACAACATGTTGATAAAATCCTTGCAACTCCTTTGTGACCATATTTTTTTCATTAAATGCTCCAAATGTTCTTTTGGGGTCTCAGAGGTCAAATAATTTGGTCACACTGTTGGACGAGATGGAGTAAGAGTGGACCCCAAGAAGATTGCAACAATACAAGAATCTACCCTAAAACCTTGAAGAGCTTATATGGGTTTTTAGGCCATATGGGATACTATAGGAAGTTTGTGAATAAATATGGTAAAATTGCAACCCCATTGATAACCCTACTAAAGAAAAATACCTTTGCATAGAACGAAGTGGATAAACAAGCATTATCAATTTTAAAGTAAGCCATGTGCACCACCCCGATATTAGTTGTGCTTGATTTTACGAATACTTTTGTACTAGAATGTGATTCCTTCGAAAAAGGTTTGGGTGCAGTCTTAATGCAAGAAGGAAGATCCTTAGAATTCACCAGTAAGTAGTTGTGTGATAGGAATTCGGGCAAGTCTAGCCATGCGAAAGAAATGATGTCCATCGTGCATGTTGTTGACACATGGTAGTCATATCTCATAGGGCAGTGCTTCCATATCAAGATAGATCACCACATGCTAAATTATTTTTTGGAGCAAAGGTTTCCATCCCTAGAGCAACATGAATGGGTCACTAAGATGCTTAGCTATGATTATGAGATCATCTACGAAAAAGGAAAATACAATGTTGTGGTAGATGCATTATCAAGGAAACATGAGGAAGAGGGATCCCCCTTTGTCTTATCCTCTCTGCTACTTGAATGGTTAGTGGAAGCATGACATGAATTGCTAACCAATCTTGCTACATCTCAGTTCATAAGGAAACTCCAGAAGGATCCCAACACTCCCTATGGTTACACTTGAAAACAAGATAAATTTCAATATAAAGGTCACCTTTTCTAGTACCTAACTCTACTTTAAAATAGATAATATTAATAGAGTTTTCACTTCATCCCCTCTTGCAAATTACTCGATCTTTCATAAAACTTATGCATGTACTAGGCTCTCCTTCTTCAGGGGAAGGATTAAAAAAGATATCCTTATTTTTGTAGTGAAATGTGAAACTTACCAAAGGAACAAGGGTGAGAAAGTAAAGAGCCCTAGGGAATTGCAACCCTTTCCAATCCTAGCCACTATTTGGACCAACATTTCCATGGATTTTATTGTTGGTCTTCCAAAAGCAGGTAACAAATCAGTCATCATGGTCGTAGTTGATTGACTTTCCAAATATGGTAATTTTTGTGCTCTCCAACACCCATTTACCTTGACAATAGCTTCCCAAATATTTCTAGACCAAATTTTCAAACTCCATGGCATGCCTACCTCCATTAGGTTAGATTGTGATCTCAAATTCACTAGAAAATTTAGGAAAGACCTATTTAGACTACATGGCACCTAGTTGCAAATGAGCACCTCTTATCATTCACAAATAGATGGCTAGACTGAAGCAATCAACAAGTGTCTTAAAACTTACCTGTGATTTTTTGCATCTGAAAAGCAACACCAATGGGCACAATGATTACCTTTGGAAAAATGGTGGTATAACACTAATTATCATGAGGCTATAAAAATGACATCATATGAAGTGGTCTATGGCCAACAACCACCCTCAATGGTTTCTTATATACTAGGTACTTACAAAGTACATGAAGTCGATAGTCTGCTTCATAATCGTGATGTCACTCTTTGCACACTTAAGGAAAATATAGTCATGGCTCAAAATCACATAAAGAAACAGGAATACCAACACCACTCAAATCATTCATTTGTAGAAGTCAACTAATTGCTGCTTCACCTCCAACCTTATAATCAGACCTCTCTCAAATTTAAAGGCCATAAAAATATCACACCAAATTTTTATGGCCCATATCACATTGTTCAAGGCATTGGTTAGGTTGCCTACAAATTAGTGCTCCCAACACACTCCAAGGTCCACCCAATATTTCGTGTATCCTATTTGAAGAAGGTATTGGGTTAGAATTGTTGAGTTCAAACTACATCACCAGAACTAGATGATGAAGGATCCATTTAGCTCCAATCAAAAGATGTTTTCGATACCCTGGAGTGTCAACTATGTCAACGAATTATCCATGAAGTTTTGATTCAACAGAAGGATACCTCAATAGAAGATGCTACTTGGGACCCATCATACATTTTGCGATAGTTTCCTCATCCCCAGTCTTGAGGACAATGCTACTTTTGAGGGGGGGCATGTTAGGATCATCCTACCCTAACCTACCTACTTTATCAATGTACAAGGCCATAAGTATTATAGTGCAAAGTGGCACTTCCCTGTTTGTGTCGACAGTATCCCTGCCCACTCACAAGAATGAACCAATAAGAAAGGAATAACCTACAATTTTACTCTATATGATGTCCCACATCCCATAAAATGAGATCCCATCTCATTCTTCCTAAAATTCATGCAGTTGCAACCTTAATGAGACCCCACAAACCTTTTGCACTAGAAATGTGTGTCCCATGCAAGTTGTCCTTGAGCCAGGTGTGTGGGCCCAAAAAAATGGGCAAAAATATATAAAATTTTGAAAATAAGCCAAGTTATGTTAGTTTTGGATAGTTTGGTCTCAGTTGTAACTATCAAAATTTTTTGGTAACCATCTGCAACTATCTCAATCACCCATAAAAAGAGATGATATGGGACAAACAAGTGGAGACACCCATTCATATTGTCACGCTGGAGAAATTTCACCATAAATTTGATTCATTCATTCCCTCATCCCTTATTGATCCATGTCATTGAGCATCCCTTTCAGAAGTATTGAAGTCACTCACCTTATGTGACCCCTACTTGATACACATTTGGAACACTACTTGGTTGGAAGTGGGATTGTGAAGGAATCAAGAGTAGAGGAACCTGGTGGGAGGCATTGAAAGGTGTCGAGCAATGAAAAGGTAATTGTTATGTATTGTTTCATTGCATCAATAGAGATTTGACATATTTCCCTCCCCCAAATGAAGAGTGAAATTATTCATTGTTGATTCTTTGAAAATGAATTGCAATTCATAAGAATATCGTTTCATTTGATTAATATCATATACCTGTTCTTGTTTGGATTGGATCTTTCTTTGTAGAAAAAATATTTTTTACTAAGGGTGGATGGTGTTTTGTAGGATGGATATTGTTACCAGAGAGAAGATTAGAAAATTCCAAGAGGAGCAGTGAGGACCAACCTTCATAAATAAGGTGCACCTCTCTCTCTCTCCAATATTTGTTTGTTTGCTTAAGCTTTGAAGTTTGGTATAATTACCCTTAACTGAGTCTAATCATCCTATAGAGTTAGTCATTAGGTCAATCTTTATCCAATTTAGTATGTTGGTGACCTCACCTTAGTCATTAGGAAGAATATTTTCACAACAAAACTAGTGAATCCATTGGGGAGTATAGTCTATGCAAAGTCCTTTTTTCTTAGTTTCTTAGTCTTATCTTGGGTGATTTAGTCTTAAATGGATCTAGTCATAGTCCAGAACCCTAGTGATTTCCAAAAACTGGAGTTTTCCTTCATTTGTTTTCTTTCCCTAGTAAAACCCAAGTGTTACATGTGCTTCCCAGTGGGAACATGCACATGTGTTAGGGTGTCCACATGTTTCTCTTTAAGAACAAGTGCACGACCTTGCACTTCTTGTGACAACCCAAAAATTTACAAAAATTTAAAATTTTTTAAAGTAGCAATAATTACTGAAATTGCTAATGCGGAAATTAAAATAATGGTTAAATCTTTTACTAAAGTAATTAATGATAACGACACATCGTAGTTCTTAAAACAAATTACGATGATGGTTGTATTTGCTAATGCAGAAATACAATGGGTACTAATCTTTTAACAAAAGACAAATTACGATCATAACACAAAATACATCATCAAAATTGCTTGTGTTTAATTGTAAACTACATGCTGTAAATAGGTTTATCTTGTGATTTATTTTCTTGATAAAGTACTGACAGTTTGCTTTTGAATGATGACGAAGGGGTCCTACGAGGTACCCTGAGGTTTACTTAGCTATGTTTAGCTAAAGCATTTGAACCTGTTTCAATGTGTAGAAACGAAAGTAAGAATATTACGACAATTCAAGTGTTAAGAGTAAATATGTTTTTCAATTCATCATCAATGTAATGTGAAAACTCTAAGTACTTCCTTGCATGAAAGTTATTGAAGGTATGGATCTTTGTCCTACTTCTCGTTTACGTGCTAGTTTACAAGCTTAACAGTATTGTTGGAATCCTATCGTCAATTTCCATAATATAAGAGGTGGTAATGTTATGTGTATTAAACTTACACTATGAGTTCTTGATTAAGTGCTAGATTCCAATGTACACATAGATTCACTTGCAATCATCAAAATATCTATATTAGCTTATACATCTCTCAATTTATAATTTATGAAAATAATTCTAATATAGCAATTGTTATTATCGTAATACGATGATACTATTGTCAAATTGCAACATTATAGGATTGAGATATTTTAAATTTATAGTTTATGCTATTTCAATATGAACAAACATTATATTGTGCACAATATGAAACCTAGACTATACATTAAGTATCGAAGGTCTTCTATAATCAACGACCTTTATCAATTGAGTAACAATATACAAATATCTAAACTATGCATTTGATGACCGATACTTTGGAATGAAATGAACTTTATAAAGTAACCCTAAGTCTTTATACTGACATTTAATATTGACAGGGGTAATTAAAGTGATGGTGTTTTCATACTGGCATTCTGTCGGATCCTGGTCATAGCATTAATTTCGCCTACCTGTTGAGTGCAGTGGGTGTCTTAGGTGGATGCCTTCGTGGCTGAAGGTCACGTGAAAGAGTTCACAAATACTATTATGATGTTGAGCTGTGTCATACTTTATCCCTTGGTCTGGTGATTTGGTGACGTGGTGGATGTGATAATCAATATGGTATTCAATGCAGTGGTTGCCTGAACTTCAACGTGCCTGGTTGGCATCTCCTTCATCGTTGATCTCACAAGATCTTGGGCTTTGGAAAGAAATCCTAGTCTTTCGTTGCAAGTATCGTTGAAGTGTTTCTTGGCCTTCATTTCATGTGTTAGTGGCAAAGTAGAGAGGTCGATAGCTTGCTGCAATGTAGGGTTTGGAAGTTGGTTGTTTGGAGGACTCCTTCCTCAGTTTCGATCCTTAGACCTGTAAGGGAAAATTTATATGTTTCCAGGCTCTGTATTCTTTGTATAGCCGAGCCACGATATAGTCTTTGAAGTAGTTTGTAAGGTTTTTCTGTCAGTTTCCATGAGTGCAATATTGGACCGAAGTTCGACTCTCCTAGCTACAAGTGGTTGTTCTTCGAGTTCTAAACTCTTATTCTCTGCAATGTTAGATGGATCTGTCGTTTTGTTTGCATAAGGTGTCTCAATCCTGGAGCTTCGTCCTCGAGGTAAAGTTTTCGAAAATAAGTAGTAATGATATTTGTATTGTTCAAAGTCACACCCTGCATTTTTCTTTGTTTTAACCATTTCAAAGCTGTAACTGGTAGGTGATACTTTGTTGAAGTATTTCTATGTGTGAAGCTCGGTATGAGGATGCTGCATCAACCACCTGGTAAGCCTCGGTGGTTCTTAAACCCTCGTAGGTACCTTTGGCATGGTTTGGCTGGTGTTTACAGTTTGACGAGAGTTGGAAAAATTGTCCCTGACAAGGGTAATGGCCGAGGTTAAGATGTTTTTTGAACAATATGTTACAAGAGGATAAATCCTCTGTCTATTTTGTTATTCGGTCCAGCAGTGTTTTTGCTATGGCGTTTAAATAACTGCGAACTTGTTTTCAACATGGTTGCTAAAGGAATAAACCCTATGTGGTTTAGGAACCTTGAAAATTTTCAATGTAAACTCTGACAATAAATTGACTATATTGATAAATGTGAAAATTAACTGAGAGCCAAGGGTTAACTCGTTTCTACAAAACCTGGAAAGTCTTGTGTTAAAATGTTTATAATTTTTGTTTGAGTATTGATATGGGATTGAGTTGTATTGAAACATAACCCTAGATGGTTTTCAAATTGTTTCTATGTTTATAAGAGTTGATATGTTGGTTAGAAAAATAATGTTGATTCAGGCTGAGAGCCGTAGGTTAATTAATTCTCGACAGATAAACCCTATGCTTGTATTGTTTTAAGTTTAAGTTTGGAAAATGATAGTGTGACTCCGTTTTGGTTTTGACCCATAACTTGAATGAATATTATGGTTGAAGTTAGAATGGTAACGAGAATCAGTTTTTGTTTTGGACCACCATGTAGATAAATATTACGATTGAAGGAAGAGAAATACTCTTGTTTAAGCTTGTCTTGTTCAAGTGGATAACTATTGTAAAAGTGATAGTCGAATAATGATGATGTGTTTAGCTTTGGAAAAGCTTGATATAATAATATAGGTTTACGATATTAAGTGTAGACTATAGGCTGGTTATAAATGGTCTTAGGGTTTTGAAAACGAACCTATACATATTTGCAAACTTCATACAGTTGAAAGTTTAGTTTTAGAAGAACTATAAGATTTTTGAAATAAAACCTAGAATAAATCTATTCTGCAAAATTTGAAATATAGCAGACTGTTTAAATAAAGGGAATAATGCTAAATTTAAACCATAAATGTTGAATGAAAGGAATGGAATGAGAATAAAATACATGTATTGATTTTGTATAAAATAATATTTGTAGCTGTTGAATTTCTAAAATTAATGATGTTTGAAATAAGTGGAAATATGACATCTTATGATTGAAAAGAAAATAATTAGAATTCATAGTATTAGCTTTCAAAAATAGATAGTAAAAATTTGAAAACCTAGTTCTATGCAGAGATATATTGTTTTACTTTTCTTACTAAGTACAGAAAATGCTATATACATTTTTTTATGATATACTATTCTTTTTCTGAGTTTTAATATGTAGAATTGAAATTTCATAATTAAAAGAAACTCTATAGTGTAAATCTATCCATTCACTTGGCATTCTGCCCATCAATCATCTGATTCAATTCTACTTCTCTGTACTAGAGTACTATACAGAAAACAATATGGGAAAAATACAGAAAGTATTTTTAATCATTCACCTCATTTACTTAATCATCCTTATACAAAATCATCTCTAGGTTAGAAATTGAAATAGTTTCTTCTGTATAACTGTAAATACTAAATGCACAAATGCAGAAAATCATTTAACTGTAAACAATAAGAAAGAACAGTAGAACCTGATTGACTGTAGGAGAAACAAACAACCCAAGGAGCCTATTCCACCCAACCTATTCCTGAAGACAGCCAAATTACTTGCCTTAGGACCCCCGAGCTTGTTCACTGAACCACTAGGAAGAAGAATATGTAGAAGCTTTAGGTCATCTATTTGCAACAACAAAGTAGTTCATCCAGTCATATAGACTTAGTAGTCAAAGAGACCTGCACCGGCACCTCTGGTTTTCTTCTCAGAATATTTTAAGTAGCCTCACAATGCACTTCCACTTAGCCTCCCTATTCGAATCTCTCAGTGATCACCTGATACACTTGAGAAATTATATTTCTGCAGAAAATAATGTAGAGTTGCCTGCTTAATTCGAATTGCCTTATCTAGGCTACCTAGGCCTTTTAGTGGTTAACCTGGTCATTAATGAGCTACAACTCTCTTCCACCCACCTGGGGGACAATGCCACAAATTTAGGGGTAGTTGTCCCATAACCAATAGCTACTGGTGGAGTGCAAATGCTAACATCTGTCCCATGCCTTCTAACAGCTTCCATTCCTCTTAGTGGGTCAGTGAACACTCATTTAACAGTTCCCTTGGGTGTTTGTCTCCTGTTTTAATTTATTAAATAATAATAATCAGTCATTACAATCATCCTTGACCAAATTTGGTCATAATTACAAAACTTTGTAATTATAATTTAATATAATGTTTTTGCAATAAAATAAATAGTCTCAAAATTTGGGTAGGTGACACTTCCTATATTGAACAAGCGTGTGGGAGGTAAAAACATATATCTATTTCTTGTTTTGTCATTTTTTCACTATAAAATTATGGCTTGTTTGATTGTTCTGGGACTAATAGGATCTATTATCTTCTATTTGGAGCATTGGTGGTGGTTTTTGGACAAGGACTTGACTTTGGATTGAAGAGAAATTGTGAAAACAATTGATATTGTTTTTGACCTGTTTTCCTTTCGATTTTAAATGTTGTAGCCTTGGCGTGAAAATAAAGAGTGCAATATTTTTGTTTATATCACTTGTCACCTTGTTGTGGAAGGAAATTGACTCTACTACCTTCCCTTCTTAGTAGACCTAGTTGTGTTTTGTTTGAGTCTAAGAAATCTCATTGTGCGCTTCTTCTCAAGTCAATTTTGTAATTTGGTTGAAAAGACAAGAATTATGAGTTGTTCTTTTCATAATAATAGGCATATCAACATTCCATTTTGCAAGACTTTAATAGGTGTTATAGGGTCCATTATACCATTACCCTAGTCTCCCTCATAAGAACCCCCCAAAAAAACTATTTTTTTGTGATTTTTCACCTTTTTGGAACCCTAAAGGAAGGCTACGCACCCTCCTGAAGGAACAAAAGCATGGGAACTGCTTCCCATGCACATTTCCTTCATAAAAATCAAGTGGACACACACATTTTAACATGAAAAGTGCATGGACACCCTTCCCCACGCACCATTATTAAGGAATAGAAGAGTTAGCCTATTTAGGGGCAAAAATGTTTAAAAAATGGAGACTTCGGATTTTAAGGTCTAGTGGGGATCTGAGTTTTTCATGGATTTTCAAAATTCTTATTTTTAAGCCTTGAAAATCATCATTTGGTCATTTTTTCATTATTCCTTGAAAGAAAAGGAAAAATGAATATTGGTTGAAATCATAGTTTTATTCTGATTCATTTAGGAATCTCTTAGGTATCTTGATACCCTTCAGATTGTTTTCATATAAAAGAAAAGATTATATTGCTTTCATTAGCAATCTAATATTTCGTTGCTTTCCTCAGTTGTGGAAAGTAATCCTCAAGGTGACACCACTACTACACTAAGAATTTCGGGTCTAGGACTTAGTCCTATGTTCCCTTCCTATTCACATGATCTATTTTCAGTGATCAGTCTGCCTAAATACCTAGCGCAAAGTGGTATCCATAGTTTCTCTTCCTAGGTTCCACCCAAGTGACTACAAGGGGAAATTCTTGTGGTACCTAAGGAAAAGGTATAATCTCCATCTCATCTCCTTGGGAGAGTATTGACCAAAGGCAAGTACTTGCACCCCTGGCGATTATTGCAAGAGGATTAGTGTAATTTTCTCTCACACGTTTGTTGGTTGGACTTAGGCCCTAATCATCCCAGGCTGACCTTTCGAAGGCTCATGTTTGGATCTTTATTGATTAAAATCAATATTTAACTACCCTAGTTTGATTTCTAGAAGAGTGAGTTTGCTTAGATGTGTCTTAGAGAGTCTTTTATAGGAGAGTGTTGATTGGGATTTTTCAACCTCCATAGAAGGCCTTGGAGATTTCTTACCTTTTGAATCAGAGTATATGGTTAAAGTTCCCGAGGAAACCAGCCAAGGGACCCCTGTGTAAGGGCATCCTTGTGCAAGGGGATCCTTGTGTTGTTTTGTGTGTTGGAAATGTTGGTCCTCCCTTAATGGCCACTTTGAACCTTCATGGATTCACTAGAGGGATACTGATCTGGTTGATTTCCACTCCAAATGTCTTGAATGATCCTGATACTTATCAAGCAAGCACTATATGTAAAAAGCATCAAAAACCTTTTCCTTCTTCGTCGGTGACATATTTTCCTCCTCTTTCTACCACATCTGGTGAAAGTTTATCTCCTAGTAACCAGAATTCTAAAAGGAATAGAAAGAGGAAGGACAAGAAGCAGAAGTGAAGAAAACAAGGCATGCCATCAGTCGATGCAAGTCCTGATGGGGGAATTCCTCAACCAATGAAAGTCATGCTGGGGGGAATTCCTAACCCAATGCAAGCCATGCTAGGAGTAAGTCATTGGTCACTGATATTGGAGACAAGTCATCAGTCACTGATAGTTATAATGGATACAAGAAACTAGTCATTGCAAGTCATGTTGGGGGAAAGCAACCAACTGTTGCAAGTCATGCTGGGGACAAGCAACCAACTATTTCAAGTCATGTTGGGGTAAAACAACTAGAAAATGTAAGTCATGTTGGGAATGATGATACAGTTGAAAAATCTAAACAAATAAGATAGAAGATTAAGTTCCCTTGTAAGTTTTGCAAGGGAGGCCACCTTACTCATATGTTACCTGCACTTCGAGAAGTACAAAGAGTGTGGTCCCTGTCTCAAAAATATTCTACTTCTAAGCAACCGACCATTGTAAGTCATGCTGGGGGAAAACGCCTATCCAATTCTAGTCATGTTGAGAGTATTGACGTTGTGGAAAAATCTAGAGGAATAAGACGCAAGCCTAAGTTCCCTTGTAATATTTTTAAGGGAGATCACCTAAATTATCTATGCCCTACACTTTTATAGGTACAAAGAGTGTGATACTTGCCTCTAGGATCGTTTTCTCCTGAGACATCTATAATTTCCCAACAACCCATTCAACCTTTGGTTGATCAAGTGGTTGAATCAACACAATGTTCGGTCGATCTCACTCTTCCCTTTGAGACTAAAAATATTCAAGTGGTGAAACCGATGCAATCTTCAATCAATCCCAATCTTCCCTTGGAGAGTGGAAAGATTCAAGTGGTCGAATTGATGCAATCTTCATCCAACCCCACTCTTCCTTTGGAGAGTGGTGTGGATATCGATCAAGTTTTCTTCATTGCCAGTTCAGAACTTTTGGACAAGGGGGAATCCCATTCATTGCGAATACGCCCCCACTGAGCTCTAATATTGCTTCCTTTAATTGGAATATACTATATGAGCCCCATATTCCTTCATCTTCACCCTTCCAAATAAGGGTTCAAGTTAAACTCTCGAATTTTTTTCGATGCATCACAAATGAAGTAGCCTCTATTAGTATTTTAGCTACACATGCTTATATAGGTTTGGGTTCTCCCAACCTTGTGTCGAATTCCATTCGGCCATTGGATTTTGATAGAGGACCTTGTGAGCCTTTGGGGTTTCTCCCTCAATTTCCTATTACATTAAATGGAACAACTGCTTTAGTCAATTTTATGGTCATGGAGGGCCCATTGAACTTCGATATGCTCCTTGGGTTTGATTATGTATATGCTATGAATGTTGTGGTGTCTACGCTCTTTCGTGTGATGAATTTTCCTCACAATGAAATCATTGTCACTATTGATCAACTTGCATTTGTTGACCCTCCTCATTACCTGTCTTTAGACTAAATATCCCCTTTGTAAGTTCCTAGTGTTTCAGTAGACACTACCTTTCCAAGGGTGAATTATGTCGCCTCATATCCCTCGTGCCCAACTAAAACTAAGAAGAAACCTTTGCATTCATTCTCACTTTCTTGGGAGTCAATTACGACAATTGACTAAGTGATGCATCCAATGGGGGCATTGGAACTTGTTCTCCACCTTGTTGGTCTGAGTGAATGTTCTAACATTTTTTCTCTATGGGATGACATATTTCACATAAATGAAGCTCTCCTGAAGGCTATGATTGAGTCTAGCATTCCTTTGGATATTCACGTCCTTTCCAAATTTCATCTCCCTGGATTGGACCCAGTTGCAATCAAATCTACTCCCAATTTTCCTTTTTAGTCCAATCTCACTATTTGTGGATCCTCATACAATGGAATTTTTAAGTCTTTGGACTCTTCCATTGAATTGTAAGTTAGTGTTCCTGATGAGTTTGATTCTTTTAGTATATTATTTGACTCTTATGATGACGAGTATGTTCCCATAGATTCCATTATTGTTTCTAGCTTCTATATTCCCCATGAATTTGATCTTATCGATTATAGGTCCTCATGCCTTGGCTCTCTTGAGTTGTTATCGGTAGACTCAACCTTGGTAATGAATATTGTTGAATACATTGAAGTTAAAAATACCCCTACCAAAGTGACCCGTATCAGATCTTTCTATTCATATTTTATAAATATGATCATTGTGTTATTATTTTTTTGATATAGGATTTTAAGATGGATTCATGGTTGCTTAGGGATCATTAGTTGCACGTTGATCGATTCAAGCAGGTATATTCAAAAACTTGCATATAGGTTTAGGCTTTCCCTATGTTACAATGCATTTGGACCTTTTCCCACTCGAATTTTCCATAGGTTCAAACCCGTTGGATATTGGTGCATTATTCATCTCTATATGCATTTTTCACTAGTCTGGCAAAAGACCCTACCTAATATGGGACACCATAGTCAGCACCCTCTTACCATTTTGGTGCCCATGGCGAGTATTTATCATAGGCTTGGGAGCCTTTCTAGTTTTACTATGACTTTGAGAAGAAATTGCATGCCTCTCTTTCTCATATATTTCTGGCCATTCCCTATAAGGATCCCATTTTTGTTCATTATGCATTTTCCTTTGCTCACTGCTACTTTCACAACTATGCCTAATTCTCTGTTGCAACTTTCAT
Source organism: Larix kaempferi (assembly GCA_027924585.1). NCBI lineage: Eukaryota > Viridiplantae > Streptophyta > Pinopsida > Pinales > Pinaceae > Larix > Larix kaempferi. Next base: position 23,810 of record BSBM01002136.1, on the reverse strand, counting down.
ATTGCCATTGTGTTCATTATTTTTCTCTTCATTTGCATCTGTTGTATTTGTATTTAGGATTGTATCCTTCGAAAAAACATGTTGATGAGTGTCTACCTCTTCCATTGTACTAAAGCATTCATTTATTCCTTTTTAGGCTTTATGATATGAAAAAATCAAATACTTTTAAAAAGAGAGAGGGGGGGACAATCTCAAATTTCTATTGGAAACAATTCATGCCACCCTTGAACAAAGCACTAGTTTTGAGTCTTATCAACAAATTGGATCTTAGTATGGCCTTAGGAATTAAGCCATGATCCCAGATTTTTTACTCATTCGATTGGTTACTCATCCAATCATATGGAGAATTGGTTAATGAATCCTACATTACAGATTTATATCATTGTTCCCTTTGTGTCAAAGTTCCACCCAAGTCACTATTGTGTCATGCTCAATGTTCAAGGGTTTTCCCAGCCTATGTTGGGCATTCCTTAGTTGCCTTGACCTTGCATTTTTGGCATTTCCCGGGTGTCGAGTTTTTTTCAGCATGTGTCATCAAAACTAGTGTTTGTACGTGCACTAGTGTGGAAGGTCCTCATTGACTTCTCACTGGCAGGTCATGTCTCATCAATTATGACTCATCACTCTAAATTTTGACCCAGATTAATGGCACCCTAGGCCTATTTTTGTCATTGATAGGTTAACTTGCACTTAACATATGACACCTCATCATTGGTCGTTGACTAAGTGGTTTCCCAAATGTTTGATGTCAAGACCTATATTCACATTTTGGGATTCATGTAGTACCTTGGATTCTATTTTCATCATTGGTGGAATTCCTTGCCTCTTTCAATGTCTTTCATTATTGGTTGTTTGTCAAGGCGTCTCTTTCGTGCGTTATTCACATTTGGTGCATACAGGGACGTACTCAGTCATCCAAGAAAAAAATTGCCCCGGTTCTTTTTCCAATTCAAATCAATCTATGATATCTCCTTGCATTGGCTAATGGAGGATTCCCTAATGCATCCCTTCCAATGGATCTCTTCCCATCAACTTCAATACATCATGCTCCGGGAACGAGATCTATTGTATTGATAATACCTTGGGGATTGCAGTCATTAGCGAAAAGTTCCCTCACTATTGAGAAGTGGTAATACATCAATGTCCCCTACTTGATGGATTTTAAAAGTGTTTGATTCCAAGACATCTAGTCACACTTGCTAGAATGTACTAGGTACCTTGGTTCCCATTACCATCATTGGTGGGTTATCTTGCATTTGTTAATGATATACATTAATGAATGGTAATCAAATGTTGTCCTCCATGTTCAAATTCATATTATCTATTCACATGGGTAGGAATCGTACTGTTCAGTGGTTTGGATGGAAGACCTCGGGCAAACAGTAGCATCCCTACATTGTACTATTTCCTGAGTTGCACAAGATTATACCATACATCATATGACATTGATACCATTGAGAGAACCAATATCACTCACTTTAGCTACAGTTTGTTCTCTTGATATATGTTGAGACATAGATCCACTATGTATCTATTCGTGGCTATAATCTTTTGATTGACGTGGATCCAATGTGTATCATCTTCATGGACATTATCCACTTTCATATATACCACATGGATCCACTGTGTACTCTTTTTGTGGCCATGAGTTTACATCTTTAGTATGTCATGTATCCACAATGTATACAATTTGGCATCCATGTTCTATCACACTTTGAGCATGGATATGCCCATGTCAAGGAAATGTATGTCTGACACCTTTATCTCTATTTCAGGTACCTCTTTGGGCCAACGATTGGCAACCTCGGCCTTGATAGCACCTGACTCCATTCCACCAAATATTATAATGTATTTTGTCCATCAGCTCCCCTTTTGACCTCACACCTTAGGAGGGCATAGGTTATAATGCAAATTGACACTTCCCTATCACGACAATAATATCCCAAGTGTCTCTATCCGCTCACAAGAATGAACTGATAAGAAAGGAAAAGCCTACAATTTGACTCCATATTATGGCCAACATCCAAAAAATGAGATCCCAACTCATTCTCTCTAATATTCTTGAAGTTGAAACCTTAATGAGACCCCACACACCTTTTGCACTAGCAAGGTGGGTTCCACATGAATTTTCCTTGAGTAAGGCGCGTGGCCCTCAAAAAATGGGCAAAAAAATAAAAATAAAATAAAAAATATGCCAAGCTATGTTAGTTTAGGACATTTTGGTCTTGGTTGTAACTAGCAAAATTATTTGGTAACCATATGCACTATATCAATCATCCATAAAAAGAGACGAGATAGGCCGACCAAGTGGATACACCCATTTGTATTGTCACACTAGAGAAATCTCACCATAAATTTGATCCATTCATTCCCTCATCCCTCCTCGATCCCTGTCATTGAGCATCCCTTTCAAAAGTGTTGGAGTCTCTCACCTTATGTGACCCGTACCTGATACACATTTGGAAGACTACTTTGTTGGAAGTGGGACTATGAAGGAATTGAGATTAGAGGAACCCGATCGAAGGTCTTGAAAGGTGACGAGCAGTGAAAATGTAACTATTATGTTTTGTTCCATTGCATCAATAGATATTTGACATCTTTCCCTCCCCCAAATGAAGAGTGAAATGATTCATTGTTTATTCGTTGAAAATGATTTGCAATTGATAAGAATACCATTTTATTTCATTATTATCATATACATGTTCTTATTTGGGTTAGGTCTATCTTTGTATCCAAAATATTTTTGAGGAAGGGTGGTTGGTGTTTTATAGGTTGGAGATTGTTACCAAAGAGCTGATTGGAAAAGGCCAAGAGTAATATCGAGGACCAACCTTCATAATAAGGTGCACTTCTCTCTCTCTTTCTCTCTCTCTCTCTCTCTCTCTCTCTCTCTCTCTCTCTCTCTCTCTCTCTCTCTCTCTCTTCGATATTTGTTTGTTTGGTCAAGCTTTGAAATTTGGTAGAATAATTACCCTTAACTAAATCTAATCATCCTGTAGAGTTGGTCATTAGGTCAATATTTGTCCAATTTAATATTTTGGTGACCTCACCGTAGTCCTTAGGAAGAATTTTTGCACAACAATAAGGCCCATTAGATAGTTAGTGGGTAGTGAATTAATGTAAAAGGGCCATCTTTATTGAATAAAGGCCCCTAGGTGGTTGACCTTCATTAATAGTGGGACCATAAGTAGTTAGCATTTTGGCTATAATTTAAAGCACTATATATAGAATAGTAAGCTATGTAATGTTTAGTTGACAATTGTTTTTGTATTCGGAGCTTTGCTTTTGGAGGTTTCCCCCTTGAATAGGTAAGTGAACATAGCTCTCTATTATGAATATCTTTCATAAAAGAGATATTTTCTGGTTTGATTGATTATTCCTTGTCTTTTTCTTTCTTTGCTATGAACTTATGGGTTTAAGTATATTACAATAATGATGGTTATGTTTATTTAAAACACACTAGATATGGTGGGAGAATTTTAAATAAAAACATTTTTTGATGCTTGTCTAATATTTAGAAACACTACACATGGTGCACATATTGATTTTTTGAAGCATTAGCCAATCAATCTAAGTTTAAAATTCACATTTAGCCTGTGCATTGTTTATAACTAGGGGCACCATTAATGATGTAGCATTTACATGAGACATTGACTAATACAGTGCGAGACAAACCATTCAAAGCAGTGTCTAGTCCAGTGTGAGTTGAACAAGTCAAATACACCAGTGACAGTGCTTTATATAAATTTATAAGATGCATTGAATGGTCTAGTGTGAGTCGAACTAGTTGAATGCACTATGTGAATTTTTTTTGGGGGGAAACATGAAATTTACTAGGAATTTCATTTTTTTATTTGCTAAAAAATTAAATAATGAAGTAAGAAGCAATTTACCTATTATCTTCTAGGTTGAGGAGGCATGATTTCTATGTAGATAAAAAAACCAAATTTAGAAACATTTTCCCAAAATTTGAGAATGAACAACCAAGTATATGATTCTAGGAATGAGGCAACAATGTGGTACCAATAGTGGGAGGTCCATGCAAGAGAGTGAGCATCGATGCTTTTCTCATTGGAAGAACAAGAGGGAAAGTAAAAATGAATAAGTAGGTTGATAATTTTTTAAACCCTAATTCATTGCGCTCAATGGGAAGATGCACTAATGCATTTTATTTTACAAGAATACTATTAAACGACATGTCTTGGTCTAGGATAACTGGGGTGTCTCTTTTAAATCAAACACATCATTACATTTTTCCAAATTTTAATATAAAAATATATATTTTATAACAAAGCATTTAAATATTTTACAATGCAATTATATGTGGGGAGCAAACCATTAATGGTGCTTTTGCAGTTGCGTGCATCGAGGTGTCAATGTAACACTAAACGCACCAATTATTTTTTTTCAATTTTTTAATTAAATGTAGAGTCCATGATTAATGCACTTATTATATGATTCATGATGTGGATTATGACATTGTAGTGCACTAGTTTTTAGTGTGTTATCTTTATTGCGCATCGAGGCATCAATATTTACATAAATGTACCATAGTGTTGTTTTGAAATTTATAATTAAAAAAACTATATTATAGAATTGGATGTCGGTCCATGCCTTGCATGCTTTAAATTTGGAGTGCACTAGGGCTTATATATTATATGACACCACTATAGTGCATCATATGTGATGGTGCACCGGGGCATAAACATTTATCTAAACACATTATTAAGTTTATTTGAGTTTTTAATATAAAAATATATATTTGATAATGAATTTTCAAGTCTATAGTCGATGCATTGTATATTTCAAGTGCACCACTTCGTATGTCCTTTAGTGCATCGTATGAGGATGCATTGTATAGTTTTAAAACACTACTCATTTTGTAAATTGTGTGTGTGTGTTTTAGACTGAAATGTCGCATCCAATGCATATGTGTTTATTTGCATTAATGTGTTTTAATGTGTTTTTGCTGATTTAATAGCACTAGACAAAAAAACTCCACTAAAACCTCTAGTCACCCACCTCCACTAGAAAACTCTACTATAAACGGACAAGGGAAAGGGTTTTTGGTTAGATTCTGCAAAACATTCACTATAAAGTGTTTTCCTTGTAGTGAAATTTGTTTTTATAAAACAAAGAATGAAGTATCGAAATATATGAAATTGGGAACTTTATAAACAAAGTAGCTTTAGCCTTTAAATGGATGACCATGAACTAATGTGAAGACATATTCAAATCTAAAGGTCCTTTTCGATGAAATGAAAGGTTGATTTGAATGTGAATGTCCATGACATAATTGTATGGTCATATTTCTTCGAGGGTGCACCATAATGCATAAAAGAATAATAAGTTTGGATAGTCAAGATATGATAAAAGAAGCTCCATTGTGATGATTTCAAATTTAGAAGGAATCTAAATATCTTCAAATGTTTGACACAACTACTAGTTTTAATTATGAAAATAATGAACAAACATTCATAATTAGAGTAAAACACTTTACACTTGTTGGAAAATGCCTCAATCTTTTAACAAAAAAGGAATTAAACTTAGAAGTTCTATGATACCATGTAGAGATCACACATGAGCAACTCATAGGGATGAACACCCAAGAAATGATTTACATAGTTCAAATATCAAGACACTAAGGTTTACATGGTAAACTCCTCAAAGAGAGAAACATCTACATAGAAACATTAAAGTTGTATTACTACTCAAAAGTGGCTCACATCCATTAAATCCTCACAATGTCATTTCATGACCATCACTAAAATGATCCTCTCTAGTTCTCTATATATGGAGAATAAACCAATTATATAGAGATAATATCATGAATATTGAAGATAGAATGCACTCATTCACTCATGCTTACTAAGAGAGCTATCAATTTAAACTAAATTAAGAACTTAGGATCATAATGAGTTAAAATAAGATAATAGAAATGCTTATCTTATGTTAACAACCTAGGTGAATAAGTTATCGACCAAACATTGATGCCCTCTAGCAGCGAGTAACCATCCAACACGCATAACTATATCATATTAGACTAAGTTGATATTATAATAATCTCTTGATTTCTAATATCCTAACAATAAATATAGGTAGATTGTAAACAATGCATTATATTTGGCGTTAGGCACATGTAAAATGCAAAGTAGTTTTAAGGTTGCTAAATCCCATATGTAGTGATTTATTAAATTTTATGCAGGTTATGCATTGATGCACCACCATCTTTTGTCAACACTGACATAATGTTTTTAATAATAATAATAATAATAATCTAATTTTAAGGTCATGACCTATCCACACACCAAATTGAAGTATGAGACTCCCTTGTTTCTAGGACAAGGGAATCCCTCTGTGCAACAATTTCATTGCTTAGTCTACAAAGATGTACATATCTAACCCCCATTAAATTTGAAGTTTGAACCCATGACCTCAAAGAAAGAAAGACATGTTCTTAACCATTAAATCCATTCAGGTTGTATATATATATATATATGAGCACACCATAGATCATACACATGATATCTACTTACACACCACACACAATGTGTTGGCACTGTGCACATTGTTATATGGCAAATAATTTTTTTGGTGGGAAAATCTTCTTTGTGGTTCTTTATTAAACTTTATATGCACCATGTAATGGTGTGCTTTGTCAATATTGACATTAGGCGTTTTTATTAAAAAAAAGTGTGCAAGCTATATACAAGCTCAACGTGGGCGTTGTGCTTGACAAAGTATGCCTTTTATGTGGCAATATGTGCACCATTAAATGGAAAATAAATTTTGTTGTGAGAAAATATCGTCTCTATGGCTCTATTAATCTTAGAGTACATTGCATACTAATGCATCAAATACATTGGTAGTGTACCCTTGATAATGTCAATGACATCAGTGGTGTGATACATTAGTTGATGGAAAGCTCCCATTGAAAATGCTCTAATAACCTTTCAATTTTCAACACATCATTGGTTAATGCTTGATGCTTATGCCACATTGATACATCACTATTATAAACACATTAATGTACCTTTGAAATTAAGGTACTAAATGATCCATTTTATAAGAAAGGTTTTTTTTTGCCATTTCTACTTAAAAAACCTCTAGAAAATAAGATTTCATTAAAAAAACCCTCTATAAAGCGAGAAACATTTATACAAACCTAATTAAGGAAAATATAGTTAGAGGAAACCATAAAACAACAAAACCAATAAAGAGGACCTTGAGCTAAACAAGTCAAAGACAAATCCAAATATATTGAACTCATCGATATCCGAATAACAATTAAGTATATCTCCATCAAAATTGGCATCAATGCTCTCGAAGCCTAGGATACCTAGTTGTGGAACCTATTGAAATGGCCAACAAAAAACAAGGTCATGAATCTGATCTCAATTATACTTTTTGAGCTTTGTCTTTTTTGGTGTTTTTATTTTTATTTTTTTTTATGATGAGCTTTGTATTTTTGGTGTTTTATTTTTATTTTTTTATGATTATGGGTGTGAGAACAAATGTACTTAAAAAAATGTATTAATGCAAACAATGAAGATTCAATACATGGTTTTAATAAGTTGTTGTTGAGAGGCACATTGGTAAATAGATTCAATTAATTATTTAATCTTATAAGTATTATATATTTGTTTAAAATTTTTGTTGAATATATATTTTTGCTTTTAGATATATTAATATTTACATTTTAATAAAAATAATGAAATTTGACATTAATAATTATATATATATATAAAATTAATTTTTATAATAATTTTTTCCAGCCGAAAAAAAACGTACTATTGTTATTCATGCGAATCAAATAGGACAATGATTGAGAATATCTAAGTTCAAGATATCAAAACTAGATCTTGATCTCAAAAAAGTTCAACCTCATAGCTGCTATACATAAAGATAACCATCCAAAAATAGCTTTATAGACAAAAAACTAAGATCCTCCCATGAGTACAAATTTTCTTAAAAGAAATATAAATAACCCCTGTCAAGCAGAGAGGTCTCCATCCATTCTTCCCAAAAAAGAACACCAACAGGTCCAGCCAAAGCTTCTTTTGAAATTTGATCTGCAAGAGAGTTGTGTATTCTGTAGATATGCTCGAAAGAAATCTGTTCCATTTTTGCCATCTCCCGACGAATACTAGCACACAAATAATTTAATTCCAATACATTGAGAATGTATTCATTTGTAACCCATTTAATCGTAACTCGAGAGTCCCCAAAACTCTAAGATTCACCCTTATCCAGGAATCTTAGAATTTAAATGTAAAATATTATAATTATCATAGAGTTATTCCACATGCTTTCTTCTTTTTTACCCTACATGAATATTATGTACACATCCTTGTCCTAATGTTTAGCATATTATGTACACATACTTGTCCTCATGTTTAGCATCACATGAATATTCAAATGGCTTAGTACATTGTAAGGTTAGGTGTAGGACATGTGATGAAAAATTCAATGGTCAATATATTGAATAATCATTCTATTTTAAATTATTATTATATAAAAGGATTCTAAAATTATACAAGAGAAAATGTATAGCTATCTACATTATGATGTTTAATGTGAAAAATTATTATATTTTAAATTATTATCATATGAACAATTTTATACTTATATATTATAGACGTTTGATGTGAATAATTATTATATTTAAATTATTATCCTATGAACAATTTTATAATTATATATTCTCTATAATATAATGTTTAATGTTTCATATTCGAATAAAGAGAGATGTGCTTAAGGAGGATGGTTGGACAAAAGAAAATGAATAATTATTCATAATATGGTGTTTAATGTTTCACATTTGATTAATTATTTATAATATGGTGTTAATGTTTCACATTTGATTAAGAGAGATGTGTTTAAAGAGATGGTTAGACTCATTAGATTAATAATTTTTCATTAAATATATAATAGAGAATATGGTTACCTTTAATTTAATCAATTATTATTATTATTATATAATTTAATTAATTATTATTATTATATTTTTGAAGTATTTTGTTTATTTTAATTTTTACATTTATTATGCTTAGTTTAGTTATAATTAGTTGTTACATAAATCTTATGAAACTATTAAAGTTTTGAGTATAAATAACATATTTTTTAAAGTTGATGAAATATTTTTATTTATTTGTTAAATATATGAAAATTATAAGTAATAAAAAAAAATTGAGTAAATTTTATAAAATTGACTTCAATTAAAGAAGAAACAATTTTCACCTATATTAGAATTGGTAAAGTTAAACGTTAAACCTGAGTATACGCCTATTTGATAAGGTCATTTTAAAATGTGATCACTCTTTATGGATTCAAGGATTAGATGATGAGTATACAATTTTTAAGGGTATAATTCATTTAGAGACAAGCCATCTAAATGAAGCATGTTGAAAGGAAAAAAATTCTACGACCAAAAATGAAAAACAATAACCTTAGTTGATGGCAAAATTCGGTGACAAATCCTAGGGGAAAGAAATTAGAGTTACTCAAATTTTTGTATCTAGTATAAACATTGATCACACTCCTTGAGGGGTATGTTACTAAAAGGGATACAAAACTAACTAAGGGGTCCCCTTGAATGTCCTTATAGCTTACAAGATCCAAACCATGAAATTATGAAGAAGGTTGGCCCTATGCTAATATGTCAACGAAGTTAGGTTGGAATTTTGTCTTGGCCAAGCAAAGTACGTATATAGATATTTAGTTTCTAGGATGACCCCTTTAATCTTTCATGTGTAGAGTATATGTCATCTATCAAGAGGTAAGACACCTTTCAACATGGTGTGTGGCCTTTGACTTGTCTTAACAACCATGATGGATTTGGCTATTCAAAGACCTCCTTGTAGAGGTACACCAACTCACATGGAGAAAATGTATCGCTTGGGATAATCAAACCTTGAAGGGGACTATAATAACACCTTGCTTTCACCAACTCAATAAATCCTCTTTGATATAATTAGATATTGGAGAAAATGTATCACTTGAGATAATCATACCTTGAAGGGGACTATAGCAACACCTTTCTTTCACCAACTCAATAATTCCTCTATGATATAATTAGATATTTAAAGTTAGACCAAAATAATCAAAGTTGAATATAACTTTAATTCTTAACTTGTATGAATCACAAATTAAATATAAAACCTAAAATATTAAAAATACAATTATAAATTTATCTACTAAACTTATATTTGTTTCTACATAAAAATAAAATAAAAAAATTATCAAATTTTATGGTTGCATTTCTCTCAAATCTTCATTAAAAACAATCTTAGTTTAATTTTCCTTTTTATTAAAAAAATATAATTAAAAAAAAAAATTAAAAAAACTGTAATTTTACTTTTAAAGAGGTGAAAGCAAATTTAATTAAAAAGAAAAAAAAACCCTACCCCACACTTATTAAAAAATAAATACATATATATTTAACTCACATAAAATCATTTAAATTAAACATATACATATTATTAAAAAATTAAAATTATGAAACACTCACTCTATATATTTTCATTTATACTATTTACCAAAAAAATCCGTTAACAAAAAGTGAAAGCAAAACGGTCCTACACTCCTTCTTAAAAAGAAAAAGAAATACCTATATATTTAAATTAAATCACATATATCATTTTATTTTTGTTATTTAAATATAAACAAAATGATTCAACACTATACATATTTTCATTTTTACAATTCGAAAAAGCTAAATGGTTTGAAACATATGTATTTTTCTATCTTACTATTTTATTTTATTTTTTTAATAATTCTCTTTCAAAAAAAGTTGAAAGCAAAATGGTCCTACGCTACCCTTATGAAAGAAAGGAATGCATATAGAATAGTACCAAGGGGTCTATGATTGGATTGGAATTCTCATCATATAAAAGAATTGGGGTGACAATAAGGACAAAAACCAAACAGGTGTAACTTAGAGTGCAAGAATGGGACACATAAAAATAGTCTATGAAAAGTTGCATGTTTGAAGGAACATGCCAACAAACTTCCATAGACATCCCAATTATATTTCTAATTAGAATAGTTAGCCATTATATTTCTTCAATATATGAACCAAAAATGTCACCATTGGAGAGAGATTAGGTGAGTTGAGGGGAGGATGGTATTGTTATGAAATTTGTATTTATTTATGGGTGGGTGTGACTAGGTTTTAAGACCTATCATGTAATTTAATAGTGAGAATGAAGTTGACAAGTCCTTTTGCAAGATGACATATGGGCCTAATTAGAGAAACGTGGAGTGTTTCAATAATTAGATTATTAAAATGGTGGAATAAATGGGAAAGAGATTTGATTTTGAGTGAGAGTAGTTGTAATGAAGTTAGCAAGTCTTTTTTTTTATAAGGACCCATTTTGAATATAGGTAGAATGTTTTAATAATCAATTATTAAAATGGTAAAATAATTTGTATGTTTATTTGTAAAAAAAAATGATTTTAAAATGAACAAGTTTAAATGTAAATAAATTTATTAAATAATATTAAATGTATTGTAAAAATTGATATTGATTTTTTATATATTTTTAACATTAAATATAATTATGTATTTTTTATTATTTGTGATGGTTATTTTTTTGTTTAATGGTTGCCTCTTGGCTTTTGATGTGGGTAGTCAGGTAATTTATTAGGATAAAGAATGCTATTAAACTTAAAGGTGGATGTTAATTTAAACGATACATTTTCATAGTTTTGTGTCTTTTTTATGTTATAAGTAAGGTAATTTTAATTTTAATTTTAAAATTTAGTTAAAGAGGATTATTTGTTTAAACATGGAATGATATGGAAGATTTGAGGAGGGTTTATGTATTTTAAGTTTTTACTTTGAATGATATGGAAGATTTGAGGAGGGTTTATGTATTTTAAGCTTTTTACTTTGAATTGGGTCATGAATAGGTCTTTTTAAAAAAAAAAAAAATGCAGATAGTAATTATATTAGAGTATGAAAAATGTTACATACACAGGCGAGACTGTAGTTCCGAGAGCATTATGTAGCCTCTCGAGCAGAAAATTCAAAATAGAGTCCTCGTAGGCCTGCCCACAGATGGGCTGAGAGTCAAAGACATAGTTACAACCGACCATTAAAAACATAAGACTAACCAGTTCAGAAAATCAAAACAGTGCATAACAGTAACTATTCAACCAAAGCAAGGAAACCCGATATGCTAACCATTGCAAAAAGGAGCTGGGACCTGCCGGAGCAGCCTTAAGTATTTGCTTCTGCATCTTGGGGGCTGGGCTTGTCTTCAATGATTGTGCAGGAACTAAAGAAGTCCTCATCCCAACTCTGAACCGAGATTTTGGGAGGCAGAGGTTCTGTCTTTCGAGGAGTAGCAGCTTCGCCTTTGGATTTCCGGATCCTTTTAAAGTGCAAAGAATCAATAGTAGTAGGAATGGGGAAGGTGGCCTCTAGGGGAGGGGCCCCTTGTAAAATGACTGCAGCCAGAGAGACTGACCCCGTAGTGGAGCCCTGGACAGGAACAAAGACCTTCGCAGCAACAACACCAGGAAACTCCTACAAATTGGTACCCAAAGTATGGGCACTAGGTGCTATAGCAATGCCCTCCAGTTGGAGAGTTTCCTTACCTCCCGAGGCCTCATTGTTGGTACCAGGAACATCAGGATCAGTTTCGCAGCGAGAGGTGGCTTTGCTGAGGAAGGAGTACTTACCTCCAACCACGTTGGATTCCAGAGTAGCAAGCATTTCGTCCAGGTGAACCATATGAATTTTGGTGTCCATGATAGAGCCCTTGGTCTTGTTCTAGCTTGCCAGCATTTCTTATACCAAAGAACCCAACATGTTCTTCGTTACCCAGTAATAATTAATCTGATTACCCTGATTGCCAAAGGCATGAATGTCAGAGACCCGGTTAGCCTCCCATTCATTGACCAACCTTCGAACCAGAATAATGACCTTATCATCATAGTCGTTGATGGATTTCTTATCAGTATTTGGAGATGTGGTAATCCGACTGATGCCATGCCTAGAGGTACCATGTGGACGGGTCATGGCGTAACCAACAATCTCGCAGGAGAGGAGAAACAGAGCAGAGCTATCCACAACCTGAACATGCACATCATAACGGATGAGGGTGATGAGATGACGTAGCTTCATTTTTAGAGCATGGGAGAGGGAGTGCCGAGACCTCACATGAGGGAGCATGATGAACAGATGGTTCCAGTAGGAGCGAAAGGACATAGACAAACATGCCAACTTAAATGCCACCCACCACAACTTAATCCACATTAACCAAGTCGCTCGCTTGAGAGCCGTCACGCCAGGTGAATGACGCATCACTAAATGCTCTCCCTGGGCCATGACGCCTGCAAGGAACAACTGCCAGATGGTAGAGCCATGTTGACAGGTGGTTGCATGGTGCCTCCCTCCGTGGCCAATCCAACACTGACACCCGTAGCCGGGGATGAATAGGTCCTTTGTCTTATAGGTAATGTTAACATCTTTTTAAAATGTGGTGGGTGTTGTGTTTTAATTTTGCTTAGGAACACCAACATAAGTTATTAATTAAGTGGGATTACTAAAGCTCCCTCTTTATACTGGAGTTTTAGAACTCTTTCAATTATTGATAATACTTTGGGTAATATTTTTACCTAAGGTCTAGAGATGTATGATACATACAATCTTTGCTCGAATCTACATTTTTGTTGATTTGAATAAAGCACTTCCTCATAAAATTTCGTTGAAAGTAAAAATTGTAGTGTGGCAAGTTTAGTGGATTATGAACACATTACTGTTGAAAGTGAAAATTGTAGTGTGACACGTTTAGTGGATTATGAACACATTGTTTACGCTTTATTTAATTTAAATAATAAACATATAGTACCTTCTTCCTTGAAGGAAAATGACCATCGAAATAAAGAGTGAAATAATCGCAAAGCCTTTTAATTGAAAGATTCGAGACAAAATTAAATAACACCAACAAAGTTTATAAATACATTCAAGTTCCACACCTTTAAAAAACTATGATATAAACAATAATATTATTATGATTGAAGAGTTTTCAACTAGTCTTCTTATCTAAATACTTCTTTGAAAAGAGAAAGAATAAACATGAAATAGAGAACTCACATTGTAAAATAAAATCAATCCTTTCAACCTAATTGAGTAATGAGGAATGAGAAGTAATCAATATTATTAAAATATACCTTAAATACTAACAATCCAATGACAAAAAAAAAAATTGAACATCAATCAACATATATAAGAATTAAAAGTAAGGTATTTTTATATCAATATTGTTAAGTAGTGAGGTTGAAATATACTCTCTAATATTATAAATAATGATGATGTTGCCATGTATTTTTTAATATACAAACTTTGTCATGTTTTAATAAATTGATATAACAATCATAACAATATTAATGTTGATTGTATAAAGCAAACTCTCACTTTTAGCAAATAACTAGATACCTTTCAATTTATACACATACATATATATATTAAATAAAGATTAAACATATATGAAACACCAAAATTTGAATTGAGAAGACAGTACAAAAGGAGAATAAACTTATTTTACTGAGGTTTTATTCCTTTTGTCATAAATATGAAATGCAATCTTCGGTTCAGACACAACCATTATTGTGAGCAATGATTGCCAAATGGAAACGTTGATATGGTCCTGAAAAACCATCTTCATTTCTATGCTGTGATTGTCCAAATTCATAAAACATAATCTATTGGGAAGATTTATCAGGCCAAATTTCTTCACTGCAGGCCTGCTTTTTCATACAATCTTCAAGACCTTCATTGGGAAGAATCTCTCAACAAAATTACTGTTGGTGGTTGTTCAGAGTTGAAGGTAGGAAACCCAGCTGACAATCAGACCTATAATTGTGATAATGCAGGTCCAGGCTACATGCTATATAATATTAACATGCTATGTGTTCTGGTAAGCTGAAGCCGGGCGTTATTAATACGGTCTTAGCTTTGTTAAAATCTGGTTCCAGTTCTGTTAAGTACTGATGTTTACAGCTCTGGGTTATTGCAGTTGTATTGGGGTAGTTGATGTAAATAAATGTACTCCCAAACTTGAGTCTTGTGGAAGTGTTCAATTATTTAGATAGGCCCAGACTAAGAATCTTCACTTCTTTATGTTGCTGACAACTCATGTTTTATATACAGGACGACATAAAATATTAGCTAATGGGGTAGTCGAACACTGTTGCAAACGTTGCACAATTGTGTGAATAATTGTCAATAGCTGACAAAAATCCCTGAACAGAGAGCACATGCACTGTACTTGTTTTAGTGAATTGAGTGGCTTTGTTTTTATCCCCCAGACTGTTCCTTTCACTTCACAGTTCATCGATGGCACCTCAGCCATCTTTTCAAACATATTTTTCCAAATCGGATATTGGACATGTGTTTATTAATGGAGGAAGCTTGCATGCCATGGTGATGAGTAAGAAGGGGAGGGTTGGATAACTGAAGATACAACTTTCTGACGATTTTGCAGGTTGGGGAAGCCATGGGTGAGGAAGAAGCTTGCTCTGGGTGGAGTCCCGATTGTCTCGCCGACACTCATGAGATTAAGGACCAGAGCCAAGTAAGTCTTATGATTTTTCTCTTGTGTGTTTTGCTTTTGGAGGAAATGCAAAAGAGAAAGGTAGCAGAGTGTAAAACCCATCAAGGTGCTGAGGTCCCAATTCCTAGACAAGGGTGGTTTCTTGTATGGCTTGGGTTTCACATGCACCCCAAATGTATTCATGAGTTTCACATGCACCATAAATGTATTCATGGGTTTTGAACCTGTGGTTAGCTCCAGGAACCCAAGAACCTGTCCACACAGGATTCAACATTTTGATCAATTCATTGAAGGGACTGTCTCGGTATGTGCTTAGTGGATGCAGGTGAAAATCATATCAGCTTTAGTTCTTGGAAACTGATCCTTAGTTTTGCAGGTCTTGTTCGTTTTTATCTATTTGCTGGTGTCTTCTTACTTCCAGTAGTTGTGGATCTAGGACAGAATCCAGATAGCTTCTGCTGATCTATGCACATTTAGATACATGTATACATACTTGATAATACATGTTTACATCGACAGATCTACATCTGAAAGAGGCTTCAGTTGCAGACTTCACATTACAGTTGTTCTTATATAGTTTACCTTAATCTCAGTTACATAAGTCTGATTGTTAGATTTATATGAATTTATGTCAGTTGCGTATGTTTAGTTTTGATGTAATTGTATTCAGCAACCAATCACAGGTGGAACCTGCTCTTGAATGTCTGGTAGATGGTTCGATATCCTTTGGTAGATTCTCACTTGATACACTATCATGGGAGAAATGGTCAGCATTTTCACAGAACAGGTATTTGGAGGAGGTGGAGAAATGTTCGACTCCAGGTTCAGTTGCTCAGAAGGCAGCATACTTTGATGCCCATTACAAAAAGATTGCCGCTCAAAGAGCTTTGCTCCAGCAGTCCCTAACAGAAGAAGAGAACGACCAGTACAAGGATATGGATGCCCTAGCCCCTGAAGAGCACAACGAACAAGTGCCTAATGGCGATCCTGGATGGTATATTGACAATAACGCATGCCATGAACCCAACACAGAGGGTGGGGTTCATGATATGAATAGAGGTGAAGAGTCTAAAGAGGAAGTAATCCAGGATACACCTTCTTTACAAATAGATGAAGCTCACTATAGAGAAATACCTCTAGAGGTAGAGGTATCTTCTTTAACTGCTGAAACTAATGTACCTTCACAAAATGATGAAGTCCAACATGAAGAAGTACCTCTGGAGGCAGTACCTCCAATTGCTGAGACCAAACTAGACATTAATTGTGTCCCAGAAGGTCTGAAGACGAATGGAGTGGAGGAGCCTGCTTTGCCTGAACAAGATAGTAACCTTGCAAAGTTGGAAACAATTCCCAAAGGCCCGGAAGAGGTTGCAGTGGGAAAGAAGAAACCTTTGAAGCATGCAAAAGAGGACTCCAGCAAATTCAAACAAAAGAAAAAGACCCCTTCCAAGGTGATCTTTCATAACGTTGTCCTGAAATGTTACGTCTTTTTTTCACATCCCTTCTTTTCACTGTACTGGATCTCTTCCTAACTAAGATGAAAACCTTCTGGTTGAAGGTAATCGACAAGGGTGTAATAATTTACTTCACTACTGTGTACTTTTCTTCTATGAGTCTATTACAGTAGTGCACATTGATTGAGGAATGGATGCATTCAAGCCATGGGCCTTGTAGTGGATGTCTTCCATTATAAAAGTTTTATTTTGTTCTTTGTCTTCTTATGTTTATCTTTGTTCAGGAGACCGTTGCTTCAAACGGACTTGTGCAAGCTCAAATGAAGAAGAACAAAATAGAATCTGCAACAAATATGCCAAACGGTCATACAACTAGGCCTCCAAAGCCTCAGGTTTCTTCTTCTATCAAAAATCTTTCCAATGTGTCAGGAAAACTGGAAAAGGATGTGATGTCTAAGAGGAAAATGGCAGGCGTGGACATGAATCGGAGCCAAAATCAAGCACCTGTTTCCTTGCATGTCTCCCTGAGTTTGGGATCCCAACGTGCTAATACAACAGTGCCTCAGCCATTTTCTCTTGCAACAGACAAACGGGCTTCAATTGTGGAAAATCTTGGAGACAAAGAAATTGTGAAGCGTGCTTTTAAGGCTTTTCGTCATAGTTTATCTATGTCATCATCTCCAAAAGCTGAGGTAAGTGTCAATTCTGTCAAACTTTTCATAGGATGTTGAGAAAAGATTACTGATATCAATAAGTTTGGGAGAAATCTTGAAGATCATCTCTAAATGAAAATTTTGTGGATGTTCTTCCTGTAATAATTCTTCTTCTTCCTTTGTATTTAAATTTTATTTTCAAAAAATTTTCCAGGTTGTATACAATCAGTAGTATTTTTCTCAGCGACTATTGAGTTTGTCAATCAAATTGAGTAGATGGCTTATCAGTCCTTCAAAACATAATTTATTAATAGAAATTACTCACCATCTGCCAGATTTTAGGTGGTAACTGTGATTTCAAACTTTGTGTTCTGCTACAATTAGTCCTGGAATACATTTCAAGCTTGTTAAAAGGTGACGTTTCTGTTATGGCATTCTAGCCAATATAAGGGGTCACTTGTATAAGAAATTGTAGGTTGGCATGGAACTCGTCCTAAATGAGTATTCAGTGAGATTAGTGTTTATAGGAGATTAGGATAGTCACGCATTCATGCACTCAAAATTTATTTGATGATTTTGTATTTTTTTGAATGCTATTAGGAGTTATTCTCCTTAGATATTAGGAGTTACTCTGTAACTTATCATTATTATCATTCTTTGCGGCCATGCTCCTAATCTATATTTGCCATATTCAAAATTTATGATGTTGTTTGGGTAGCTTGGATTATAACAAGTGGTATCAGAGGAGGCAATTCTCAAACTTGCACCTGCAAAGCATACCCTTCAGCCCAGAGCTATAAGTTATAATGTTTGATACTATAAACTGAGTTAAGTGTCATTTGATTTTTTCAAAGAAGGCATCTATTGGTATCTCTGGTTAAAATCTTATAGAAATCGGCATGAATTCTAGGTGGTGCAATGCTTAGAAATAAGGGTTTTTATTAGAGCAGGTGATTCTTGGACCTGCATCTTCAAGGCATACCTTTCATTCCTAAAACTATTTGCAATATTTAAATTATATGATGTTCGATTTTTCAGAAAGCAGGAGTACCTTTGGTTAAAATCTCAGAAAAATTGGTGTGAAATTCTAGGAGATATAGTGCATACAAGCTAGGGTTCAAATCCAGTCCTAAGTATTACTAAAATAAGTACATTGCAGTAAATTGCACATACTTTGCATTTCCAAAGCCAAATCAAGTGGGATCTAATTAATCTAAATGAAGACATCCAAGATTCCAAGGCTTGTTAGAATATAAAGGTCATCTAGACTATCGACTTAGGTCTATTAATAAAGTCACTTGGTGACTTCATGTTTAATTGTTGTATTAAAGTACACACAAATCATTTTAGGGTTTGTGCAATTAGGGTTTATGGCATGCCATTATTATAAAGAGAAGGCTGTTCTCTTCATTTGATAATAGAAGAACCATTTTCTCTTTTTCAGTTCTCTTTGTGTTCTTGGTTTCTTTGGGTCATTGTTGTGGCAAGGTGGGTCATTAAAAAAGTTCTACAGAAAGCGGTTGTGGGATGAAAAGCACAAGCAAGGAGGCTCTCAGCAGAAGGATAAGGCCCATGTTGCAGAGCACCAGGAAGAGACTGCTCTCTTCACTTTCATGGCTAAGCAAACAAATCATGGAGAGTCATCTGTTTGATATATTGATTCTTGTGCATCATGTCATTTCACCAATAGACGTGATTGGTTTGTTCACTATGATGCTTATGTTTCGTTGTGGTTTTTGGTGGTGGGGAGGAGTTCAAAGTAGAAGGAAAAGGAAATGTAGAGATTACCGTGGGAGGTAAGTGGTTTGTCTTCCTTAATGTCTACTATGTGTCAAGTATGGAACATAATTATTAATTTGCTTTATGTAAATCAAATTATGAGGCAAAGCTACCACTTACATGTTATTTTTCAGCAATGTTGAAAAAGTCGGCATCGGCAAAAAGTCGGCAAGGGTCCCGAATAAAACTTCTTGACAACATCGGCGAAAAAATCGGCAAACCCCGGAAAACATGAAAAAATACAAAGTACATTCATTTTTTTCAGAATTTTAAACATATAAAACAACAATAACATCAGATCAACACATTGGAACATAAATATGGAGAAAGCATTGATATATATCATCATTATGTAGTCATGCCAAATATAAAATGATACATCAAAGTCGATACTGAATCCTGAAACATCATAGTTGTCAAATCAAGGACTCAAAAGTGGATAACCAATACAAAATGACATCACATATACTAGCACAGCTGCGACCCCCCGGCTGGTGAACGCTGATAGGAATCGGCCGTTATCCACCCCTTTTATTTTTCTTGTAAATAAAATAAATAAAACAATGAAAATTTTATATATATATAAAGTAAAGCATTGGATGATCTATAGGAGGTGGTGGGGGGGGGGGTCTCTTTTCGGGGGGGGGTTTTGTACTTGCGCATTGTGCCTGAAGTTTCGACTGTTGCGAATGCTTTTTCTGCTATTCCTCTTAATTATCCCCGTTTTTCTTTTTCCTATCTTTCCCTACTCTCTCCCACCATGACGTAAGTTTCGTCCTTCTTCGCCAGCACTCACGTGCCTCCTTTCTTTTTTCCCGAGCCTTCCATACACGCGGCCTCCTCTCCAGTGGGCACGTGTCCTCCTGTTACCTTCGTCTCCCGGATCCCTCTCCCAAGCCCTTCTTACCCTGCGTCACCTCTTGTACCTGCGCACACTTAACTTCATTATGGTTATTGATGAAGTAAATTATGAATTTTCCCTCAATTACGGTAAAATCTTCCCGGATGATAACAGATTCAAAAATAGTTTGGAAAAGGAGGCTGAAGTGACCTTATGCTCAGATTCTCACCAGTCGAAAGGACTAGCAGCCACGCTCCATAATTATGATAACAGTACGCTTAAAACCACTAGTGCGAAGAATGGACGTAGAAGAGGAGCTTCATCCAAAAAGGCGGCGGCCTCGCTGGTGGTGGGAAAAGATATTGGCATTGAAGAAGTGCCTGTTTACCTCTCTATAGCACTGGTTGGCAGATTCTACGGCAAGCAAGTCAGTGAACAAGCCTTGAGAAACTGGATGGAGCTCACCTGGAAGTCGGTGCTAGAACAACTACCCTCCTTTCATATCTTGTCTAGTGGTTGGATACTTTTCCGGGTGCATTCCGAACTCGACAGACATGTTCTCTTAAACCAAAATTGGAGCTGGGGCCCGTCGGGGATGATCCTTAAAAATTGGCAAGTGAATTTTGATGCTCGGAGGGAACCACAGAACGTCCAACGTGTTTGGGTAATTCTCCCCGGATTGCCGTTAATCTTTTGGCAAAAACAAATATTGGAAGCAATCGGGGATAAATTGGGGCGATTCATTGCTCTGGAAGATAATTGGGAGTCTAAAGTGGATCGAAGATGTGCTCGAATCTTGGTTGAATTAGACCTGAGAGACGGTCTGTATGAGGAAATAAAAATTGAAATGTTTGGCAGTATTTGGAATCAGAGGTTGGACTACTGGAAGATACCTTTCAGGTGCTATGGGTGCAGATAGGTAGGTCCTTTAGCTTGGGATTGTCCTTCTCCAGTTTATCCGCACAATTTCAAAAAGGTTTGGGTAAAGAAGGTGGTGAAGTCTAATATTATCAGCCCCAACTTGGAAGATGATTTCTCTGTTACTAAAATAACGGATATTAGAGAAGCGGAGGACGGGATTTTGGAGACCGGAACGAGGGAAACTGTAACTTTGGAGACCGGGAATATGCTATCAGTAACTGCTACCAGCCCGGAGATTTTGCGTAAAGACATACTTGAACCTTCGACATCGGATTTCGGTAAGTTTGTCATTTCTTCTCCTTGCTCCCCTCCTTTGTTACCTCCTGGTGTTTTTATTTCGGACCTGACAGTTCCTCCGATTCCAAATGGTCCCCACCTTCTCCTTTGGACACGTCCTCCCTTCTGTCCTCTCCTTTAAAAAAGTTACCCTCCACTTCGCCTTCTCCTCCTTCAAAACTCCTCCCTCCTAAAATCTATAACACACGTTCTAAAAAAGCCCTCCTAGAGAAACAGGGTTTGATACAAGAAAAGGTGGAAATAATAACCGGATGGTTGGAATTGGATCCTACACCCAAAATCTCCTTGGGAAGTGTTAAGTCAGTAAAATTTTCTTCATTTTTTTTAGTTATTCTCTCCAACTTTGGTTTGTTTTTGAATCTACCTTAGTTAATTTTTGGTTTTCAGTTTTAGTTTTTGTCTTCTTAGAAGCTTTATGAATGATTGAATAGGTTTTGAGTCCAGTCTTTTCCAGATTTTATTGGATTTTGGTGATGTTTTATATTGTAAATGGTGTCAATGAGAATCATATGTTCAAAGGAAGAATCATTAATGGCTTTAGAGAGTAGTTGAACTTATCTCTTAAACCAAATAGCTTCCAGAATCTCCGACAAATTAGCAAAAAGTTAGAAAATCGCTAAATTTTGGTCTAAAAGATATTCTTGTAGCGCTACGCCAAAGTTTAACAAAGAGCGCGCTACAGGAATATCGTGGCCTGAGTTTTTTCAATTTTTCGATCTGATTTCAATTATGAAGCCGAATGAAAGTGTCTAATCGCCTTGTGCGAGTATTCTAACACGTGTTTGCAGCAATTTGAGCATGATTTTAGTTGGTTTCTAATCACGAAGAAAAAACAAGGGCATCATTGCATGGTATGCGGGATCAGTTGCACAAAAACCAGCAAATTCCGGTTTAGCTGTCAGTTTTCTCTTGTTGCACGCATCATTGCAGGAGAGGTAGTGTTTGTGAAGGAGAGTTCGTTGTTGAACGGTGAATTGTGTTGCTGTGGAAAGGGGACAGGTGTATTCTATCGCCAGCGAAAATTAGGGCTTCTGAATTCATTCACCAGTGGCTAAAGAATCAATATGAGGACACCTGTGCTTGAAGGAGAACATCATTGACACCCCAAATTGAAGACATTAAGCCACAATGGACGAGTAATTGACAGGTATTCCGATATAACTCTTATAGCTGGAAAATTTGGGTTTTTTGTCGCTGCACGATTTTCTGAAAAATTGGTTGCTGAGGAGGATATAATAGATCGTAAAATGAGGAATTCACCACAGCAGTAGTTATCTGAAGCCCGTTAAGAGAAATGTGCATGAATGTTTCTCTCATGACCTAATATCATTAAACATCAGAATATACAGAATAGGGCGTCGAAAAGACTCACAGAGCTATCTGTAGTACTCAGTTTTTACACAGAAGGGAGTTTGCTAGTTGGTACAGGTGTTACACAGAAGGGGTCTGTTAGTTTGTGCAAGTGGTTTAAATATCACTGAAAATTGTTATAACCTGTAAAATTACTTGCTCAGAAAACATTGATTTAAAGGACTGTCCAGGAGTGTGTAGCAGAGTTTAAAAGAGCTCAAAGCATCAGAAAAACAGCTTATAAAACATTTTTGGAACCTGAAACTAAACTGTTCTTGTTCCCTGAAAAGAAGGATATGGGAAAAAGTAGCAAAAGTGGTAAGGTTAATAGGGCTGAGCCCACAGACTTGACATGGATTCAGAAACTTCCAGATTGTGCAGAGCTGTTCCAACAGGCAGGCTGGTTGAAATTCTTCAAAAGGATAGATGGTTTTAATGCTCAAGTGTCCTGCAATTTTGCTAAAGGACTTAAAAATGAGATGATTATAATGGATCCTTTGAGATTCAAGTTGACTGTGGAATTAATATTAGAAGCCACTGAGATCAGTAATGAGGGTGAGCACTGGTTTAAGAAGTCTCCTTTCGAGTTTGATCCTCAAAGATATTTATTACCTAATGTTATTCCTGACTGGAACAAAGGTATTCTCATACATAATTTCAGGAAGGAATGGATTGAGCCTATAAGGATTCTTCAGAGTTATGTGACTTGTGAAGGAAGATACTCATTAGTGTTCAAATATCATCTCAGGTTCCTACAGCACATGGCAGGGGGTTTCTAAAATGAATTTGCCATTCTTTTTCTTTAAAAGCCTGCAGAAAATGTCAAGCAAAATAAAACAGCATGATGATCACACTTCTCAATCACTTTTTCATCATGGTCTCATTAAGCTAATCATCACTACAGTGTTGCAGCATGAGGGAAAAACTTGGGACTTCTTTTTGTTTTGGTCAG